>JTEE01000306.1:399788-410704 GCA_002896455.3 Chlorella sp. ArM0029B | reverse complement strand
GTGGGTGGGTGGGCAGATTTGGCATCACGCCAGGCAGAGCACGCCGTGGCCACAGGTTCTGCCAGCAGCAGCTGCATGACATGATGCCGCCACTGGAGCAGCAGGAAGCTTGGCAGGCACAGTGCCTGCACCAAACGGATCGCTTGCTAGCTGTGCAGCCCCCTCCCCCCCTCACCTTTGCCAATGATGAAAGACTCTCCCACCGCTGAGTGGCCCGCCCGCCCCGCCCGCCCCACCATCTGGAGGTACTGGGAGCGGGACACCGGGCCGATGCCCTGCAGGGGGAGGCGAGGGAAGTGTGAGGGAGGGATGATGTTAGGTCAAGTCACAGACAGATCATGGAGGCACTAAAAGCGGGACACCGGGCCGATGCCCTGCAGGGGGAGGGGAGGGAAGTGTGAGGAAGGGATGATGTTAGGTCAAGTCACAGACAGATAATCAAGGCACTATAAGCGGCACACCGGGCTGATGCATTGCAGGGGAGGGAGGGCAGTGTGTGGGGGGGAGATGAGAAGGGAGGGATGCTGTTTGCTCAGACGACAGGCAGAACCGCAGAGGTGGCTACGGCATTGTGATGGAGGGAGGACGAGAAGGGAGAGATGAGCTTGAATCAGACGATTGACAGCATCCGCGAAATTCACATGAGTGCTGCGCCATCTCATCTGCCTTCTTTCAAACAGCCCACAGACTGCAGGGCACCCCCCTGGTGCAAGACGCAAACCCGGGGTGGGCCCGCAGCACTGGCCTGGCGCCCACCCGGGTGGACCACCCCCCCACCCTGTCCCACAACACCGTCGCTGGCTCCCCTCGGACTTGTAGAGATGTCAGTGGCATCACTGATTCTCAATGCGTGTTTGACTGGCCTGGTGGAGGCTGCGCAGGATGACGCGGCGTGCCGGCAGGTTGACCCCTGCTGCCAGGGTGGAGGTGGCGGTGATGACGGCGACAGCGCCCGCTCGATACGCTCGCTCCACCCCGGCACGCTCCTCCGCCGTCAGCCCCGCGTGGTGCCATGCCACGCCTGCACGAGCAGAGTGCAAGGGGGACGGAAGGAGGAGAGAGGTGAGGGTGTGCCGTGGTGCCAGGTGCCTCTGCCACTTCCAGCCAGCCAGCCAGCCAGAGGTGAGGGCGTGCCAGGTGCCAGGTGCCAGGTGCTAGAGGCAGTGCAGGGCAGTACTCATCACCCTCCCGCACGCGTGTGTCCGGTTGGCTTTCCCTGCCAGGTGCAGCCTGCCACGCCGTTGTTCCCCCCATGCACCGCACTTCCCTCGCCACCCCCACACCGTGCCTCCTAGAAGTGGGGGAAGTCAGGCTGCACTTGTTGTGCCCAGACAGGAAACATCCAGCGAGCCTGGTTGCAGCCAAGCCGGTCGCCCCCCTGCCTGGATCCTTGTATGTACGATTTGCTTGCCCCTGCCCGGCTCCTCAAGTCGACCAATTGCCTCCCCCTGCCTGGCTCCTCCCCCTGCCAGGCTCCTCACATCGGCCAATTGACCACCATGGTGCACCAGTCAATCCAAAGAACAACATCCATCTCCAATTCTCACCCTGCATCATGCATGTCTCTAGCTCCACGCTCATGGCGCCCCCCATCGCAATCTTCACATCCGCCAGGATGGCGGCACGCTGCGCCGCCATCTCAGCCTCACGCGCGGCGTCCGGCGTCGGCGAGATCTGGGGGCACGGCACAGGGCAGGGGAGCGGGGCTGAGGGTCAAGTCGGCGAGATTTGCGGGCGCGGCACAGGGCAGGGGAGCGGGGCTGAGGGGCAAGTCGGTGAGATCTGCGGGCGCGGCACACGCAGGGCAGCGGGGCTCAGGGGTCAGTTGAAGCCTGTTTGGTCACAAGCTTCACATGCTTTCCCGCCAGCAGGACAATTCAGGGCAGACCACAGCAGGTGCTGCTGTAGTAAGTCCACCCCAGTTATATGCCTTTCCCTGCTGCCGGTCCCCTCACCTGGGGCAGCAAGTCTGCAATCAGCACCGCCGCTGACTCGCACGCTTTGCGTGTGCTGCAGTCATGGGGGACCAAGAGCACTGTCAGCAGCATGAGGCGTGCCACCAGTTGACACGCAAGGAAGCTGCAAGTAGCAGAAGTCTACATTGAGCATCCATGCATGCTACAAGGGCATGCTGCAGGCAGCACTGCTAGACAGCGTTCCTCCCCCGCCCACCTCCCCCGCCCTCGCCCACCTGTCCTGCTCTGCCAACCACCACTCGTGCTCGCCCACTCGCCACGCCTTCCCCCAGCGCTCCCACTGTCTGTGTCACACTTTAAATGCATGCAGAAATCAGGCCGCAAATCCCCAACAGCCAAAGCCCATCCTGCAGCGTCAACCACCGCCTGCACTCACACTCCCATCACACCACCACCCTTCCCACCTGCAGAACACCAGCACAGAGTGGCCCTCGCTCGTGACCTCTGCAACCAAGGGCACCAGCCGATCGGCATCCCGCCGCCCATCAGAGGGCGGCACATCGCGCTCCTCACGCACCGGCGGCTGCCCCTCCTCAAGCCCAGCCAGCTCCTGAGGGAGGTGGATGCACGCAGGGGCGGCAAGGGAGAAACCCGCGATTTTAGTTGTATGGGTGGGCATGCATAGAAGCGGCTGCCCCTCCTGCAGCTGCGTCAGCTCCTGAGATGGGGAGAGAAGGCCACAGGAACAGTGCAGAGAAGAAGAAGGAATATTTGGCGAATTCAGAGGATGAATAGGCAGACAATTCATGGGGGCGCCTTCTCCTCTTCCGGCTGCGCCAGAATGTGTGGCAAGGGGCCAGAGTGCAGGCCCCGGCGAAAAGCTGCACCTAGCCTGACAGCAGGCCAGGACATGGTTGCTGCAGACTGCCACTGTCCTCCTCGGCTCTAGTGCAATACGCACGCACACCTGCGGCCTCACCCTGGCGTACACTTTTCCCCTGAAACACATCTGACCCTGACGGGGCACCCTAAAGCAACCAGAGCCGACGACCTGCCCGCCAGTAGTCTATGCAAAGCTCACCTGCGGTCCCAGCTTGGCGTACACTTTCCCCCTGAACACGGCATGCTCTGTGAGCGGCACGGGGCGGAAGTTGGTGAGGAAGAGCTCGGCGCGCAGCCAGGCACGCAGGTGCTCCAGGCCACCCACTGCACAGCGGGGCGCAGCGGGCACAGCGGGCACAGAGGCGTAAGGCGGCATGTCAGACCTCCCGATCGTCACCGGTTGTTGCGCACGGGGATGTTGGAGCACGAGCGCGCCGTATGAATCCCCAGCACGCAGAGGGTCGCCGCTCTTCCCCGCTCCCTCATAGCCTTGCCTGCAGCCCAGCTCACCGGCAACACAGTGCAGCTCGCTGGCGATGCTCTGCAGCCCATTTCGTTGGCACGCACGCCAATGCCATCCAGAAAGCCTCCACAATACGTTTAAATGTCTTCCCCACATTCTGTTCGCTCCCAACAAACTGTGTACACCCTCCCTCCCATCAGTGCTGTGCAACATCCCGCACTCACTGGTGGCACTCATGCCAATGATCTGCACGTGCCGCGCCGCTGGCGAGAAGAGCAGCTTGCTCAGGGACATCTCCAGGCCCACCCCGCGCTCCGTGTCCCCCACCATGTGAAGCTCGTCCACCACCACACAGCACAGCTCCCCTGCAAGTTAGTGTTAAGTCACGGGGTTATTTCAATCAACAGATGGCTGTGTGAAGGCAGTCCCCACCATGTGAAGCTCATCCACCACCACGCAGCACAGCTCCCCTGCAATGAAGAAAGTAAGGGCAGTTGCAACCATGTGCAGCTCAACCGTCAGCACACAGCGCAGTCGCCCTGCAGGGAACAAAGTAGAAGGTGTGGAAGTAGGTGAAAGGGCGGCTTCCTACCATGTGCAGCTCGTGTATCCCCACATGGCACATCTGCCCTCCCTACCCTGCGGGGGCAGCAGGGGTCAGGAGAGACGCACCGGATGGATGGGAAATTCAAGAGAACAAGCCCGGAAACCTGTGATGTGTGAAGGTGGCCCCCAACCTGTGCAGCTCCGTACTGCCTCCAGTGCCACATTTGTCCGCCGACCAAGTCATGAACTACCCCAGTCCCCCTCGCCCACCTCCCAGCCCACCCACCCAGTCGCCCCTCCTGCGCCAGCTTGTTGATCGCCACATTGGCTTTCTCTATCGTACAGCAGGCCACAGTCTCTCCCCTGCATATAGATGGGTTTCAGGCAACGCTGTCAAGAGAGGCAGGTGCACTAGGCAGCAGAGCCGCTCTCACGGTCCGAGCACACAACCGCCAGCAGCTGTGTCAAGAAAGGCGGGTGCACTAGGCAGTGACGCAGCTTCCAGTCTGATCACACAACCTCCAGCAGCTGATTTTTTTTGTGTGTGTGTGCGGTCATGTGGGGTATCACCAGCTCGCCGACCCCACACCGCCGGCCCCCAGCGCCAGCTGGCACACCTGGGAGCCAGCGCCTGCCCCCGCTCCTCTGCTCCGTAAAAGCCCTTGACGCTGGCATGCATGGGCGCCAGCACCGTGGTCAGGTGCTCCGTCTTCTCGCTCACAATCGACACATACGGCAGCACCACCAGCACGCGGCCATACTTCTGTGGGGCAGGCAGGGTGGCAGGGTGGCAGGCAGGCAGGGCGGCAGTCATAGGATTGTGAGAGGGGTGGGATGTATGTGAGGCAGGAGAGGAGGGCGGATGCTGAGCGACTGGAGAGATTATGAATGCACAGAGTCACGACTGGGCACAGTGTCAGGCACAGCATCACACTCGGGCACAACATGACACGCCAGGAGAAGCACGACAAGCATGCACTTGCACGCCAAACAGCCAGTGTGCCTGCCCCTCTCCCTCTCCCTCGTCCCCCCCTGCGTGCTGCTCGGCGACCTCCCCCCTCCTCCCCTCTCCCTGCCTTCCGTTCCCCCACTCACCGGCTTGCTGCGCCTGGGCTGCGGGATATGGTGCAGACTGAGCAGCAGGCGACGGATGAGCAGCACTTCTGCCACAAGGCTTTTGCCGCCGCTGGTGGGGGCGCAGTACACCAGGTTCTGGTACTGCAGGAGGTGGCAGGCAGGACCAGCAGGGGTGCTCATGCGGTACAGCACAAGAGGGAGAGGTGAGCTTGCGTAAGATTGCGAGGGCCACGCATACACAATCCAGCACCCAACAAGCCAGACACCGGGTCTTTGAGGTTACCCACCCACCTGCTCGCCGCATTCCAGCGCCGCTGCCTGCCAGGGGTACATGCTCTTGACCCCCTTGGCCTCAAGTGCCTGCAGAAAAAACAGGACGACATCCGGCAGCTAGTGAGGTGTGCCCCGGCAGGATTGGCAGAGCCGTCAGCCAACATGGCATGCTTTCCTAAAGCAAGCGTCGTACCAGAGCACAAGCACAACAGGCACCCTACCATGTGCGCTCAGCCTTCACCCGCAAACTCGCACAAGCAAAACAGCACCAGGATTGGCAGACACAAGCAACACAGCACCTTAGAAGTGTGCCCGGCCCTCACCTGCACCACTCCCGGTCCTCACCCACAACCTTGCACAAGCAACACAGCACCCTGGAAGCAAAGTCGGCCCTCACATGCACCGCTCCCAGCCTTCCCCCGCATTATCGCACAAGCAAAACATCACCCTTGAAGTGGGATATTTTTGTTTACCCGGCCCTCACCTGCACCACCCCCGGCGGGAGGTCCCATTCTGACAGGCGCTGGCGTAGCGGCCGCTTGGGCCGGCGCACTGCTGGCGGCTGCGACAGCGGCCCTCCCAGCTGCCCTCCCTGTGCCCCGTGTGACAGCTGCTGCTCCTGCTGCACCTGCTGAGGCTGCTCTGGTGGTGGCTGCGCTGGCGCCCCTTCCAATTCACACTGTATGGGTGCTGCTGGCAGCATTGCATGCTGCTCCGGCGGTGGCGGCGGCAAGGGCAGGGGCAATCGTGCAGCTAGCTGCTGCGGCAGTGCTGACTGCTCCTGCTGCGCTTGGCAACACGGTCGCTGCTGTGGCTGCTGCGCCTGCTGCGGTGGGTGCTGCGGTGGCTGCGCCTGCCTAGCCGCTGCCTGCACCGCCTCGTGCGGTCGTTGCTGCAGTGCCGGCTGCTGCCTATCCGCTGGCTGCTGCGCCTGCTGCGGTCGTTCCGGCGGAGGTGCCGGCTGCTCCCAAGGCCCTGGCTGCTGCTGCTGCTCCTGCCGCGGTCGTTGCTGCTGTGCCGGCTGCTGCCTAGCCGCTACCTGCTGCGCCTGCTGCGGTGGCTGCTGCTGCCAGGCCGCTGCCTGCTGCGCCTGCTGCGGTCGTTGCGGCGGAAGTGCCTGCTGCTGCGGCTGCGGCGCCTGCTGCTGCTGCTCCCACGGATATGGAAAGCAGCTGGGTGCTGCTACCCCATCATGCCGCCCCTCTTGGTGCCAATGGATTGCTCCAGGTGGCACCGACTCACCAGGTGGGTGCTGGACCGCTGCCAGATTTGGACCCAGCTCTGGCTGGGCTGCTTGCTCCGGCACCCTTAGTGGCTGAGCTGCCTGCTGGTGTGAGGCCCAATGGCGCGGCCCCATTTTCTGCTGCTGCTGCTGCTGCTGCTGCTGTTGCTGTGCTGGCAAGTGGTGGCCTTGCACAGGGGCAGACGCGGGATGGGGGGCCCGCTGCACCAGCGCAGGCGCATGCTGCGCCCCTGACTGCTGCTCCTGTGGCTGCCGCCCCCCTGCCTGTTGCTGGTACCATGGGGGCGGGGCGGGCAGCGGTGGCTGGGACCGGGGAGCCTCAGCCTGCGGCTGTTTGACCAGGCTGGGCGGCGGTGCCCGGGATGGCGGCGGGTGCCAGCTGCCGCCGCCATTCTGCACCGCGCGCCGCGCGGATGCATTGGGCCACGATAACGCACTTGCCTTCACACCGCACGGTGCAGCGGGGCTGGGCACAGCCTGTCCGGAGTGTCGCCGCTGCTCCTGCGTGCCTGCCAGCGGTGGGCGGGCAGAGGCGCCGCCGCTGCCGCCGTCGCGCGGCAGGTCTGTTCCTGGCGGCGAGGACTGGCGCTTAACAAACAGGCCCCGCACGCCTCCAGCGAACTCCCGTGGCCCCGCCATCCCTGCCACAGGGGAACGAAAACACAAAGTGCAAGCTTGCGTCAGCCGAGCCCAGCTGGGCATCGGGCTGGCTAGTGGACGCGATCAGCACCTCGTCAGCTCACCTGTCCGGCGGGGGCCCTGCCTGTTCGCGCTCAAGGGCGCGCTGGTGCTCTTTTTTGAACAGCCATTATCGTCGTGCCTGAGCCGGCCCAGAAACTATCTCTCGTGCTCCGAGCACAAACCAGCATGCCTGAGCTTGAGCCGCTCGACTGACCGACCACCCTGCTGAGCCCGCTGAGGCGGGACGGCGGCCCGCAGCACAACGCCGCCTGCTGCTGTTCGCCACTGCAGGGGACAAATCGAAGTTTTGACGGTAGACTGACGCAACAAGGTGCAGGTACGCCACAGGGCAGGGAGAGGATTGTGAATAGAGAAAGTACGCAGCGTTGCGCACCGACATACAGCACCCGCCCAATAACGGCCAGGGCATGTCACAAACCACAGCCTCCACAGACTAAATCATGATGCCGTGCCGATTTCTGGTACTTACATGGTACTTCTGAAATTGAGCTTTTTGCGCTTGTGCGGGGAGGGGGGAGCCATGCCACCCAAGTCAGCCTGAGCGCTGTGCGCTGTGCTCCCCCATCCTCAGGGTTGTTCAATTAGTTCACCAAATGGCATGGATGTACTGCCTGGGGCAGTACCCGGGGGCCCCGGACGCAGCTGAGGCGGCAGCCACTTGCAGAGCCTGTTTCACTGGCCGAGATGGGCAGTTCAGAGGTAATACCTAGCTTTTACCGGCGCAGGTGGGCAGCTCGTGGTCAGAGAAGCTCTTCTGTGCCTTCTCGAGGGGTCCCATAGCCTTCAGTGCACACCACTGTGGCAGCATGGTGGCGCCTAGCTGGGTGTGGGGCCCGGTTGATTGCAAACGGAGGCTGCCTGGGTGAGGCTGATGCCGCCAGCTGGCAGAAGTGGGCTGTGACCTGGCTGCAGCTTCCGCCTGCCGGCACGTGTTCCCGTCTCACCCACCTGCCTGCCCATCTCCCCCTCCATCTTCCTGCACCTGCCTGTCACCACAGACCCCCTTCCCTCTGCACATGCGCCCCTGCTGCCCACCACGACTCTCCTGCACTTTTGGCGCCTCATCACTTGCCAAGTTCAGCACTGGTCACAATACAACACGCAGGCAACAGCTTGCAGGTGAGAGAGACAGAACCCGCCAGGCACATCATGAGCCGTTGCGCCAGGCCTGTCGTTGCGCTTTAAGTGCGCGTGCCGCCGCCACCGCTGCCTCGGCCTCGCGCACTGCTGGCGAGTCGGGGCACGCCTGCCTGGCCGTCTCCAGCGCCTCGTGCGCCGCATGCCACGCCGCAGCCACCCACTCCCATGCCGCTGCATCCCCCGTGTGCTGCACCGCTGGCTGGCTGTCCATGCGATCAGCAGCCGCCTCTGCTGCTGCCTCACGAACCGCGGCTGTTCTGGCCCATGCAGCGGCCGCGGCCGCTGACGCCTCTGCTGCGGCCATGCGGGTGCTGGCTGTCGCGGGTGCTGCATCTGCCGCCACGGGCGGCCACAGCAGTGGGGGAGGGCGGGGGTCGGGAGCGGCGACTCGCGGCTGCGGCGGCTGGCTCGGAGCGGCGGCGGCCTTGCGGTTTGGGGAGGTCTTGCCACGCGGTTGCTGACGCTGCTCCTCTCCGTCGATTTCGCGTTGCCGCATCTCGACGCGCTTCCGTGTCTCCGCTGCGATCCGCAAGTGCCGCTCAGTTTCCGCCCTGCTCCACGCAAGGTATTTGTAGTGTTCCAGTGTCTTCGTGCTCACCCACATGTCGGGGCCGCCCAGGCATGCTTGCACGGCAGTCCAGGCCGACTTGCCGTGCATCTGCAGCAGTGGGGCAGATGAGGGAAAGGGGAGAGGCGTCTGCGGGAGGCGAGCTGGCAGCAGGTGGTTCGTGAGGCGCAGGGGTAACGCCGGCACCTCCACTGAGCGCAGGGCACGAGCTGCAACGCCTCACCTCAGATGCTGATGCAAGCTTGCCGCACAGCGAGGAGTAAGCGCGGGCTGCAGCATCAGCTGCTGACAGGGCCCAGGCGCTGAGAGACGGTGAGCCAAGCGGCGGCGCCGGCGAGGGCTCCCGCCCTGGAGCTGGCTTGCCCGCCACTGCCACCACCAAGCGCCCGCTGCGCCAGCGGGTATCTGGACGGCATGCTCGAGCTGGCCGCAGCGGTTGAGGGGCTCTTGAGGGCAGCGGGGCAGGCTGCAAAGGAATCCACACAGTATGAGCAAGCGCTTGGCAGCGGTACTCAGAGCGGGCGAGCGTTCTAGGCGGTCTAAGGAACAGCACGCGTCGGACGGGCTGTGGCCCTTTTTTAAACTGGCTGGGCGGGTCGGCTGGGACCAGGCCGTATGGCTACACGGGCGCGTTGGAAAGCGCCAGAGGGCCCTTAGCAGTACAGACTGAAGTACATGCTATTCCGCAACTGGCAGCGCCCCACTCACGCACCAGACAGGCCTGTTAACACATAATTGAGATTGCCTAGCGTGTGGCGTGACCATAGCTCCGGAACGCCGCGTTCGAATGGGCGGCACGCTAGCCATGCCATGGCGCCACGCAGGCATTGGCCTCGGCTGGCCACTAGTGCTTGCCGGCATTTGCTGACACGCTGTTTGTCTCTTCTTCTTCGTGAGGTCGGTTTACACAGGAACTTGAAAGTATCGTGTTGCATACCCAGCAGGGCTGGTGGTGCTCGGTGGTGCGATTGGGTCGCGAGAGCGGGGGCGCTGATGCGGCCGCACCGCTGCACTGGTGACGACACGAAAGGATACAGCTGTGGGAGAGAGGTGAGACGAATTTTGGGTAACAGTGTTGCCCACTCAGGGCGCAGTAATACGCAGGTTGCTCAGCTTCAGGTTTGAAAATGGCATGGAGGGCCACCTCGCCGGCCCTCAAACCACCTCGTTGCAATGCATCACACCGCAGCGTGCCTGGTCACACTCAGCCAGACAGAGGCGCGTGCAAGAGTGCCTTCACAGTGCACGAGTGAGCACAGCCAACAAGCTGCTGCGGGCGGCTGCGCCTGCCGGGCCGGCGCCGCTCAAACCCACATGCATGCCACCGCTCAATAGGTTGAGTGCCAGCTGGCCAGCGATATGCGAGCCACTCAAACCAGTCATCCCCACCGCTCAAGCCAGCGCTTTCCACGGTGCTTTTCTGCCTACCGACACTGCCCCGCCCCCGGGTGAATGCTGTGCACGCCCCGTCCCGCCACCCCCACACACTCACCACATGTCGGGGCCGTCGTAAGAGGGGTCCTTGACGGAATCCTTCAGGGTGAAGTACGGCTTCCAGTTGTAGATCATCATCTCCAGCGCTTCTGCCCTCCACGCAAGTGGATGCCCAAGCCTGAGCGCTGTGCGCTGCGCCCCCCATCCTCAATGGGACTCAAAAACTCCCAAAGCGCAAATGGGGCTCCGTTTCCCCGTTCCTTAAAGGCTACTCTCTACCTGGTTCTATCAATTTGCTGCATTCCGTGCCCCAATTGAGCACGCCCGCAGTTCTAAGCGTGTCGGAGTTTGGCTCCACGCCGTGTTTGTCCAGCCGCGTTATCCAGCCATGCAGTGCAATTCCGACTCTCCTATAAGCGCGCTTCCGGAGGCGCTGCTGGGCCACGTCCTGGCACTCGCGGGAGTGGGTGCTGGGTGAGCCAGGCTCCTGCTTGCCGGCCTCCGGCTGCTTGCTTTTGGAGAGTTACAGTCTTGTTTCCGCAACACGAAGTGCGACAAAGACCCCTGGAAAGTGTACGCCAGGATTGCAAGCAGGGAGAAGGAGCAGGGGAAGCACAGCAGGCTGGACCGATGCAGCGGGCTGATATGTAGCAGGGTAAGAACAGGGGGGAG
>JTEE01000306.1:350636-361448 GCA_002896455.3 Chlorella sp. ArM0029B | reverse complement strand
GCCAGCCAGCCAGCCAGCCAGCCAGCCAGCCAGCCAGCCAGCCAGCCAGCCAGACAGCCAGCTGGCCACTTGGTGTGTTGTCACTTCCCGGCAGCTGCCCTCCACGCTGCCCTCGCTGCCCTGCCGTCCTGCCAGGGCGTGTGTGCCGCCTTCACTGCCGTCTTTTAGGAGGAGCAGGTGGCATGTCAACAGATGCAGGCGGGGGGTGCCTCTCACCCAGAAAGGTGAAAAGCCCTCGGTTGCCCCCACACTGGCATCAGGATGTTGTTGTGCTGCTACTGCGTAGCAGCTGCCCTCCTCCCTTGCACTCCCTCCCTCCCACTCCTCTACCCTCCCTCCCTGGCACTACCACCTTGGCACTCCCTCTCAGCTGCCCTCCCTCCCTCGCCCTCCCTCCTTTGCACTCCCTCCCTCACTTGCACTCCCTCCCTCGATCTCCCTCCTTTGCCCTCCCTCCCTCCTGTGCACTCCCTCTCAGCTGCCCTCCCTCCCTCGCCCTCCCTCCTTTGCACTCCCTCCCTCACTTGCACTCCCTCCCTCGCTCTCCCTCCTTTGCCCTCCCTCCCTCCTGTGCACTGCTCACCCAGGAAGGGCCCACGAATGCCTCCAAACTGGCGCTGGTACGCCAGCACACTGATGGACTGCGCAGTCTTGCCCAGGCCCATCTGCGCGGGGTGAGACGGGGGAGGGGGCATGTGGATGGGGTGGGGCGATGGAAGTGAACGCAGGCAGGCAGGCAGGCAGGCAGGCAGGAGGGAAGGCAGGCAGGCAGGCAGCAAGGCAGGCAGGCAAGGGCGGGAGGAGGGTGTCGGCACAGGTGCCTGCCAGGCCACAATCATAAGCAGCAACCCTCCATGCATCCCTCTTACTTTCAAGTGCCACCCCACCAACCCCGCCCAGGAAGCAGTTGTCGATTCAGGGAGGCCCGTTGTTGCACCTTGCACCCCCCGACAAAAAAAAACGCACACTCCACAAAACTGTCTACTCAATCGCCCTATCCTTACTGTACCCACCTCGTCGCCCAGAATGCAGTTTTTCCCCGACGCCCAGTTTGCGACGTGCCACACCAGAGATGTCTGCTGGTAGTCACGCAGCTTGCGGCCATTGCAAAAGTCCGGCACTGCACGGGGCGGGGGCGGTGGAAGGGGGTGCGCGATGTAAACAGTGATGGAACGGCGCTAAGCTGGGTGAAAGGGAAGTACCCGGCGGTCATTGCAAAAGACGGGCACCGCAAGCGGGGTAGCGCGAGGTGGTGGCGGGGGGTGGGGGCAGCATGGAAGATTGCCATGAAACAAAGCAGCTGTTGGCACATGCAGAAAGGCGGGGAGTGCGCGCATGCGTGGGTGGATTTGTCAACCAGGGCAGGGGGTGAAAAGGGCAGACTGGGGCCGTGGTCGTCCTGGGGCGCATGGCAGTAGGGCTTCGGGCCGACGCACAACTGCTACTGCCCCAGCCTTTGTTTCTTTTTTGACAGCGCTGCGGCGGCACATGGGTGTGCGCTGCAGGTGCCTCGACTGCCCCAGCCTTGCACAGCAGGCACAGCAGGTCGGTCTCAACCATTCCACGCAGCAGGCGCACAGCACGGCAGGCGCAGCATGTGCAGCAGGCACAGCACAGGGCAGCAGGCGCACCCTGCGACGAGTCCAACTGCTTCTGCTGCTGCTGCTCGTCCTGCTCCTCATATGGGGTGTTGAAGCGCTCGTAGCGCTCAATGTGGGCCTGCAGGCAAACACGTTCAGTGAAGTGGAGACAGGGGAGCAAGAAATGTTGACAAACAAAACAGAGTGAAGAAGCATGAGTTGAGAGACAGGCGGATGCCTTGGAGTGAAGCAGTTGAGCCGCCCTGGGAGCGCCCGCACACGCCCTTTTTCTTTCTTCAGCCCCCCCCCCTCTGTGCCTCTCTTTTCTTATAACAGAACACCCTGAGTTTGCTTGTCCGTAATGCTGGGATGACGCATCTGCGGCACGCTGTTGTGTTGCTGCGGCGCTGTAGATGGATGATTGAATGAATGCAGTCGAGCCGTGCCAACAGCTGAGGTGGGAGGACAGTGTTATTTGACAGACGCTTACCTGCGTGTTGACAAGGCAGTTGAATGGGTCAAACGGCCAGAGGTGGGCGTGCAGGCACGAGGCAGGCGGGCAGGCAGGTAGGCAGGCATAATTGTGCACAGGACACAGGTAGCCAGGCAGGCAGGAGGGGGCCACGAGGGGCCACTTCTTCCATCGTTGGCAAAGGTCGGTATTAGCTTGCATCCGGGGTGCTCGCATCGCTTGCTGTTGACATATATTACCACCCCTTGTGTGCCACATCTATTGGCTGCACAAGGGGGTCCACCCCACCCTGACCCCTTGACCCTTGACCCCACCTTGACCCCACCTTGACCCCTTGCCCCTTGACCCCTTGACCCCTTGCCCCTTGACACCTTGACCCCTTGACCCTTGACCCCACCTTGACCCCACCCTTGACCCTTGACCCCTTGACCCTTGACCCCTTGACACCTTGACACCTTGACCCTTGACACCTTGACCCTTGACACCTTGACCCCTTGCCCCTTGACCCCACCTTGACCCCACCCTTGACCCTTGACCCCTTGACCCTTGACCCCTTGACCCCTTGACCCCTTGACACCTTGACCCTTGACACCTTGACCCTTGACACCTTGACCCCTTGCCCCTTGACACCCTGACCCCAAGAAACCCGCTCCATCCCCCGCATGCTCTCCGCACACCCCAGCTCCCGCCACTTCCCGCCACCCGGCGCCAACGCAGTGTGCGCCAACAGGTGTACTGCTGTTTGTGCAATTGAATTGCGATACACACACACATCGTCTCTGCTTCCATGAGAGTCTGCTCTGCCTCCCGCCTGCTCTCTCCGCACCCCAGCTCCCGCCACTTTGCCGCCACCCTAGCGCCAATGCAGTGTGAGCCACCAGGTGTACTGCCACTGTATTGCAACAGGTGTACTGCCGACGTACTGCAACATGTGTACTGCAACAGCTGTTTGAGCAATTAAATTGCAATACACACACCTCGTCTCCGCTTCCCTTGAGGTCCCGCTACGTCTCCCACCTGCTCTCGCCGCACCCCAGCTCCCACCACTTCCCCCTCACCCTAGCGCCAATGCAGTGCAATACAACCTGTGTACTGCACCCCAAACAGGTGTACTGCAATCAATCATCTGCAAAATTTGCAAGTTGATTCAGGCCTCACCTCGTCTCCATTTTCCTTGAGCTCCCGCTCCGCCTCCCATGTGCTCTCAGAGTAGCCCAGCTCCTTCCACTTTACCAGGTACAGGGGGCGGCCGTTGCGGGTGCGCTCGGCAATCACGCGGTCCACCTGGCAGCAGGGAGTTGGGTGGGGGGGCGGGGGGGACGTGGCGGAGTGGAAGGGTGAGACGCCTAGGCCTATGCGCTGGTCACCTGACATGGTCCAACCTCGTCCCACCCATGCCCAACCGCCTGCGGGCGAGGTGACTCTGTGCCACTCTCACCTTCTGCCGAACCCGACCACCCAGCCAAACGAAAGAAAACAAAACGGTGCGATGCAGCCGCGCACCTCGAGCCAGCGTGGGTTCACCCCATCCACCAGGTCACCGTACAGGTCCACCTCCCCGGCCGCCTTCTTCTTCTGGAAGTTGCGCAGAAGCTGCAGGCGGTCGGCGGCCAGCACATCGTAGGGAAGCCAGCGAGCCTTGCGGTACGACAGGCCTGCAGGGGGTGGGGTGGGGTGGAATAGGCGAGGGAGGGAAATGAGGTTGACTCTCTTGTTCTGCAGGGACAAGGCAGCCAGCACATCGTAGGGGGGCCAGCACGCCTTGCGGTACGACAGGACTGCGGGGGGTGGGGTGGGGTGGAGTAGGTGAGGCAGGGAAATGAGGTTGAATCTCTTGTTCTGCAGGCACAAGGCAGCCAGCACGTCGTAGGGCAGCCAGCGAGCCTTGCGGTGCGACAGGCCTGCGGGGTGTGGGGGTGGAGGCCTGCAGGGGGTGGGGAATGGGGGTGGCCGGGGGAGTGAGCGGGGGAGGGAAAAGGGTTGACTGTCTGTCACTGCAGGGCAAGGCAGCCAGCGCAAGGTGGCCATCCAGTGATTTGAGCTGAGACACGAGAGTGGCAAGCATGTCACGGGTGCAGCAGGGCAGGCCTGCCGGGGTGAGGCGGGGCGGGCAGGAGAGCACATGAGGTGAGGGTGGCAAGCATGTCACGGGTGCAGCAGGGCAGGCCTGCCGGGGTGAGGCGGGGCGGGCAGGAGAGCACATGAGGTGAGGGTGGAGGCCGGACTGGTGGCAGGCTGGTTTGAGTGGCGCAGGAGGGGTGCTAACGGAAACTGCCCGGCCCACGCATCTTTGACCTTCGCCCTGCCTGATCTCTGACATTCTGGGCACAGAAGCGCGCCCTCCCTGCCCCATCCCCCGCCTCCCTCCTTTCCTCTCACCCGCAAACTTGCAGAGGAACTCGTCGCCGGTGCCGTCAGCCGCCACCCGGCTCTCCAGGATCTTCTCCACACGCTCGGTGTCCACCTCTGTGAATATTGGGGATGGGGTAGGGAGGGACAGTGCAGCTTGATGAGATGAGACAACAAGTTGAGAGGGAGGGTACCGGGAGCCCGGCTTGCCAAATTCTTCTGCACGCGCTCGGTGCCCACCTCTGTGGGGTTGGAGGTTGAAGGAGTGTAAGTTGAAGGGAGGAAGTGGCAAAGGGAGTGACTGGGTGCCGTCCTCTCGAGATCGTCTCCACGCGCTCACCTCTGAACGCACACTCGCACACAGATGCACAGGCAAGAAACGCCACACTGCACACCCATCCACCCTAACTCACCCCACTGACACCCCACTGCTTTCATCTCTCGCTCATCAACCCGCCCTTCCGCCCTCACCCACCCCACTGGCACACCACTGTCATTCCTCAGACATCGCCCCACCCATCCGCCCTCTTTCATCCCTTTGCCATCCCACAGCCGTCCCCCCCTCGTCCCTCCCACCTAGCTCGTCCCCGCTCTCAGACAGGAAGCTCTCAGAGCCGCCATCCTCTGACATGGTGGTGCCGCGGCTGCCGCTGCCCCGCTCCCGCTCCTCGCCGTCAGACACGGACTCCTCCTCCTGGTCCTCGCTATCATCCACAACTGCGCGCCGCTTGGCTGCAGGGGTGGGGGGAAACACACCAGTCGCAAAGCCCACACGTTACCGGAAAAAGAAATACATGGACCTAGAAATTTGAAAGTTTTATGTTGCCGCTGTTTGAAAGAGGGACAGGAAGGGAGCGGCGAGGGTCAGGTGCCGCAGGCAGGGTGAGGCGACTACTTCACTGTCTCCGCACCTGCACCCGCACCAGCACCAGCACCAGCAGCACAGCACTCTTCACATGCCAAGCACAGCTACTGTGACCTCGCCTGCCCCCACTCCCCAGAGCCCCGCTGCTGTTGGGCGGAAGCGCCACGGGCAAGCGGCGCAGGCAGTCCAATAGCATATGGCTGGCAGCAGCAGCAAGAGCAGCAGCAGGAGCGGCGTCTGCAGGCTGCCCCAACTCTCCAAGAGCCCAATAGCCCACCCACCTGCTGCAGCCGTGCGTTTGGGCTGGTTGCGCCGCTTGCCGCCAGCGCCCGTCTGCTTCCGGATGGCCTTGCCTGCCAGCTTGGCGGCACGCCGGGTGGGGCGTGACGGCTGGTTCTCATCAGTGTCCTCCTCCTCCTCCTCCTCGCTGCTGCTCTCCTCCTCCTCAAATTCGTCCTGCGGGAGGACAGAAGGATGGAAAAAAAGTAAGAAAGAACGTGTCTCTTATCAGCACACAGCGGGGTCGGATGGGCAAAGGATTTGCAAGGCTTCTTCCAGTGCCTCCCGTTAAGGGACAGCAGGCAGCGTGCACGGCCTTGTGAACCCTGTTGGTTGTGCTGCCTGATGTCCCAAAACAAAGACGTTAGGCTGTCGGGCACCCCCAGCCAGCCTACGGATACAGGTCCTCAGGGAAGCACTCCAAGATGCCGTCACAGGAGTCCTGGCAGACACCCCACCCTCGCCCGACCTCCCGCTGTGTGGAATGCCCACCAACAGGCAGCATTGCATCCACCTTGTACCTGTTATACGCTGTTACAACGCGCTGCTACAAAACCAGTATCCAATTCCCCGTGTTCCCTTACCGCAGTGCCTGCCAGCACGCAGGCCGGCAGCACCGCATGCACACGACCCCCATGTTCCTGGCCCCCGCCCAAGCCTCCTCACCCACCCACCGGCAGCATTGCGTCGACGTTGTAGTTGACTCGCGACTTGCTGCGCGCGGTGCGCCGCACGTGCTCGGGAGACTTGAGCTTGCCGCCGCGGGCAGCGACGCGCCGGGCAGGCTGCCGCCTCTGAGGCTCCTCTTCCTCCTCCTCGTCACCAGAGCCTGCGGTAGGGGGTGCGGGGCAGGCAGGGGGGCAGGGCAGGCAGTCAAAGGGTCGGCACCAGAGACTTGACAGGTAGCTTTCATAGTGGTGCAAACCGGCGGCGGCGGCAGTGTGAAGCACGCTGCGACTGCTTCAAACCCGGTTTCAGCCTGATTTTAAGCCGTGGTTAAGTTAAATGCCGCCCCCAAAGTGCCAAGCCCAGGCCGCCTGCCCCCTCTGCGGCAGCGCACGCACGCACACCCTCCCCTGCCTACCCTCCTCGCTCTCGCTCTCCTCCTCCTCCCCCTGCGCCTCGCTGGCCGCCTCCTCCTCCTCACTGGCAGCAGCCTCCCCCATTTCCTCATCCTCATCATCCACAGGAGCGTCCCGGTAGCTGGGCTTGGCTGCCGCTGCCGCACGGCGCGGGCGCCGGCGCCGGGCCCCGCTGCCCCCCTCCTCCTCCTCCTCCTCCTCCTCCTTTGCTTCTTCCTCCTTTGGCTGTTCTTCTTGCTCCTCGCTGTCCTCCACCGCTGCCTGCCGCTGAGCTGCGCTGCGGCGCACCCTGCAGGCGAGAGGGGAGCACAAGCAGGTGGCGCCAGAATGGGGCAAGGAGGACTAGTCGGGACGGCACAGTTGCAGGTGGCAGGCAAGCCGAGGCGTGCAAGGCAGGCAGGCCACCAGGCCACCAGTTGCATTGCTGTTCCCAAAGACACCGCCCCCACAGATGCTATACTGAGCATCCTCATGTCCCCATCAGTCACCTGCCAGAGGGGCGTGCCGGCTTGCGAGCCGCTACTTCCTCCACCTCTTCGTCTTCGTCCCATGACACCTCCGCTGGGGCGGCGCCCCGCTGCCGCTGCCCCTCATCGCCGCTGTCTTCGTCTGCAGACTCGATGGGGTCGCCCTCGCCGTCGCTGGCCTCTGGAGTGGCGCTCCTGCACGATGAGGGTGGTGCAAAGGCACGAGTGGAAGACGCGGGAGGGAGCGGCGGGAGAGCGGGCGGGACCGGCGGCGGGGCAGCTCTTGCAGCCAGCAGACCATCCGCACCTGCAACGCCGGCTGGCACGAGCACCAGCATCGCCTGCTGGAGCACCTCGCTTGCGTCCTGGGGCCTGGCGGGCTGCGGGGGCTGCCGCGCCGCTCTGCTCGCTGTCGCTGGCGACATCGTCCTCGCTGCCGCTGTCATCCCGGTAATTGGTAACCTGTCTAGGCCTCATTGGAGCGCTCACACTGCCCAGCGGGCTGGCAAATCGCGTTGCTTTTTTTGAAGAGGCGAAAAAGAGAACGCCGCCCAAGGTGCTGGGACGGGCAGCAAGTGAGACGGGGAGTCGGGCGCGATCGGCCTACTTGGCCGATGAATGGGAGCTTTGAATTTGGCGGGGCCAGGTCAGACGCCAGGTTGGCGGCGGCGCGAGCGTCGCTGCACGACAATGGGCCAGCCGGCGCTTGCAAAGCTGACCAATAGCTGAACCACACATGCCCCCTGCACCTTTATCACGAAGCTGTCGGATTTGCGCAAAAGTTCCCCCACTTCTATCCCCACGTGCACATTCATGGAAGTAGCAAACAGCGAGCGAGCGGGCACCGCAGGATCCGGGCCTGCTTCCGTGCTGTGCATGGCCTCGGGCAGCTGCATGCCACATATAGTATGCGTTACCAGTGCAGGATAACGTTTCAAAACTGTCCAACTGCCACGAGGTATTGAAAAGAAAGAAAAGAGCAGCAGCACAGTTGCCACTTGCACGCACCGCCAGCAGCACCGTTGCCGCTGCCTTAGAGCCAAAGCAGTCCCTGCTGCAGAGGCTGACCCGACCGGCATTCCCGGCCTCTCCAGATCCCCTAGCAGAGCCACCGGCAGACGATGCGGCGGCAGCAGCAGGGCAGGGCGGATCAGGTGGCAGAACGGCCCGTGCCACAGTGTCATGGCTGCGATCCTCAACATCACAAATTGGAGGCGCCCAAGGTCATTTGATCACCCCAGGCAAGTGGACAAGCCGGGCTGGGCGTGGCAGAATGTGTGTGCAGTGGGACTGCTGCAGGCGGGCTGCAGCGGGCGTGTCTGGCTGTGCTGTGCCTGCTACTGGCAGTGCCACCGTGGTGGCCACCGTGACTGTCACAAAAGGGGGGGAACAAAAGGGGCTCCACTCTCCATCTAGCATCTCACACTTGTACACGCTGGGCCCCCTCCCCACCGTGCGTGCAGCGGTGGGTTAGAAGGAATCAACAGTGAGCCCACAGAGGTGCTCAGCCAGCACAAGCCAAGCATTTGAGCGCTGTATGGCACACCCAGCCTGAAGCCGCTGCAGCCCTCCACCCAGCACTTCTCCAACCTCGTGGACAGCAACAACTGTGCAGGCAGAGATGGGTGCTTGGGCGGACAGAACACGGGGCAGGCCAGTAGAGGCAGAGCAGCACGGGCAGGCAACCGAGGGAAGTCCAGGAGGCACGTCCGCATCCTGGTGTTAGGATGGCACATTGTCTGTGTGCCAATTTCCTCAATTTCTAGGATTCGGTTTCTCCCTACCACGCTGCAGGCACGTGTACGCGCCCAGAAGCGATGGCCCAGAAGCTGATGTTGATATTACAGCCCCGGCTGCCCCCCCGCACAGTAGCGGGCTCGCGGCGCCCGCCCCGCCCTGTCAGCCACCCCATGCTTTTGGACTCGCAGCTGCGCAGATGACGAGCAGCTAGCGACCCCTGTCACCAGCAGCGATGACGAGCCGCTAGTGACCGCCATCCCTAGCAGCGATGACAGCGATGACGAGCCGCAAGTGACCCCCATCCCTAGCAGCGATGATGAGTCTCTAGCGTCCCCCATCACCAGCAGCAGCAGCGATGACGACGAGCCGCTAGCTAACGTCATCGACATTAGCAGCAGCGATGACGAGCCGCTTGCTAACCCCATCAACAGCAGCGATGACGAGCCGCAAGTGACCCCCATCCCTAGCAGCGATGACGAGTCGCTAGTGACTGCCATCCCTAGCAGCGAGGACGATCTAGTGCTGCTTCCCAGGAGGAGGACGGTCATCCACACGCAGCAGGTAGAGGTGCCCGCTGCCGCTGGCACCGCAGCAGCCGCATCGCGCACTCTGCCGCTGGCACCGCAACAGCCGCATCGCGCACTCAGCTGTAGATCAGACTCTGGCATTCCCAGGTCCCTCACTAGCCCACAGCAGATGCAGAAGAGGCGGCACTGCAGGGCAGAGCAGAGCGTTTGCACAGCATTGCACAGCCAGCACTATGAGGTAGGAGCCTTGTGTTGCAGCTGCTAGGGCTGCTCTGCTCACGTGCGCTGCCCTACTGAACAGTACACCCCCACATGTGCACCCCCACTGCGCCCCTTGCTTCCATGAACTGCAGCGACCGTTGGGCCACATTTCAGAGCAGCGTGCACAGGAAGCGGAGCGGGCGCAGCAGCAGCAGCGGCAGCGGCAGCGGCGGCAGGTGCAAGCACAGCAGGTGCAGAGGAGGACGCAGCAGCAGCAGGGGCAGCGGGCGCCCCCACGCCTGCAGGAGCGGCAAGCGCGCCTGCCCGGGCGGCAGCAGGAGGCACAGGCACAGCGACAGCAGCAGCAGCAGCAGCAGCAGCAGCAGCAGCAGCAGCAGCAGCAGCAGAAGCAGGCGAGGAAACCTTCACACGCTGACCGTGCGGTGCTCCTGCCGCAGCAGGCAGCACAGGAGGCAGAGCAGGCCGCACTAGAGGCAGAGCAGCATCAGCAGCGGTTGCAGGCGTTGCAGGCGGAGCAGCAGCGGCGCTTGCAGGCGTTGCAGGCGGAGCAGCAGCAGCTGTTGCAGGCGTTGCAGGCGGAGCAGCAGCAGCGGCTGCAGGCGTTGCAGGCGGAGCAGCAGCAGCGGTTGCAGGCGTTGCAGGCAGAGCATCAGCGGCGCTTGCAGGTGTTGCAGGAGGTGCAGCAGCAGCGCTTGCAGGCATTGGAGGCAGAGCAGCAGCAGCGCCTGCAGGCATTAAGGGCGGAGCAGCAGCAGCGGTTGCAGGCGTCTACAACAGCGCAGCAGCAGCTGCAGCAGCAGATACGGGTGTTGGAGGGCGATGCAGAAGCGTGCAGGTGGGTGTGCTGCTGCAGTTTCACATGGGAGGGCCACCACCGTGTGACATACACGCTGCTGCTTGTTCACTGCCCCTTTACTGCTTGATTATTGCTCTTGTTCCAAACCTTTGCAATCCCCTGGCCATCCGCCCACCAAGCTGCCAGCGCTTGTTTGCATTGACACATGAACTGCCATCCGCCCACCAAGCTGCCAGCACTTGTTTGCATTGACACATTAACCGCTCATGCCATGTCGTTGGGTGCAGGGCGCTGCCTGCCGGTGAGCTGGAGGGCCTGCTGGGGCGGCTGGAGGAGGGGACCGCCCGGGTGCGGCGCCTGCTCATGGAACGGCGGGTGGAGGAGGCTCGGTTGGATGCGCAGGAGGAGGCGACAAAGTGTTCTATTTGCATCT
>JTEE01000306.1:332736-350616 GCA_002896455.3 Chlorella sp. ArM0029B | reverse complement strand
ATTTGCATCTCGGCCCCCAAGGACACGCGGCTGAGCTGCGGGCACCTGCTGTGCCGGGGGTGCAGCCAGCGGGTGGCGCACTGCCCGGTGTGCCGCCGGGCGGTGACGTCACGGGAGCATGCCTACCTGTAGGCAGCAGCCATTGTCTTAGTGGGGCAGCCACACCATGCCACTTGCCGCTTGCGGCCTATGAGGAGGTGATGCTGGATGCGATGAGTGAAGCACATCTCCGCCGCATCTTGAACCGCGGCCTCAGTACCCAGGCAGTGGCGGCCCTGGTGGCATCAGAGGTGCAGGCTGTGCAGCGGGGGTGATGCGTGCAGTGGGCGTGAGTGCCTCCTGGCACGATCACATTGTGCTGCGTTCTTTGAGTTGAACAATAGCGTGTAGCGATGATTTGTAAACACACAAACCTCGTTGGGCAGTATTACCGCAGTAAGGGAAGAGCGGGGCGGCTGCGGGATGGGGTACGACAGGGCGCTGTACAAGGATCCAGAACTTCGCCTCGCCGGATGATGCCAGGTGGGCGGGTTATTAGATTATCAATGAGGCCCTTGCATGTCACATAGCCTGGTGGGAGGGAGGGAGGGAGGGAAGGGCGAGTGAGAAGGGGGGAGAGGGTGAGGCAGGGGCATGGAAGGCGACAGCGAGCCTAGACGTACTTCAGGGTGGTCTGCCACTCAAAGCCGACACAAGTGAAGAGAGGACTGCCGTGGGCAAGCGGGCATGTGACCCCAGCCGTGTGCCTCAATGCCTGGCCGCTCTGCCGCCACCAGGGCGCAGGCGCCACCTCGCCGCCCAGCCCCCTGCATGCAGGACGCGCTCGACCCTTGCCCCTTCTTCTTCGCATCCCCGCCTGCGTTGGGCACACCTGGATCGCCTTCCCTTGCTCCACAAACAGCGGATCGCACTCTCAGCAGTGACCGCTGGTCTCAGCAGCCGCAGTGGTCAGCAGTCATGGGAAGCGAGGCGGACAAGCTATACAAAGAGGCGACCAAACTGACGACGCCGTCGCTGCTGCGCTTCCGGCTGGCGGGGGAATGGGAGCAGGCGACGCCGATGTTTGAGCGCGCCGGCATGCTGTTCAAGGTGACCGATCGGACCGCTAGAGCAACCGGAAAGGCAGGGCAAGCGCTCTCCACTTCGGCCACTGCCCACCTAGTGTTGCTGCCGCCACTGCTGCCGCCTGCGCCACCCTGCTCTCCTTGTCCAACCCGCCCCACCCCAGCCGCCCCTTCCTGCGTCCCCCCTGCAGCAAGGCAACAACCTGGCAAAAGCCAAGGAGTGTTTTGAGCGCGCGTCCACGGGGCAAGAGCGGCAGAAGAGCGGGTGGCACGCCGCCAAAATGTTGGAGAAGGCGGGCGAGGTGGCACGAGACATGGGGAACTGGGAGGAGGTGCAGGCGCACTACACCCGGGCAGCAGAGCTGTTTGCAGAGGAGGGGCGGCCCTCGGCGGCGGCAGAGGCGGCAGCACGCGGCGCACGCGCGCTGGAGGATCGGCGGCCAGAGGTGCGCAGGCGGGAGGGTGGGTGGGGGGAATGACTTGCGGGCGTGGCTGGCTGGTGGTGGTGGGGTGCGGTGTTGGGTGTTCAACAGCATCCATGCAGGTACGGACGGTACCTTTACATCAAGCAGCCGGCGTGCTTGTGGTCAAGCATGTGAGTGCCTCGCACCCTGGCCTGCTCATGACAATTGATGAAAACCAGGGATGGCCGTCCTGCCTGGCCCTGCTGCCCCCGCCACACAACACTGCCCATTCATGCCACCACTGTGCTCTGTTGGGTCGACCCCACTGTGCAGGCTGCAACAGCAATGTACCGCACGGCAGTAGAGTGGCTGGAGGATGCGGGGAAGGATGCGCTGGCGGGAGATGTGTACAGGTGTGCTGTGCACATGTGCGCACTGTGGAAAGAAAATCAAAAAGAGGGGGCCCAGACACAGAGGCTCGCAGTGCTGGCTGCCTGCCTGCAGGTGCCCCTCAGCTGCTACAACCCTACTTTCTTGGCCTGGGCGCTCCCCTGCTTGTGATTGCCTCAAGTGCAGCTGTGTGCTAACTTGCACGGCCTGCCACCCTTCGTCCCATGCCCCGCCCCCTGCCCGCTGCCCCGCAATGCAGGCAGGCGGTGGCGCAGCTAGTGCGCACCGAGAAGTGGTCGGACGCTGTGTCCATGCTGCTGCGCTTTGCCACAGCGTGTGACGACATGGGGGCACGCAACAGCCAGTGCAAAGCTTACCTGGGTGCGGTGGTTGTGTGGCTGCACGCGGGCAAGGCCAAGGACGCATGGGTCACGTACCAGGCAAGCAGGCGCTGAGCTGCGCTGGGGTGGGCTCTGGTGGGGAAGCTGAGCTGGCGGTGCTGAGCTGGCTGTTACCGGTGCTGGCAGTGCTGTGCTGGCTGTTTCTGAGTTGAGTGCTGCCCTTCAGCTGGCGGTGCTGAGCTGGCTGTTGCTGAGCTGGCACTGGTGGCGCATTCCGGTTGGAACTCTTGCTCTCTGAACCGTGCCTGTTGCTGCCCGCCCGCTGGCCTGCCTGCCCGCCCACCCCAACGCTCCCTTCCCGTGGCCGCATGCCCGTGGCTGACAGCACCCCACCACCTGTCTTCCCTCGCCACGTCACCCCACCACGCCTCCTGCCCCGGGCTGCAGGACGCGCTGGGCGTGGAGAACTTCAGCAGCAGCGACGAGGCCTTTGCCGCCGACTCGCTGTTTGACGCGTACCGCAGGTGAGAAGCGGCGTGGGAGGCAGCCGCCCTGCCCTGCTCTGCCCTGCCCTGCCCTGCCCTGCCCTGCCCTGCCCTGCGCTCAAAAGGATGGCGTGAGAGGAGGCTGTGCCGGATGCCTGCTCCACTGGTACCTGTTGGTCTTGCCGTGCACGCTCAAGCCCATTCCTTGCTCCCATTGCCCATTGCCCAATGCCCACCTCACTCGTTGCCCGTGTGCACCAAGACCCACCCCCTGAACCCTTGCGCCGCCCCCGCCTGCCCTGCCCTGCCTGCCGTCCCTGCAGCGCGGAGGTGGCTGTCATCCAGGAGACAGTGAAGCGCAACGCTGTGTTCTCAAATCTGGACAATCAGGTGCGAACCGGAGGGAGTGATGCGGGCTGGCGGGGAGAGTGGGAGCGGGCAGTGCAGAGGCAGGGTGTGTTTGGGCACCAATGTGGACTCACAGGTAAGTGGGGTGCATGCTGCATGGAGGCTGGGGGAAGGGAGCTGGGGTGGCAGGTTTGAGGAAGCAATTGCATTGTGGGGCAGGCGTGTGGGCGTGCTGGCAGCGCTGCGGGGTGAGGTGGTGCGTAGGTTTGCGGGCAAGTGAAAGGTATGCACAGGAGGTGCAGTGCGTGCCATGCTGCCTGCTAGCGAGTCCCCAGCGGTGGCACCTTTTCGCACTTTACTTCCGCCCCACCATTGCCGAGAGCTTCGTCTTTCGCCCCTCCTCCACCCACCCCCAAATTCAACCGGTGTCCCTAGACACCACCTCACTCAAGGAAATTTCTCGGATACATATTTACTCCCGCGAGCCCTCCTTTCTATGCTGCCTGCTGCCCCACCCCAGACCCAGGCGGCAGTGGTTTTTATGCACCGGAACAGAGCACCACGCGCTCACCGCTCGCCTCCCTCCCTCTCGCTCACCGCGCCTGCCTGTAGGTTGCACGGCTGGCGCGCAAGCTGCCCCAGGGTGACGTGGCGGTGATGTCGATGCAGTTGGGAGGCAGCGGCGGCACTGGGCCGGTGGTGGGGGTGACTGAGGAGGGAGAGGAGGACCTCACCTGAGCGGCCCCCATGCCGCCCCCCATGAGCTGTGCCATGTATTGCCTCTCCTAGCCTGACCTGGCCTGTGTAATTTAGATACTTTCGCGTGTGAAGGAAAACGTGAGGAGGTGTTACCATCTGATCCACCCTGATCGCTGCTTGGCCGGGTGTTACGTAATCTTAAAAATGGGTTTGGGTGTACGGCAGAAGGTCGTGTGAGCGCACCGGGTTTTGGCAGTGGTTGGAATCGGGGATGGTGTGAAAGGGGGGCAGCATTTGGCGGACAAATGCAGGCTGTGTATGCTGCCCACTTCCGTAATCCATCAATGGAAATGCCTGTGATAAAACAGAGAAGCCGCCAAGCCAACTGCTGGGCTCCCTGCGCCCACCTTGGTAGTCGGGTGGCTTGCCGTCAGCATGACCACGAGCAAAGCACTGCATAGGGGGACAAGCCAATTGAGCTGAGATGACTTCCAATGTACACCTGGCATAAACCTTTGTGATACGAACCTTCATGGAATGCACCTGGCATGAACTTTCGCTGCCCAGCTGGCGCGCCACCTGGTCAGAGGTGTGTTCCGCTGCGAGACGCGCCTCATCACGCACGCGCTGCCGCATCCTGTGTATTCCCACGAGGCTTCGGATCAAACCTTCGCAACGCTCGTGTGTTTTAAGAGGCAACGCATCTACGCGCTCGGAAGAAGAATGAGCGGCTCAGTGGCTCTCATTGTTGAGGCGGTGCGCGCCTCGCTACCGGAGGTCCCTCTCGACAAGGGCGTGCAGGCCAACACAGGCGTGTTTCTTTTGGACAGCGCACCACTCATTACAATGGCTCCGGCGGCCCAGGCAAGTCGTGTGTTGTGAGACGAGCCTGCCTTCCGCCGTTGGGAGCCGGCCGCGAGCCGCGGTGCTGGGGCTCCCGCCGCTGCCCAGCGTCAGACGCCCGGCCCCCGCGAGCCGCCGCCGCCGCTTACCCTGCCTTCCCCTCCTGCCTGCCCGCAGATGCTCCAGCTGTACTGGCAGCGGCGGCGCTACACCGACTTTTGCCTCTTTCTGGTGGGCTTCATGCTGGCGCTCATCTATCACGTCCTGCACATGCACCCAGAGGTACGCGGCTGGCGGCAAACGGCTCCTGGCGGTCACAACCCCTTTCTTTGGAAGCGCACTGTTTGTTCAGCTTGACGCTACGGTGGCCGGCTGCGGGCAATAGCCCCCCATGCCACTGCAATGCCTTACCTCTGGTGCCACCCGGCTGCAGGACAAGCTTGCTGCCATGGCCGCTGCTGCCGCTGCCGTTTGCCTCCCGTGCTCACCTGTTTGGGCTGCTGTTTTTGTTGGGTGCTCGCAGGGCATCGCCAACGCCCAGTTCCTGGGCATGTCCGGCCCGATTTGGCGGGCGCTGGACATTCTGATGGCGCAGGTGGGGCCTTATTTCATGTGACAGTTGCAGCAGCAGTGATGCTTGCGTCAGCACGCAGCAGCGGGGGCAATCACAGCCGAACCTGCCAGCAGTAGCACCTACACTTGCCGCAGCAGGAGTTTGGCAGAGTGACGCCTACAGAAGTGGAGCAGCAACAGGCTGGCCTCAACCTCTTCGCAGCGCAGCGTGGCTGTGCGCCAACTCTTCCAGTCAGCGTTGGCGCAGGGCGCGGCAGATGACGCCTGCACACCGCCCTGCAAGTGCTGCCTCCCCTCCTGCCCCAGCACCCTGACCCGCTCCTCCTTGTTCTATCCCCGCGTGCAGGCGTTGATGGGACGCACCTTTGCACACGCGTTGGGTGCCACCTCCCGCCTCACCCTCTTCCTCCCAAACATTGCCTACCCTGCATCCCTCCTTATCTACGCCCACGGCTTGGCTGACGGCGTGCTCACGCTGGGCATTGCCTCAAAGGTGAGGGGAGGCTGGGAGGGAGGGGTGTGACAGCTCAGCACGGTGGGTGGCCAACACTGTCCGCTTCCCCAAATTTGACAAAATTGGACAGATTTGGGGACAGGAAGTAGGAAAGAGTTGCGGGGAAGTTACTCCGCGACCCAGGCGGCAGGCTCAGCACCTGTCAGCCCGTTAACAGGCGAGGACGGCTGCCGCCGCCAGCAGGGCAGCCTTTTAGCCAGGCGAGGACGGCTGCCATCGCCGGCAGGGCGCCACCAGGCCATCCTCTTGCCAGGCTGAAGCGCGGGCCGGCCATTTCCTCGCACCCTGCACGCACCCAGACCTGCCCTGCTGTCGCAAGGTGCGGTTGCGGGCACACACAGACGGTATGCCCCAACAAGCAAGCAAGCAAGCGAGCTGCCCTCCCTGACCACCATGCACCCTCCCCGCCCCGCAGGTTCTGGGCTTGGTTTTGCTTGCCACCCTTGCTTCCAAGCTGCTGCTGGAAGGAGCGGGCAGCCTGCCGCAGTACTGCCCCCGCCGCGGCAAGCGCACGCTGGCCTGCTTCGTCCTCGCCTTCACAGCCTTCCCCATGCCAGAGCTCTTCCCACGTGAGCACAGAGCGGGCGCATGCCTGCCTGCCTGCCTGCATGCATGCCCTGCCTGCGTGTGATGCCAGCGTGCCCCAGCTCTGTCGCATGTGAGCACAGAGCGGGCACCGGCCTGCCTGCCCTGCCTGCCTGTCGTGTCTGGGCTTCCTTCCTTCTGGCCTGCCTGTGATGCCTCCCTGCCTGCCTGTGTCGCAAGCATGCCTGGGTTGCCTGCCTGCCTGCTGCGTGTGATGCCCCAGCTCTTGTCGCACGCGAGCGCAGCAGGGCGCCTGCCTGCCCGCCTGGCTGCCTGGGATGCCCGTGTTGCCATCAGGTCTGCCCTCTTGCCTGGCTGCCGGTGTAACCCTGCCCCGTACCGTGGTATGTACCCTGGGTGCGTTTGCCTGCACTGCACATAACTTCTGCCTGCCTTCTGCTGGCCTGCCTGCTTGCCTGCCCGCCACACTTCCAGCATGCTGCTGCATGCCAATTCACGCGTCTCTTCCCCACCACCCCTCTCCACCCTGCAGAGTTCTACTTCCTCTTCCACTCCATTTGGCACGTGCTCATGGCGGAAGCCTATGTGCAGCTGTACACTCAGCTGGAGGGGCTGCACCTGCGCCCGGCCCTCCCCCACAAGCTCTCCGCTGGCTCTGTGCTTCCCTCTGACGAGGAAAGCGAGACGTGCTGCGACCCCGTGCTTGGAAGCTCCGAGTGGGCCAAACTCGAGGCCTCCTCCCTCTCCGACAGCCTTCCCCTCTCTGCCTCCGACGCCTCTGACGCAACCTGCGATGCGTCTGAGAGCGAGGACGAGCGGTTGGCAGCGTCAGAGGAAATCGAGAGCGGGGGGGAGAGCGAGTGCGGGAGCGGCGGCACTGTGGAGACTGCCGCCCGGGGTGCCCCCGCTGGCCTTGTGGAAGCTCTGCTGCAGCCAGCGGCCCGCCTGGTGAGCTACCAGCGGCAGCAGCAGCGGCTGGAGCGCCGGCGCGTGGCGGCGGCTGCAAGCCACAAGGCGCTGTGAGCTCGCCTGCCAGCCTGCCAACCTGCCAGCAGCGGCTGCTGTGCCGTGCTGCAGCCGGGCGTGAAACAGCCGCCCCAGCTGGCGGCCCGCCCGACAGACGGCCTGCTTCGCCGGCCCTCCACCCCACCCACCTGTACTTCTTCCATAACCCTTTCCACAATCGATTGCCAGACAACCTTCCCATGCATATGAGCCCTGCCTATGACCTGGCAGAAGGCAAAGGTGTGTTCCAAACCAGGCGCTGCTGCTGCTACTGCAGCGCCTCTGGTGCACTTCCTTCCGCCCTGCCCCCATCCCCATCTCCATCTCGTCCGTTGCAGTGCCCCAACCCCCGCTGTAGCGCCCATCTCCCTGCCTCTCCCCCTCCGAGCCACCTCCCTTTGATGATATGATGCCACCTCTCTCATGCGGTAACGCCGCCTCCTCCTCCATTTGATGAGCCTCCCAGACACTTGAAGCTCCCTTCCACCCTGCCCCTCTGTTGCCGAGATTAATACCCCTCTTCCTGCTCCCATCCCCTTTGCTTTGAGCCGCTGCGCTGCCTGCTGAGCGGGCTGGCAAGCGGGCCATCTGACCACCGCCTGCACATTCAGTTCCCCTTTTATTCATTTCCGGTCTGCACCCGAGCCTCGAAGCTGCCTGTACACTAGCCTTTGGCCCCGCCTGCCTGCCTGGCTCGACACACGTGCGCTCAGTGAGTCAGTCCCCTGCTTGTCGCAATTGTGCCCTGCCCACTCCTGGTCCCATGCATTCCAATGCCCTCAATCTTTGATACATCTCAACCTTTGTAACACTCCTCAGGGACACTGTTTACAGGCGCACCGCACAGGGGAGCACGCACGCACGTCGCAGGCTGGGAGGACGAGCCCATGGACGAGCCATGGCAGGACAGTACTCACTTTGGACTCAGGCAGGCAGGGTTTGTACGGCAGTTGCCTGGACTCATCCCTCTTTCGCCTTTTCCTTGCCCAGATGCCGATGTGAAGCAGTGCTTCTATGCTCCTCCGTTCCCCGCCCGCCGCGGGAGGCAGCGCCCGGCCCAGGCGTGTGGTCGCGTGCACGGTGTTCTCCACGCTGCTGATGCTGTCCATTCTGGGGAACTGTGCGGTACGTCTGGCTCGCGCGTCGGCCGCTCCCACCTCGCCCCACTGCCGCCCCCCGCCGCCAGCCCACTGCCGCCCCTTTGCTTGGTGCCTTGCAAGGCTCAGCACTGCATCCCCTGCGTGCGTGCTGTGCCGCAGGCGCCATTGCAGCACTTGATGAGCCAGAGCCTGACTGCAGCGGGCCTATCAAGCCAGGGTCAGGCAGTTGCTGGCGGGCACGCCGAGTGCGGTATCGGACCGTTTCACGTCGACAGCCCTGTCCTGAAAGATGGCGAGAAACAGCTGTGCCAAACCTACAACCGCGTCTGTTTTGACCAGGTGAAGGGCGTTTGGGCAGGGGTGAGGGCCACGGGGCAGAGGGCCCAGGCAAGTAAGTGGGCACGTGCCTGCAGTGCCCTGGCAGCCCAGCACGCGCGCATGTGCCTCCGGCCGGCCTGCCGCCAGTGAGGGAAGCACCCAGCGGCCCGCCCCCTCGCCTCTTTATGCCTGCCTCAATCTTTCGGTCTCCTCCGCACTCTCATGCATTGCTATGCGGCCCACTGTTGGCATCCACCAAAACCCATGTGGCAGGGCACCTTGGTGAGTTATGACCCAGCCTACAGTCCTGGCAACGCCACATCTCAGCGCATCCCAGTGCTCGACATCACCGCCCTGGAGTATGCTTGGGCAGGTGCGGGTGTTCTGGCTACCCGCACATGAGTGACAGCCAGTTGTCGCCCAACCTGCGACAGGGAGGGGAGGGGCAAGGGGGGGCATGCATGGGCAGGTGGGCGGGCTGTGGCTATGCCACATCCCATGATGCAGGGAAGGAGGGGAGGGGGACGGGGGAGTTTGCACGGGCAGGCGGGCCCCAGGAGGCTACCGGCGCGGCCCAGCCCCATCTGCAGCCCGGCCTGACGCGACTGCCGGTTTGCCTGCCCGTCCCAGGTAGCCGCCTTCTGAGTACTGTGACTCATACCAGCCGCTTCAACTCAACTCCTGCCCTGCCTGGTTCCGCCTTGCTGTGCAGGTGGGGGAGGGAACGGCGACGTGTACCACAACTGGCTGTTCAAGTATGGTGGGTGACGCAAGGCTTGGAACAAGCACAGGCGGAAACACACACTTGGAATCACGCTTGCAAGGAACTGTATTGGAATCTGTACTTGAAACAACAGTTGCGCAGCAAGGAACACATGCAATGAAGTCGGCGATGCGGGGTGCCTGGTCTGCTGCTGCAGTGCGGCTTCCACGTGGCGGGCCTGTCGGCGCCGCCGCCCAACAACTTGTTCAACCCAACCAACCAGAGCGCCAACCTCTTTCCTGTGGGCCTCCACCCCCACCACACCACACCGTCGCACCCCCACCTCACCAACAGAAGCACCCCCCCTTGCTTGTGGCCCCACCTCCCCCTGCCTGCAGAGCCGCTTGCCTTCCGCCCCAACGCCTCCCTGGAGGCTTCTCCAGACCTGCGCACCCCGTCCTTCTCCAACTGCACCGTTGCCGTGCTGTACACGCAGTACGTGAGTCAGCACTACGTGTACCGCTCCACAACATGTACCGCTTCACATGCTGCGCCGGCCGGCCCTTGCCCCTTGCCCCCCGTGCCTTGCCCTCGGCCACCCACACTCGCTGCCTCCACTGCTATGCGTGTCAGCTCTCCCTGAGGCACGTGCCTCTCGACACGTGTGTGCATGTCACAGGCAGATCAACAACTACGAGGAGGTGCATCATTGGCGCCGGCATGATCGCGGATTTGTTGATCTGACCTTCTTTTCTATGCAGGTCAATATGTATACGCCCAAGGAAGTCAAGGCCTGGGTGCGCCGGCATGACGGTCTTGTGACGTGGCTGCACTCTGTCTTTGTTCATTCAATGGTGCAGATCAACAACTACGAGGAGGTCATTTCCCGGGTGTCTGCCAGGCTGTGGCAGCTGTGGGAGGATGGCGGCATGGGCAGCAGCCCTCTGCTGGTCATGGGAACACCGTCAGGTGAGCCTCAGGCGGGCAGGCCAGGACGGGGTGCCAGCGACCGCAGGCTGGTGGCGGCTGGCAGCCACGGGTTTGCCGGGGAGGTGGCCTTTGTGGGTGCCCACAGAGCCGTGTGCTGGCCATATTTCGGCCGGGATTTTGGGGTGCCTCTTAGAGTGTTGAGGAGTGGGGGAGGGCGGGTGGGCTGCCCTAAATCAGGGAGGAGCAGGCACCAGGCGGATGCAGTGCAAGCAGGCCCGCTGCCTCTCAGATGCGTCGTCCCCATACTTTGGAATAGCAACAGCAAAAGTTTGGGGTTCCTATTTCAAACAGAGAGACACAGCGGGAATGAAGAAAGGAAAGGTTCCGCAGCCTGGTCCCCCCTGACACCCCGGATGATGCTGCGTGCCCACGCTCATGCGTGTGCTTACGCTGCCACGTGCACGCCCACGCGCACATCATCGTGTCCCCGTGCTTGCATGCAGGCCAGGACATGCACCCCTACATCCCGTTCCTACTGGGCGCCTTCACCCCGCTCCCTGTCTACACTTTTGCTGAGGTGAAACCGGAGCCTGGCAGGCAGGCAGGCAGGCAGGCAGGCAGGCAGGCAGGCAGGCCTTGGCACATGACCACACGCTTGCTCACATCATTGGTGCACCCCACATACCACATTGAATTCAATGCACCACTCCCCCTTGCCCTCCCACCGGCTTCCTGACCCTGCTTTCATATTCTCTGTGTTGCAACTCGTCTGGCACGTGCATGCAGCTCTCCGCCCGCCGCGCCCCCCACCCTTACGGCCGCTGCTTCCAAACCGCCCACCTGTGCGCCTTCACAGATATGGGGCACTTCCCAGGAGTGCGCGGCGCAATGCAGGCAAGCACTTACTTTCTAGCCAGCCTGGCCGGCCCGGGGGGCGCTCCCGGCGCCCTGGAGTAACAAACTTGGCAAACTTGGCTTGGGCCTAGGCAGGGTGATTTGCGTGACAGGCATGCCGCGCCAGTACGAGGGTGCATCTTGCAGGCAGCTTGCATTTCCGCCCGACAGCTGGCATTTTCGCCCGAGGGCTGGCATTTCTGCCCACCCGCACCTACGCATGCCTGGCTTGCCTGGCCATCCACCTGACCGCCTACCTTGCTGACCTTGCACGGCCTGCATTGCCTTGCCAGTCAACTGAGACCTTGCTGCACCCTGCGCTCAGCCGCCCAGTCGCCCTTCCAACCTCCTTCTTGCTCCGCCTGCTGATGCTTACCCTGTGCAGGCTCTCTACACTCACTACGAGCCGGAGCTGCTGCCCCCGCAGCCCGAAGCGCGGTTCAAGGGCGGCGACGATGTGCTCAAGGTATGGGCCCGCCTTGAATGCTGACGCAGAGGCTGCGCCGAAATGCAGCGCCTTTAATAGATTGCCTGCGACAGGCTGCTGGCCTGCCCTCTGGCTGCCAAATGCCTGGTGTTTGCACCCTTGTTTTTTTTGCATGGTTGAGGTATCTGACTGTAGCAGGCAGTGTTGTTCCGGACACCCTCTGCCCCGCCTGCCACCTCATGATCTCGCATCGACTTATTCGGCGCCCCGCCACGTCACCGATCCGCCTCCCTTCCCTAACTGCCTGCCAGGTGCTGCTTGAGCACCGCACCGGGCCCAGCCGCAACATCCTCAACTATAAGCAGCTGTTGGAGGAGTGCAATGCCTTCCAGGGCTGGCAGCTCGACCAGCGAGGCCCGTTCAAGCGGGTAGAGTGCAGGCAAGTGGCATGGGCGGGCGGGCAGGCGGGCGGTGAACGTGGCAGGGCAGCGGGGAGAGCGGGAAACTGCAGGAGTGCAGCAAGCTGGCAATGCTGTTGCTGCAATCGGTTGGCAGCCCCTGCCCCTGCCCCGCTCCAGAGTTGCCTTGGCCGGCCTTTTTACCTGCAGGCTGCACAAGCCCATGCCGCGCCGCATGCCCTCCAAACAAACAGCGCTGCACATGCCGCTCCTTCCCCCACACGCATAATAGTCAATCAATCAAACAATCAATCAAACAAACAACCAATCAAACATTTGCATGTCGAGCCCATGCCGCTCCTCCCCCCTCCGCCACACACACTTCCCACCCCAGCAGGCACGCCACCTTCACTTCCGACTCCCGAGCCAACCTGGCAGCGGTGCGCCCAGCCGACATCCTGGTGTCGGTGCACGGCTCTGGCTGCGTCAACTGGATGGCGATGCGGGAGGGCTCGGCACTGCTCGAGTTGCGGTGAGATCCGGGATGGAGTAACTGCGTAGTAAACATGAACCGGTTTTGTCTTGGCGTCCTGGACCCACGCCTGGGCTGTCATCTGCTTGTGTAAGGGAATGCCTGTGGTGGGGTACCTATGGGCTGCTTTCCTGTTGGCGTCCTGGACCCCACGCCCTGGGGCTGCCACGTGATTCTTCTTCTTCTTCTGGACTAGTCTGTGAGACTAGTACTATTTGTGGAGTGACTATGCAGGTAGCTGCGGGAAGCAGGCTGGCTGGCTGGCTGGCTGGCTGGCTGGGAGGCATGCAGCTGTGGGCCGTCAGCGCCGCCTGGAATGCCCAATGCGCTAGTGCGTGGCATGGGTGCTTGGGCTGCCCCTCTGTGAGGCCCGTGAGGCCACCGTTTCGCCCAACCGTGTCTTCCCACACTCTACTTGCAGGCCTTTCGAGTTTGGATCGAAAGCACGGGAGTGGGCCGACTGGTTCTACCCTTGGGTAGGTTACTGGACCCCATGCAACTTGTTTGGCCAAGGGGTCAAGGGAGCTTGGTTTCGGGGCAGGCAGCAGGCAGCGTGGTTGTGCAGGGCTGGAGCGCAGCAGGCAGGCTCGCAGTGCAGTGGCCGATTGCAGCAGGCAGGCTCGCTGTGCAGGGCGGCGGCGGGGAGCGCAGCCGTCGATGCCTCCCCCCCACACCCTCCCCGCCTGCCCACCTGCCTACCGTCCCGCCCCCTCCCTAAACCTCTCGCCCCCTTCCGCCCTGGTTCGCCCCCCGGCAGATGGCGCAGGACACGGGGCAAAAGGTGCATTGGTATGCTCTCAATGTAGAGGACCCCGCTCTTAGCACCCCCACGGATCGGGAGGTGGCTGGGATCGACCCAGAGGAATTAAAGGGTCAGGAGACAGCCATGCGAGACCGACACACCACGCTGCCCTTCCCGGCGCTTCGTAAAATGATCGAGGTGCGTCCAAATGCGCCTGCACCTGCCGGAGGGAGTTCCCATTTTTGTAGTTTGGGCGTGGGGGAGGCGAGCGGGCACCCCGGGGGGGGCGGGCAGGGCGCAGGCTGATGCGTAGCGTGGGTTGATTCGTTGACCGTAACGTGCGCCCTTGTTGACGTGGAATGGCGTGGCTGGGGTTTAAGCCCTGTGGCGCTCCCACCGTTAGCCAGTCAGCCCTCCAGCCTCACCTCACGCCGCCTGCCTGCCTCTTTGCCTCCTCTCACCTGCCTCCCGTGCCTGCTCCCCTTTTGCCCGCAGCGCATGGGGGCGTCGGTGGGCGACCATGAACGCTATTTCGAGCACCAGGCGGCGAACGCACAGTATGTAGAGCTGCGGCCAGGAGGGGAGTTGAAGTCTGTGCATGAGCTCTCGCCCCCGCCGCCGCCTGAGCAGGCAGCTGAGCAGGCAGCTGAGCAGGCACCTCCGTGACCCACGCCAGAGCTTGCATCATGCAGAATCTGATTTTATGTACAGCACTTCCTATCAATATTACGTGATCCGGCTTCTAGGTATGGTAGTTTGAGCTGTAGCATGGGTGCAAGCATGTGCTGGGATGCACCGGTGCAAGGTGCTGCCGCTCCCTCCCGCCGGCAGCCGGCGGGGCAGCTGCCAGCTCAGCCTCAGTCGCAGCGTCACTGTGGCCAGCCGCCCATTTGGAGCGCCCATTTGGAGACCCAACCTGACATTTGCCTCCGTCTCAACTTGAGTTGAACACACATATCAAGAATGACCAACGAGGAGGACAGAATCGCGCGCCTGTGGCAGGAGGAGGAGGACCGAGAGATCCACAGTGAGCCTGCTGTCGTGCCTGTGAAGCGCCTGTGGATGCGGGCATGACAGGGCCGGGGCAGCAGAGCCCGCAGGGCAGGCCGCCTGTCCAAGGTGCTGCCTGAGCCCCCGAGCGAGTTCTGCCCTGTGCCCGACCTGAGACCCGCCCTGGGCGGCTGCCCGCCAACCCTCTGGATCCGGCCTGCAGGCGGCATGTCGGGATCTGCCTCCCACACCGTGGCCGGCTTTGGGGTGAGTGCCTGGCCCGCCGGCGGCAGGCGGCAGTCGAGGCCTGCACCTGTTTGCAGTCGTGGTGCCAGCAGAGCTGATTGCATGGCACCAGCAATTGTGTGGGTTTGCGGCTTTCGGTCCATTCCAGCCTACCCCACACAATGCTTCACACCCCCGCCCTGCCCCTCCTGCTGCCACCCCCCTGCTCCCGCCGTCAGCAGGGTCCCACCATCTCCTCCCCAACTGCCTCCAAGCCCCAATTTAGCGGCGGGTTCAGCGGCGGGGGCGCGGGCGTTGCCTCCCCTCATGCTGCCGGTGTCGGCAACAGCGGCAGCGGCGGCTTCGGCGGCTTTGTCTCTCCTCGCACTGCCGGCGGCAGCGGCAGCGGCGGCAGCGGCGGCGGCGGCTTTGGCGGCTTTCTCTCCCCGCGCGCTGGCGGCGGCCACGGCCTGTCCAATCTGGGACCGTCTGGCGACGTCACGGGGGCTGTGGCTGGCACCCTCTCAGGCATGCCTCTCCCGCTGGCGGCCACCACAGACACTTTCCCAGATGCCGACCTCGACAGTGTCCGTGCCGGCAAGCATTGAGCTGGGAAGGCGCGGCTGCTGACGGGTAGCAGGCAGTTGAACACGGCAGGGGGGCAGGCCGGCGGGCACAGCCAGCGGCCCCAAACCGACGGCAAGGCTGCCAGGCTCAACAAATTAAGCAGAGGGCGGGCAGGCCGACAGGCCCCGCCAGAGACCCCAGGCTGCCAGCAGAGATTTCAAACCTCACCTCCTTGCCACTGCCTTTCAATTGTTCAGCACTTCATTTACAATGCAGTGGCAAACCGGTGTAACCGCAGTTTCAAAAACCAAACAAAAAAAGCAAAGCAACTGGGTGATTTTTCTCAACAGCACTTGGCTCATTTAGTGCTTGCCGGCATGCTTCTGTGCCAGGACCTGCCAATGCAGTGCGGTGGCATCTATGGGCCATTGCAGGGCAAAGGCCCATGCAGCTCATGCCCTCCTTTTCCACAGCTCCAAGCAGGCTTGCTCGGCTGAGGACTCCCATCCTCCGTTCACCAGTCGGGGATGGGCTCCAGGTTGCCCTTGGCGGGGCCTGCATAGCAGGCATATCAGGCATAGCATGTCGTGTTTTGGCAAGGCAGGCAGCTCGCCTCAAGGTTGAGGCTGCAGGGGTGCATTTGTGCGCGCAGCAAGCGGGCAAGTTCCGCCGGAGCTGCCGCTGGCTTGGAGCAATGCGGGCGGATTACGGCCCAGGACCCGGCTGCCCTAGCATGCTCATCGACAATCAATCAATCAAACAGTGGTTGTATCAGCGCACAAATGCGCTTACCGTTGATGCACGTGCCCTCCTTGTCAAAGTGGCTGCCGTGGCAGGGGCAGTCGAACGTCTTCTCTGCAGGCGGGCAGGCAGGCAGGCAGGCAGGCAGGCAGAGCTCGTCTGGGCGGATGAAGCGCGGCGGCAGGGAGCAGCGCTGAACCGGCAGCTATATCGGCTACAAGAGGGCGCCAAGTTACGGCGCCAATGCAAAGCAGGCTCAGGCAACAGCATGCACGTGCATGGATGCCACATGGGCGGGGTGACAAGGTGCCTGCCCATCTTCCCCTCTTTCAGGCCCCTCAGCTCACCCAGGCTGTTCCACTGCAGGGCAGAGGGTGAGGCGAGGAGCAGCCCAGCATGTTAGAAACACTGAGCGATCAAGGGTTTAAGGCAGCTGACAGCGAAATGGTGCAAGACGTCAAGGGAGCAAGAATACAGGGCAGCAGCTGAGGCACGGGCATACGCCAGGGAGGCGGGCAGGCACAGTAGGCGTCCTCTCCGCGGGAGCTGCCTCTGCCAAAGCCCCCCCCCGGGGCCTCCGGAGGGCCTCATGCACCCAGCCCCCACCCCTTCCCCTCCATCCGGCAGCTCACGTGGACAATGCATCCCAGGTGGGGGCAGACGGCGCTGTAGGCGTGCTGCTGGCGGTTGGGGTCGCAGTACACCGCCACCTGGCACAGTGGCAGAGGGGGGAGAGCGGGCCAGGCCAGGGAGGCAGGCAGGCAGCAGAGGCGAGGAAGAGCAATCAATGTTAGAAGGGGTGGGTGCAGACGAGAGGCCAGCAGGCACCAAGCGCACACCAATACTTTATGTCTACCAAGAAGTGCTTCCCGGCTGTCTAGCACTGCACTGAAATGTGCAGGCAGGCACACGTGGCGCCACGTGCACGCAGCCCGCCACAACATTAAGTGCCCCACCCCAGCTTGCCTTGTGCGAGCAGGCACTCTGCCACCGCCCCACCACCCACCACCACCGCACCCTCACAGCCTGCTACCCCCGGCCCCATCCCAGCTTGCCTTGTGCAGGCCCTTCTGCACCACGGTTCCACTGTCTGGCTCCATGTCGCTCTTGGCCAGGGGCGCAATGGGCAGCACACGCTCTATGAAGGAGGCAGTGACCACGGCTCCCTCTTCTGCCACCTGCGGAGGAAGGCGAGCGAGCGGGGCAGGGCAGGGCAGGGCGGGGCCGGTAACAGGCAGGGCCAGGACAGGGTGTGGGCAGTGGGGTAGGGGAGGAAGAAGTGGCAGTGTACGGCGACATTGACATTGGGTTTTGCCATGATGCCGCATGGAGGGCGGCGGGGAGCGCCCAGGGTGAGAAGGTCAGCGCAGCAGAGGCCCAGGCAGGGCTGGTGGGCACGGCAACCACATTTCACTTGGGCATATAAATGCAGGCACCAAGTGGACGCAGCGCCGCCACCGGGTCGGCTGCTGTTGCCTCTTCAGGCCTCTGGATGTTATAGGCCCTGTAGGTGCTGACAAGGTTTTTTCAGTACTCGTTCTGATAACATTTCAAGACCGTGATTCTGTTATTGAGACCGATTTGTCGATGCCAGCACTCACCTCCACCAGTGACTTGAAAGGGGGTTTGCGGGAGGGGCTGTACAGGTCTGCATAAGGGTTCTTGCGGCCTGCAGCAGCCAGCCGGGGGGGGACGAGCCAGGGGGCAGGTGAGATCAGGTACCACCGCAGCAGCAATGTCAGAAAACAAAACGGCAGCAGCGGGGGGCGTTGCAAATAGGTGAGCGAACAGCCTGTGTGCGCAAACTGTGTATCACTGCCGCCAACCCAGAGGTTGGACAGCCCTGTGCCATGCTGTGCCATACTGTGCTGTGTCGTGCTGTGTCGTGCTGTGCTGGGCTGTGCTACAGACGCTACTCAGCTTCCTGGCCGAGCAGAGCCCTGCCACACGGTGCCATCCATGCCATGCCATGCTGTGCTGTGCTGTGCTGTGCTGTGCTGTGCCATACTGTGCTGTGCTGTGCTGTGCTGTGCTGTGCTGTGCTGTGCTGTGCTGTGCTGTGCTGTGCTGTGCTGTGCTGTGCTGTGCTGTGCTGTGCTGT
>JTEE01000306.1:297301-324698 GCA_002896455.3 Chlorella sp. ArM0029B | reverse complement strand
AATGCTGGGCTGCGCACAGGTGGCCATGAGCACAGTGTTGGGGATGTGCCGGGGTGGCTCGCTGCCAACGGGTGGCGCCGCGCTGCTGCCCTTCACGATCTGCCTGAGCTGCTTGCGCTGCACCACCTCGAGCCGCTCTAGCTGCGCTGCCGTGAGCGCCCAGCTGTGTGCTCCGTACAACTCTCCCTGCCCACCAGCACCACACCAGGCCCTTCACCAAGCCCTCACCTCCTTGATCACTCGCTCCATCCAATCCACGGCGTCCTTGAGCGACTGCGCCACAAGGGCGGTGTTCTCCTTGCCGTGCATCGACTCCACCTGGCGTGGCACAAAGGAGGAGGAGGGGTGAGTGGGCAGCAGAAAGGCTGTGGTCAAGTGTGGGGGCTTTGGAAAAGTGTGGGGGATGCGTGTGCGGGAGGTCAGGTGACAGTGTTGTGTGTGCTTGTTTCAGCGTGCTGGTTAGGGCACTTGGTTTTGATTCCTGAAACCTGGTCACGACAGCGCTCCTCGAAGCTTCCTCTTTACAAATCAGGTATGAGTGCGGGCTCGACTGTACCGGCTGTTGACATTTGCTCGGACCAGCGGCAGCTCCTTTATGGAGCAGTGCACTTGCTGGCCGAGCAAGTGTGATCAGCCGGTACCGTCAAGCCCGCACCGCAAACTGTGCCCCACCGACAATGTACAGGCGCTGGCAGGCCCAGCTTGAGACGCACGCTCTCAAGCACAGCTTGGGCATACACTTGTGATGCCCTACGATGCACAGTAGCATGCATCTGCTTGGCAATTTGCCCGGAGAGAGGTTTTGCTCACCTCGTAGAAGTAGTCGTCCACCCTGCAGACCAGAAATGATGCAAGGAGGAGGAGGAGGAGGGCGGAAATACGTGAGGGGCGGTGAAAGAGGGGTAAGCGAGTGAGGCCGGCAGCAGGCTAGGTCAATAAAGGGTGGGGCTGTGCAGCCAGACGGGGCGGGTTCTGCCATCTGGGAGCCACGTTCAAAAGCAGCCCGCACAACTGGCAAGACACGAGCCCTTACCAGGACATGATGTGGGCTGCACCGGGTAGAACGCCAGACAGATGCGGGGGAGGGGAGGGGAGGGGAGGCAAAGCGGGGCGGTCGGTCACAGCTGACGAGGCGTGAGGAAGCTGGCGAGCACGCTCCGCCCCCTGCTCTCGTCACGCTGGCATGCATTTGCCTCACGCCAGGGTGCATCTGCCCATCCTGTCACCGGACATGAATTGTGAAGTGCAGCGGGCGCCAGGCCCACCTGTGGTGCGCCCGGTCTGGCCTGACCCTCGGGTGCGCGCCTCAATGACCACAACTTTCTTGCCTGGGGGAGGGGGGAGGGGGGACGAACAGGGCCCGGTGGCAGGGGTGCGGGCAACCGCCGCGAAGGGCGTGGCTTGTGCACTGAGTCTCAACTCGTTTTCCTTTGATGGGTGCTTCCCAGGCTGCGCCCATGCCAAACACAATCACATTCAGGCATTGACAAATGGGAGGCTTATTGGCGGGCAGGCTGGCTCCTTAGGGTGCTGATCGATGATCGGGTGCCTACTCAGCACCCGCACGGGTGCCTACTCACCTTCCTTGGCCAGGTTGTATGCGGTAGACAGGCCTGCGATGCCGGCGCCAATGACCACCACATCTGCACCACGAGGGGCAAAAATGGAGCACCATGTGGCACCTTGATAACGCTCTGATGATGCTTCACCAAGCGCGGCACCACAAAGCAGCCTCAGAGCTTGCGCTTCAGAGCTTGCGCCCTGGTGCGCGCGTCGGAGCGCCCGACGCGGCAGGTGAGCGGGCACCCCAGCCCACCTGCAGAAATGTCTTCCTTCAAGGGAGGGTACTTGATGTCCAAGGCCTTCTGGTTCCAGACGCTCTGAGCGGACAGGCCGGGCACCTGTGTGGTGGAACAGGGAGGGGAAGCAGCGCCCGTTGGCACGAAGTAGGTGGGTGAGAAGGCGCCGTGGCCTGCCAGTCCGCCTGCCCCGGCCCGAGGAGCGCCGAACCCACCGCAAACTCGCGCTTGGAGGGCTCATAGCCGGGTGAAGGGCGCGCTGGTGTGCCTCCGGTGGAAGCAGCGGAAGCCATGAGGCGTGTTGCGCCCACTCGTTTCGGAACCCTGGCCGCGGTTCTGGTGAGAACGCTGCACGTGCAGCCGCGAAGGAGGCTCTGCATTACCGCTGCGGTGGATTGGTGAGCGGATGGTGGTGCCCAAGGCCCCCCCCCCGGTGCTTTATGGGCACCTGCCGCGGGCAGTACGGCAGTACCTGCCTTGTCAGTGCTGCAGCGCTGCGCAGCTGTTCCCGCTCACCACACTGCCACCAGGTGATCAAGCTTTCTCTGGATGCCATCTCTGCATGACGTGATGCCTGCATCCTGGAACTGCAAGCATGCCATGCTCTTGTTGTGTCTAGGTGGCAGCACAAGACGGGTGCCGGCTGGTGCCGGTGCTTGGCTGCTCCCGGCGTCTGCTGCAGCGTGTGTGCCACCGGTGCCACTGCAGTGCGTGCTGTGGCTGCAGGTGCTGTGGCTGCAGTGGGCCGCAGTGCTGGCAGCTGGCGTCAATCCAAGGTCGTGTTCTCCCTGCCGCCGCCTGCCTGTAACAGGGCTGAGAAGGTACGTGAACCCTACCCACTGAGGCCTGCTGTTAGTTCATAGTGTGAACGCCATGCCAACGTTCCCTGCCCACGGCTACGTGCATGTCGAGCCGCCCACAGGGCCTTGCTACCTTACCCGGCAACGTTCCTCCAAGCTCACCGATGCCTAGCTTCCTTGGGACTTGAGCAGCGTTCCCTGCCTCCTGCCTTCATAACCCGCCTGCTGCCCCACCACTCCACCTCCCCCACCCCTACCCCTCCCCCTGCCCAAGTACGCCAGATCCTGCCCAGGCTGCCCCGGTGCACGCTGGCCCCCGCGTGAATGGCAATGTGAACAGCAGGAAGCTGCTGGACACTGGCAGGAAGCTGCTGGAGACTGATCTGGATGTGATGAGGCGCCAAGTGTGCCGCAAGGACGGCAAGGTGAGTGGACCACCCCCAGCTTCGGCCTGCCGCGCGTGCCCATTCAAGACGTGCTTTGCCTGCCCTTGCAGCGCCTGCCTGTGCCGCGCGTCAGCTTGTTGCCGGCACACACCGCCAACCTAGGCACGCCCCGGCAGTCTATGCTTTCCTCCCCTTCTCATCCCTTCACTGGGGTTCCTCACCTCCTCCCTTTGCAGAGCTGCCAGCTTTTCACATGTCTGTATTTGAGGACCCGCCATTGCCACCCTCCCCGCTGTGGCCCGCTCTTATCCTCGTAGTATTCACACGATTCCTTCCTCTCATATGTCTCTCCTCCCATGCAGAGCTGCGGTGACCAGCTCCTCAAGACCTGGGACTGCGGCGCTCTGTGCGCTCTGGACGAGAGCTGGTGTGTGAAGGTGAGTTGCATGTGCGCATGCTGCAGCTGCTCTGCTAGTCGTTGTCCAGCAGCATGCCATGGCCCACGCTGCCGAGCAGCATGCACAGGGTGTATCGCGAGTGTCACACAGTGTTGCTTGCTTGCCATGCCGACGTGCTGCCAACTTTGCCCTCGGTGTCGCAGGCAACCACCTTTGCCATTGGAAGCTTCGGGTTTGGTGTCCTGGCGTAAGTAACCCAAACTCGCAGGGCAGGGCTTGCATCAAGTGTGCGCTGCAGCTGGGGTGGAGAGCATGCCTTGCCCTGCCATGTTGCTCGAGAGCACAGCCCTCGGTGGTGTGCCACGGTGCCTGCTCTACTGGTTGGCGCTGCTGCCGGCCGGCATCCTGCTGTAGTTGTGCCAGGGCTGCCTTGCATGCCATGCACGAGTGCTGCAAAGCGCGCTGACCCCTCGCTGCCAATGTGCCCTCCCAACCCTATCCTGCATCCCAGTGGGGACCTGCCAATCTTGAGTGCGGCCTACCCACAGTGCTCCCTCCCACATGTGCCCCCCCCCCCCCCCCAGGGCCCCCCCCCCCCCCCCCCGCGCAGATTTGACGCTTGCTAAAGCTGCCTCGCTGGCCCCTGGGGAGCCGGCCAGGCGATCGAAGGCTTTGCTCATCTGTGGGGTGTAAATGTTGGCAGCTTGTGCGGTGCAAGCCGCTCTTGCTTGCCCACCTCGAGCGATGTGCAGCATGATGTTGAACAGTGGGCCTGCAGCTCATGGCACCCCTCCACCGGTTTGTTGTTTACATCCCCAGCGCAAAATATGTTTGTGCGCCTCGTTTATTGCGACCCCGGGACAACAACACTTGCCATAGTGGCTGGCTTTCAGCTCTCATCCTCAATGCACCGTTTCAGTTCCTGCGCATTTCCTCTCGGCAACTCCTTTCCATGCACCTGTTTTTGGCTGCAGCACAGCCTACCTGTAAACCAGCTGCCTATTAAGTGACTATGGCAAACAGGCATTGCCGCCAGAACTGCACTAGTCTTGCACCACCACAAGTGGGGGCCGCTGCATGCTCACAGCTGCTCTCAGAGCAAGCTGCTGCAAAGCTTCATGTCCATAATGACGGGCCCCCGCTCTGCTGGTCACGCTGTGGTCAACACGGTGCGTGCGGTGTGTGCAGTGCCGGCCGGCCGGCGGGTGGGGTGGGGTTGAGGTGAGGTGAANCGATGGGACCCCCGGGGCCCCTCTTTCACTGCATCCACCTGGTGGATGCGGGGCTGCAGTGCAGGTGAGACCTGCCCGGGTGTGGGGGGCGGGGTGGGGGTGGGTGGGGTGAGAGGGTACATCAGCGGGTGCAACAGCGCGCATGATGTGTCAGCAGCTGCCTCAAGTGGGCCAGGCGTATCGAAATCGGGGTGCTGGGGCCCAAGGTGTGTGCGGGTTAGACAGCTGGGTGTGGGTGTTTGTGTACTTGTGTGTGTGGGGGGCGGGGTGGGGTAGGGTGCGGTGAGAGGGTACATCAGCGGGTGCAACAGCGCGCATGATGTGTCAGCAGCTGCCTCAAGTGGGCCAGGCGTTGTCTATGCCAGAGAGACTGGGGAGGAGGGGGGCATGGGAATCACATAAACGAGGTATCAATGAGTGGGGCAATGGCAGCGCTGGCAGCATTTGCCGGGCCAGCGCTGCCAAGTTGAGATATGGGGCACAGGTGGGGCTAGGAAATGGGACCAGAGAGTACGTCATGATGGGCACACTGACTGAGGACAGTGGTGGTGGATGTACAACGACTTGCTGCCACGGACAGCAGCTGCTGGTGGGGTGCTTGGCTGCTTCTCACTGCAACGGGGGTGCCACCGCTGCCACAGTGCTTCACAGTGTGGCTGGAGTAGGCCGCACTGCCCACTAGCAGTGCTGCATGCTGGCAGGGGCCAAGAGGAATGATCTCCCTGCGCTCGCCTGCCCCTAGCGGGGTGTTCAGAACGCGCACAAACCCTACCGGCAGAAGTCGCCCACTGCACCTGTTGCTGTCAGAGTCGACGCTCCCTGCCCCACGGCTTCATCCACTTTTGGGCCGCCTACAGGGCCTTGTCAGCTTGCCTGGCAACGTCCCACTAAGATCACATATGCCTAGCTTCCCTGGGACTTGACGAGCGTTCCATGGCCTGCTGCCTACATGACCTGCTGCTGCCCCACCGATCCACCTTCGCCCCACCCCTACCCGAGCACACCACATCCTGCCCACCACGCTGAGCTCTTCCGCCCTGTCGCCCTGGCCTCTCTCCTGATCTCTCTCCTGCTGCTGGCCAGTGCTGCCCAGGCTGCCCCGATGCCATGCTGGGCCCCGCGAGAACGGCAACGTGAACCATCAGGAAGCTGTGGACACTGGCAGGAAGCTGGTGGGCCCTGATCTGAATATGGTGCAGCGCAATGTGTGCCGCAAGGACAGCAAGGTGAGCGGCCCATGGCGAGCTTGGCAAGTTTACAGGGAGCCAGAAACGGTCTCGTGGGACAGGGTGGGGGGAGTGGTCGAAATGAAGTTGTAGCAAAGAAAAGACGTCTGCGATGTGGGCGTGTCTGACTGCGCCAGCAAGGACGTGGAGTGGAAACCGATGGTGGGAACAAGTCTGTGAATTGTGTGTGATGGGTGGTGTAGAGGGGGCACTGAAACAAGAACTGTGCCACGTTTTCTGTAGGGGCAGGACAGTGGGGGCAATGCAGGGCTTGTGCGAATCGGCAGACGCTGCCTCGGGCGAGTGGGAGACACCAATCATGGGAGACACATTGGGGTAAAACCAATCAACGGGCGGGGGCTCTGGGAGGGGAGGGTCACAACTATATGCTCCCAGGAGATAGCATTGGCCTCTGCCATGAATCTCATAGTATTCAAGACGTATCCAAAGGGAGAGTGGACAAGGCTAGCAGCATGGCTAGGCGCACCAAAGGGAGAGTGGACAAGGCTAGCAGCATGGCTAGGCGCACCCATCAGCCCTCAATACGCAGCCCAGGCCGGCAGCGCTGCACTTCCCTTGCTACCTCGCCCACCTCGCCTGTAAGATTAGGAAGGACGAGGCGCTGCAGGGTGGGGCAGTGCAGCGCCCAGCGGGCAAGGATAATGCTTGGATTGCGTTCACCCGTATAGCCGTTGCGATCGCGGCCTCGCGCTTCCACCTGCTCTAGCAGCCGCGCCGAGCTCAGCTGCTGCACGCTGTTGGCCAGCAGCTGAGTTGGGCCCACCAGGCGCTGCAGGGAGGAGAGCCAGGGTCCGTCGGGCAGCGTGGCACCCTGCTCGGGATCCCCCAGCCAGGCAAAGTGGCGCAGCTGGGTCAGAGCAGCCACTTCAACCGGTGGGCTATGGAGCCCATGCCAGTGGCAGCGGCTGAGCCACAGGTTCGTGAGCGCCGTAAGCCGTGGCAGGGCATCCTTCAAGATGCGGGCGCTGAGGTCTGGAATGCCATCAAAACCAAAGTCCCTTTTGGTGACACAAAGGGACTCCAGGGAGGTCAGCCGGAACAGGCAGGCCGGCAGGGTGGCGCATCGCAGGAAGACGAGGGACCGCAGGCTGGGAAGCTGCGTCAACGGGGCGTAGGCGTTGCTTGCGCAGTCCGTGTCGTGGAAAGTGAGGTGTGCCAGGTTGGTGAGCGCCGGTACCAGCAGCTGCAGCAGCGGGGCGGCAGGTGCAAACGTGTGTCTGATCAGCGCGCTCATGAGTTGGAATTACGTCGGTGGGTGGGCAAAGGGCAGTCGCTACATGCAAAGAGCTCCGGATGCAGTTGTGCAGCAGGCAGCTAGGAAGCAAAGGCCCGGTGACGCCACTACATTTGCACAGCACCCACCTTGTCCAGCATTGCAACGCGACCCAGGGTCAGCTTGGTGAGCGAGGTGGGCAGGCGAGCCCCTGGCTGCGGGTTGACTGCGCTGTGGATGCTGAGGTCACGCAGCGCTATCAGGGATTGCAGGTTGCCAAGGGCGATTGGGTAAATGCCGAGCTCCATTGTCTGCAGGCTTCTGCCCAGCGGCGCCATCCAGCTCCCGATGTGCAGCGGGAACAGGCGCTGGTGCAGCTGAAGTGTGGTGAGCTGGCCAGCGGCGCCGCAGGCCGCCAGCATCACCGGCACAAGCGCCTTAGCCTCGGCCTCGTCGTCGACGGCCAGCGCTTCTGGAATTGCCAGCGACAGGGACAGCTGCTGCACGTGCGGAGCAGCACGGACTTGCAGCCACTCTGCGAGCGAGCGCAGGCAGGCCAAGAAGCGGGCCGGGCTGGCGCACATGTTGATGTCCAAGTCCCGCAGCAGCGCGGGGTCATTGACAACCAGCCGCCAGCGCCGGCACACAGGTGCTACATCCCGAATCCTGCACGGCACCATGTTGACACATCAAGGCGGATGTGTGCCGAGGCCGAAAAATGAGCACAGCACCCGCCGCTCCTGCCTGGCCGCCCTGCCGCCCGCCCATCACCCTGACGCACCGGTCTTTCAGACGCAGGCGCTCCACGATTGCTGCCAGCACGGCATCCGAAAGGTCGTCAATGGTGAGCGCCTGATCGGCAGACCGCCTGATCGGCAGACCGCCAGACCGCCCAGCCGGGCCTCGGCGAGGTGGCATCGCGCACAGCGGCGCTCGGAAAGACAAGCTGTTTGACAGGACTAGCTGGTTGTGCTGGACTAAGTGCAAGCGTCTGATAAAGCAGGGAAACAAAAATGTGCGCGCTAGCGCTGCAGAAGCGAGGTTCAAACGTGCCGAGCTTGTACACAGCCTGTGCAGAGCAGAGAGGTCAAGCTTTACGTGTACAGCGGTGCACGGTGTTCTAGGTGTGCGCCAGCGCTGTGTGAGCTGTCAGGCCCGCTGGCGGCCCGGCGCCCCTGCAGCGCTGTTGACCAAGCGTTGTGGGAACTCGCTGTTGGACATGTTCTGACCCAAGACAGTCCCGCAGACATCACATTACAAGCATAACCTGCCCGTCGACCTCAAGGTTGGATGGGGTGTGGGACAGGGCTGCCACGGCACTTCTTTATGGGCACCTCTGAAGGGCGGGTACGGCAGTACCCGCCTGTTTAGCGACGTGGCGCTGGCAGGCGTTCTCACCTGGACCTTCTGCCTGTGCCATCTGTACCTTCTGACAGCAGTGTTACAAATGCTTGCATTAGGTTCCCCATTATCCCCGATGTGTGTGTGTGGTAAAAGTGTGGTTTGCTAGCGTGGGTACAGCGAGGCGTGTGCCAAAGGGGCAGCGGCTGCCTCGAAACGAGGAGACTGTTGACAGTGCAGGGGATGCCGGCAGGGTAGAATCTTTCGCGAGAAAGGCTTATGCTTTGTGAGAGCACGCATGCAAGGCTTGGGGGGGAGGGTGGTGGGATCACGAAGAAGGCCAGCAGCCTGAACTTGAGGGTGGGCCATGCCAGGCTGGCAGCGCCTGTGGCACCAGCGCTGCTCAGAGCTGTGCGCAAGTGCTTGGTCAGATATCCATAAAATACATGGAAAGTGTGCAAGTACGAGGTCAGAGAGTGTGGCGCTGGGTGGGCATGCATACTGAGAACAGCAGTGGCGTATGTGCGACTACGCCTGTCGCTGCCAAAGCTAGCAGCAGCGGCGGCAGAAGCAGGGCCCGGCGCCGGCCCTGCCTGGTCTTGAGATTGGATCCCCCGGGCGTCGCATATGCTGAGGGCAGTGCGGCGGTGCTGTAGCTGCCGCCGTCACATGTAGACCCGCAGAGTGCCCGTGACCTGGACAGTGGGCAAACAGGGGGACCAGGGAAGTTGGTAACACTCCAAGGAAACCTGGTCACTTCAAGTGAGTCCAGCAAGCCAGCAGCAAGAACAGTGTTGCACCTCACTTCAATTGCGCCCATGCCGGTAGCCAACTGGCCATGCCTGCAGCCTTGCAATGCCCCCCACTGGTGTGCACTTTGCTGGCAGTAGATGCATGTTCTGACCCAAGATCCGCCAAACTCCTGCCCATGCATCTACTGCAGCACAGCCTGCCTGTAGCCCAGATGCCCTACTGAAATGACGCTGGGCAACACAGGCATTTACAAACGAGGGGCGGCAAAGCGTGCACTGCAGGTGGATGCCGAGTGATCCACGTGGGAGGGAGTGGGAGTGTTTGCGTGGGTGGGTGGGCCAGAAGGGGACAGAGAGATGGGGTCACAGGGGGGGGGCTGGTTTGGCAGCAAGTGCCTGGAATCGTTCGTAACAGCATGAGGGAAGCATTTAAAAGGTGAGCATCAGGCTTCACCTAGTGGCAGCTCTCAAGTCAGGGGAGGCCAGAGCAGCGGGATGGGTGCACCCAAGTGGGGTGGGGGAAAGGTGGGACCGCAAAGAGGGAAGGCCGACGCCTGCTGGCAGCGCTCGCTGTGGTGCAACAAGTGAGGCGACGGCTGGCGGGCGCACTGACTGGGGAAAATGGGTGAGGATGAGGTGTTTGGCGTTGTGTGCTGCTGGTGGTGAGAATGCAGCGGCACAGCCGCCAGCGCTGCCCTTGCCCGGCCCAGTGCCCAAATGCCCAGGGGCACACCTGGGCAAAGCGCGGCAGCCCCGCCGCAGGCACAACTCTGTGCAGTGCGGTGTCCGCTGTACATCATGCTTCCTCCTTCAGATGTACTGCAGTGCGGCGTCCGCTGTACAGCTTCCTCCTTCAGATGTACACCCTCAGAGTACTCTGGATCTGCACAGTTGCAGGGGAAAGGAAGCATGCGCAGCTTGGTGATTCAGCAGTGAGTGGGAGAGATCACTACATCTAAGAGGTGGATGGCAGTAACGCATGTTGAGCCAAACATTGAGGGCTGCAAGCTGCCCAATGCACCACAGATAGCACGCCTGCACGCCACCACCCTCCCCGTGAGGGCAGCCTGTGCCTGTGCCTGCGCTGTGGCAGCCAGGCTGCGCCTGTGCCTGTGCCTGCGCTGCCACGCAGCACCCACATCGGGAGAGTCTGCTGCTAAGCTGCCAGCTGGGCTCACCTCCGCCCTGCACACGGGGCACCTGGGCACACGCCCGTGCTGCTGCATCTGGGCGCAGCAGGCTGTGCAGGTTTTGGCGTGTCCGCATGGAATCAGCGCCACCTCAATGGGCCTTTCCACGCAGATGATGCACAATTTGCCGTCATCAGAGGAGGGGCTGGCTGCTGCGCCGCTGTGCGTGCTGGCCCGGGGCTCAGGGGTGTGGGGATCTGCAGTGATGTGCAGACAGCAAAACATGTGAGGTGGTGCACAGCAGGCGGCGATGCCATCGAACCGCAACCCTGGCAGCAGGCAGGCAGGCGGGCGGGGGGGCGGGCGGGCAAGCAGGCAGGCCAGCGGGCGGGCAGGCAGGCAGGCAGGCAAGCAGGCGGGCCGGCAGGCCGGAAGGCCAGCGGGCAGGCAGGCGGGCAAGCACAAATTGCTTCCCCAACCCGCCTGCCTTCCATGAACACTGCAACCACGAGCCCCACCTGATACGTGCAGGGACGACATCGCATCTAGCAGAGCCTCTGCCTCTGCCTCGTGACCACCATCAAGAGCCTCGTGCACAGGCGTGAAGCCAGCCTTGTTGCACGCCTGCACGTCGGCACCTGCCAGAAGCAGCAGCTCGACGCACTCAAGGTGGCCGCCACGGGATGCCTTGTGCAGCGGCGTGTCACCCCACCCGACATCAGCTGCGTTAACATCAGCCCCTGCCTCCAAAAGTGCACTTACGCACTCCGGGTGCCCCTTCTTTGCTGCCACATGCAGCGCGGTGCGACCCTCGTCGTCGGTGGCTCTCACGCTGGCCTGGTGCGCCAGAAGCTCCTTCAAGCTGCCCAGCTGTCCACAGCTAGCTGCTTTGTGCAGCGGCGTGTCACCCCAGGTGGCGTCTGCAGCGTTGATGGCCGACCCAGCTGCTAGTAGTGCCTCCACACACCTGGGGTAGCCCTGCTTTGCTGCCAGGTGCAGCGCGTTGCGCCCGCAGCTGTCCGTGCTGTTCACGCTGGCCAGTAGCTCCTGAATGCACTCCAGGTGGCCGTTTTCTGCCGCATAGTGCAGCGGCATGTAGGCTTTGGCTGAGTCTGTTGCGTCGACGTCGGCGCCACCCTCTACCAGTGCACGGGCACATGCGGCGTGGCCACCCTTGGCTGCCATGTGCAGCGCGGTGCGCCCCAACTTGTCAGTGGCCGTCATGCTGGCCTGCCGCAGCAGCAGCAGCTGAAGGCACTCCAAGTTGCCGTTGCCGGCCGCCTTGTGCATCGGCGTATCGCCCCAACGGGCGTCGGCTGCGTCGGGGTTGGCCCCCACTGCCAGCAGCACCATTGCACACTCAGAGTGCCCTTCCTTCGCTGCCAAATGCAGTGCCGTTCTGCCGTGCTGATCTGTCTCTGAGCAACTGTTCCCCCGCGCCAAGCCCCTCAAGACTGCCATCGTCCGCCCCTCACTTGCCGCAGCTAGCACGTCCATAGCTGGCGTGCAATCTGCACAGAACCGAGGGAGAGAGGGGAGTTGCGACATGTAAGCCGTTGCACCCACGTATATACATGCAAGCTGGTATGCTGCCAGGTGTGGTGGGCACCACACCGTAGCGGGCACAGGGTGGCAGGTGGGTTCACCCCAGGACATCCTGCTGAGCCCTCACGCCAAGCTGGGCTGCTGCCAGGTGTGGTGTGCGTGCACAGATCGCAGGGTAGCCCTCACCTCGGGTCATCGCGAACCCTCTAGCTGGCGACGCCCGTCCGCACTAATTTCGTGCTCTGCAAAGGAGACCAGAAGCATAACAGGGGGTGAGACTGGAGTCCTCCGGTCGGTCGGCGGGCAGTCGTGTGTTGCGCACCATGTAAGGACCATGAGGCTGCCTCAGCAACATCGCTTATGCACGCAAGTGAGAACCTCGTGTGCGGAGTAAGCTGCAAAGCCTGAAGCACATACCTGGTCCGGCTGCAGCCTGGCTGCGTTGCTGATAAGGGAACGAAATTGCAATTGGAGCTGCGGAAAATGGCCATCAGCCAGGCCGGCCAAGCCTGGATGACACTGAGAGTGGATGACGCGTGCTCTGCCTGTGCTGGCCCTGCTATGACCTCTCGAACTCCTATCCTACCCCTTGTCGGCTCGCTCCCTCCGTCCGCGGCGGGGCTGTCGAACTACTGCTATGGCCAAGCGCTGCCTAGCGTACCACAGGCACGCGCTGGAGACTCTTGGCGTATTGCCGATTACAATTGTATGCAAAAGAGAGCACCTTAAGGGTAGCAGCATTGCCTCAGCCCATCACGGGTATGGCGGCTGCTGCTGCTGCTGCTGCGCGTACCCAGAATACCCTCCCGCCATCCCCTGCTGCTGCGAGAATGCCGCGGCCTGCTGCTGCTGCTGCTGCTGCTGCTGAAGTGCCATTTGCTGCTGCTGCATGAGCTGCGCATATGCCTCCGGCTGCTGCTGGCTCAGCTGCTGCAGGTAAGCCATCTGCTGCTGCTGCTGCTGGTACAGCGCTAGCAAGTGCCGCTGCGACGCCGGCTCGCAGGCCGGCTGCTGCAGCACCATCTGCTGCGCTTGCTGCTGCACGTGCTGGGCTGCCGCCGCCTGCTGCGCCAGCATCTGCTGCTGCTGGTACAGCATGGCCATCATCTGCTGCTGCTGAGTCGGTTGCTGCTGATGCTGCGCTGCCTGCGCCTGCTGCATCTGTGCCGCCTGCGCCTGCTGCACCTGCGCTGCCTGCGCCTGCATGGGCTGCTGCTGCTCTTGCTTGATCGAGCCTGCTGCTGCTGCTGCTGCTGCTGCTGAGGGCGCAGGCATGGGCACCTTGGGCGGCCGCCCCGGAAGCTGCTTACCCCGGGCAGCCGCTGCTGCTGCCGTCTTGGCCGCCGCCGCTGCAGCTGCCGCAGCATTAGCTGCCGCTGCTGCGCCAGGTGCGGGGGCCACAGAGGCCAGCATGCCGTCCCGCAGCAGCGGCCGTGGATCCTCCACAGCTCCGCTCCATTGTAGCCGCAGCGGCAGCCTGGGCGGCAGCAGAACGCTGTCCGATGCCAGCTGCTTGCATGCCAGCAGCACGCCCGGCATGCGCACCAGCGGGTGCCAGCTGGCCGCCCGCAACTGCTGAGCTGGCGCCAGGCGGTAGCCCCACTTGCCCTGCAGCAGCGCCGGCGGCTCTGCGGCTGGCTGGTCGCTGCCAGGGGGCGGCTGCGGGTGTGCCAGGTAGGGCAGGCCGCTGCTGGTGAACCCCGGCGTGAAGAGCCACTGCAGGGAGAGAGGGTCAAAGTGCACGGCAGACGGGTTGAGGGTTGCCCAGGGGAACGGAAAGCAGCTAAGGGAGCCCGCATCTGTGCTATAGTGTGGACGTGTTAGGCAAACTAAGACGACCGATCCTGCCACCGGCACCACTGCCCCAGCCCGTCACCAGCCCGTCCCCACACCTCGTGGGCGAGGCCCGCCTGCGGCACCACACCAGCAGTGCCTCAGTTCGCACCCCACCCCACCAACACCCTGGCACACGCCCACACACCTGGGTTCCCGCCTGCAGCAGCAGCTGCTCCACAGCTGCCAGCAGCAGGCGGCCCAGCCCGTTGCGCTGCTGAAGCTCGGGCCGCACCGCCAGCACCGGAAGCTCCGCCACCTCGCCGAAAGAGCGGAACAGGGCTGCAGGGAGGGGCGGGGTGCGCAAAAGGAGAGCGTCAAGGGGTTGGCAAGGCATGCACGTGAGAATGGGCAGGGCTGGAGCGGCAGCTCGGCCACCTCACCAAAAGAACGGAACAGGGCTGCAGGAGGGGTGGGGCGGGGGGCGGGGGGAGGCAAAGGGGCGTCTAGGGGTTGGCAAGGTGTGTGAGAATGGGCAGGGCTGGAGCGGCAGCTTCGCCGCCCCGCCGAAGGAGCGGAACAGGGCTGCAGGGAGGGGTGGGGCGGGGACACGGGAGGACAGGGAACGTCGAGGGGTTGGCAAGGTGTGTATGGGGTTGGCAAGGTGTGCATGAGAGAATGGGCAGGGCTCGAGCGGGAATGCATGCCTGTGCCTGGACAGATGTGCCTCGACAGCGGAGGTGCATGCCTGTGCCCAAACATCAACAGTGAGGTGCAGGCATATGCTCAAACAGCGTTGACTAGCACCAACCAAAGCAGGCACGCCCAGCCTTCAACTCAACAAGTCCCTCTCACCTACCGCCGCCACTGCTGGCCCTACATAGAGCAGGGCAGCGTGCATGCCGCTGAAGTCGGCCTCCCCTCCCGCCAGCACCGCCCCCCGCAGCAGCCAGGGCAGCATGTCTGCGCCGGTGCGGCTGTCAGGAATGATGTCATAGCAGCTGCATGGGAGGAAAGCATGGGAAGAAAGCGGTGGTTAACTCAGCAAGCCCTGGGATGCCAAAGAAGCGGCTCTTGGGAGAAGGGCAGGGAGAGGGCGCGGTGCAGTCAGGCACAGGCTGGGGCTGTGCCCGCATTGCTGACTGCCTGCTTCACCCACCTGTGCAGAACGTGCAGGGCCGCCGACAGCGCCACTTGCAGCTGCTCCCGCTGATCTGGCGTGTAGGCGGGGGCGTGACCTCTGCAGTCGCCAGGCGCCGCCGCCGCCGCGCCCCGCACGACCAGCAGAGACACTGGCAGCGTCGCTCTCACATCCACGCCGCCCTCACCCGCTGACGCTCCGCTGCTGCTGCCTGCCCGCGCACCCTCGGCGATGCTGCCCAGTGGCAGCAGGCCGGCGCTGCAGACAGCTGCCAGGCGGGTGCTGGCCAGTACCGCCTCATGTGAGCTTAAGCAGGCCACGTTTGTGTCCTGCCGCAGCTGGCCTGCAAACTGTGGTGGAAAGCAGCGCAGGTGGCCCCAACGGCGGGTCACCGGGCAGTGTACCGCCGCACCCCCCGGCGCCGCTGCCGCAACGGCTGCCGCGGCCGCTGCAGCCTCGACTGCCTCGGCAGGGGGCTGGGCAGCCGACAGGCACTCGGATGTAGCGGCTTCTATGAGGCGGCTGAAGTCTGCAGCACCCGCTGCTGCTGCCTCCACTTCTGTTACCTCTGATTCACTGATGCCCTCGCCCGCGTCTAGCTGCATCAGCTCGCCGCCGCCTTCCGGCCCAGCTGCTGCGTCTGCTGCTGGCTCGGCCTTGACTTCGCTGCTGGCCCCGCCGCCTCCGATGCTGCCGGGGGCCCCGATGTGCGGCCGGCTGAGCTCCTGCAGCGCATCTGTCCCAGCGAAATGGCTGCAGCTGACCCACTGGCAGCCAGTGGGCATTACGCCCTCTGCAGAGGAGCAGCAGGAGAGGGCAGGCGGGGGGGGGGTAGGTGGGTGGACAAGGCAAGCAGGGAGGCGAGGCAAAGGATGGACCGCGCAGATGTGCGGGCTGTGGTTCTGTTTCGATTCGATGCTGTTGTATGACGGTCCAACAACATGTTTCCGTGCAGATGTGAGGAGCAGACCCTGCAGGAGCAGACCGCCAGGACTTGCCAACAGCTGAGACCGCAGTGTCAGCAGGGATACACCAGTTGGTAGCAGGCAAACAAGGGTCTCACCCGTGCCGCCGGCGGCACACACGGTGCACCGGCAGTTTGGGCAGAAGAAGTCGCCTGCCGGGGGGCCTGGCAGGCCGATGCAGGATGCGTGGTAGACGGCGGGGCATGACTCGCAGCACACCAGGTCGCCCTGCTTGCGTGACACACACAGGAAAAAGAAAGAAGGAATCGAGTTGGTCAGTGCTGGCCGACGGCGCGCCAAGGCTTCACTAAAACCCAGCATGGCAGAAGGAGCAGCCGTGGCACCGGAATGCAAGCTTGCCACAACCAAAGCACTGCCAGCGAGGCGAGGGGTAGCACATGCACGGCTGTGCACAGCCGGGGACCCGCCTGGCTTGGCAGCATAATGGTGCTTATGGTGACCTGCCTTACCCCCAGGCCGCAAATGTGGCACAGGTCATCATTTTCATCTTCCAGCAACTCAAAGGCCGGCTCCTGTGGCTGCTGCTGCGCCTGCCGCCCCCGGCCGCCGCCGCCTCCACCGCCGCCGCCGCCCTCACCCGCTGCCAGCAGCTGCAGCCCCTGGAGCGTGCGGCTGGTGCTGGTGTGCGTGTGCTCTGCTGGGCGGTGGTACCGGCTGCCTGCAGGGCGGGGGGCACAGCAGGAGAAAGGGTCTGGGGGGGTGAGGCTAGAGGGACGGTGATGGCCGGCAGACATTCTGCCACCCCCACTTGGCTCGGCACAGGCATCGAATGGGACAAGAGGCAGCTGGCTGAACCAGCTTAACCTGTGGGGCGGTATTTAATGTCCCACACAAATGTCTCCTGCGCCCCATTGGCAGCCCGCTACTCAGCCCACCTGCCACATCTTCAAATGCTGTGTACCCTAGCAACTTGTGTGCTCCCTCGACCTCAATGCCGCCCTCGCGAGCACGGCCCACCGCCAACAGCTGCCCCTGCTTGCTCTGCAGGTGCATATGGAGGCGGCAGCAGCAATGGTTGGCAGAAGGTGGGGAGCCCTGTGCCTGGCACAAAAGGCCGCGGGTGTGCCAGCAGGGGCAGGCAGCCGGGGCGGCGGCAACCGAACGGCAGCGGCAGCGGCAGCAGGTTGGCGGCAAGCAGCTGTGCAACCCTGCCGCATCCGAGGGAGCAGCCACCGTTTGCACATGGTCTCTGTGCCGCCAGGGGCTCACTTTGTAGCGCAGGAGCTCGCCATCGCCCACCAGCCCAGTTCTGATCAGCTCTTCGAGCGCCGACTTGCGCCCTCGGGGCGGCATTCTGGTTTGGTGATATTAGAAGAGGGGCTCCCAGTAGGGCCCGATTGCGACCGCAGACCACTTCTTGGCGCGAAGCGGAGAGCTGTCGCTGGCCGCCTGCAGCGGCGCTGATCGTCACTGTGTAAATCACCCTATTCAAAAATGGCACAGGCAAGGGAGAAGTGCGGTGCCGCATGGGCGCAACTCGGAAGAAGTCTTCATTCATTTGGCCTTGCCCGCACCCGCGCCATCGTCTCTTCCGCTGTGTTCTTAGGCATCTGGGTAGTCTGCCGGAAGTCGTGCAACAGCAGACAGCAGTCGCTCTCGATGCCTATGCCGGTGAGCCGCGCTCGCCCTACTATCGCAGGGCTTGCAGGGCGCCTGCCTGCCTCTTGAGGTGATTGCATCGTTACGGCGTGTCGAAGCAACCCCTCACGACCCCACTCCGTGCTGCAGGTCTGCGCCGCCAGTGGGCGTGCGGCGCCGCCCGCCGCCACTTGTGGCCAGCGCTACCTGCTGCAGCCGCAGCAGCAAAGCAGCGCCCCCAGGCTGAGGGGCCAGCACCGGACAGCAGGCCGGCGCAGCGGGGTGGCAGCAAGGGCAGCCAAGCAGCCTGAACGCCGGCAGGCAGCGCAGCCCGCACGGCGTCCCGACTCGCCGCCACCGCAGCAGCAGCCCGGCCTGCTGCTGCGCCTGGCTCTGGGCGGTGCGGCCCTCACAGCCTCTGCCGCCCTGCTGCTCACCCCCACAGGCGCCGCCCTGGCAGCCGATTCCTCCAAGGTCGGCACCTGCCTGCTGCAGAACTGCCAGTCGGCGCTGGCCAACTGCCTGTCCGACACGACGTGCGTCGAGAACCTGGTGTGCCTACAGCTGTGCAACGGCACGCCTGACGAGACGGCCTGCCAGGTGGGTGCTGGCCGGGCAGCACCCAGCAAGCATTGCAGCCAGGCCCTGCTCGGCAGCTGCCTTGGGAGCCTTGCCAGATTGCCTGCACCCCACTTGTTTACCTGCGTAGCGCACACAGCCACATGACGCCTGCCGTGCGCTGGGTGACTTGGCAGGTTCCGCCGAACTTCCCATCCCTGCCTGGCATCCCCTGGCAGTTGCCGTGCTGCTACCGCAACACTCGGTGCATCGCTCGTTCGCCCGCCAGCAAGCTGCTCCCTTGAATGCCTGTCCAACATGCGTCGGATAGCTATGATTACGTACTGGTCCCGCCCCGTACAGATCCGGTGTGGCGACCGCTACACCGATGAGGCAATCAATGCCTTCAACTCCTGCGTGATCAGCGAGAAGAAGTGCGTGCCGCAGCGCGTGGACGTAGGTACGAGGGATGTGTGAAAGCATGCGTGTGAGGGAGCGTGGGTGGTGTCCTGTGGGCGAGCAAAAGCTGGAGGGGAAAGAAGAAGCATGTGAAGCAGCGTGCGCAGGGCCTGGTGACTGCGTCGTGCGGACGGGGTGTGTTTTGATGCCTGCACAATGCGGGTGGGTGGGCCGGTTGTGTTGCCTGGCACTTGTGTTTCTAGGCGCTGCCTATTCGCAAACAAGAGCAGCTTCTTGTCGAGGGACATGTCACTGGGCTGAGGCTGTACCTCCCTCCGGTGTGTGCCGCCCTGCCGCCGCCCTGCAGGCTTGTTCCCGGTGCCGCCCGAGTGCGCTTTGGACAACAAATTCGACCTGACCGGCTTCCAGGGGCGGTGGTACATCACAGGTGTGGGCAGCTTCCTGGCAGCTACCACGGACAGTGGTGGTACCGCACATTTGGTGCCTCGTAGCGGCTTCCGCCCCCTCGTGGGAGCGTCGATGGCACCCAGGGGGCCTCCAGGGGTGCATTGCTGCATCACTGGGAGCGGCTGCCACTGGGGGCATTGAGCGTTCAGGGGCATTGAGCGTTCAGGGGCAGTGGTGGTCTACATGCATGCTGCGCGTGCACTGCTCCCCCATGCACTCACAGGTCCAGCGTCCACACAAAAGGAACCTCGTCTCACTTCACCGCCTTAAAACCGCCCCCCCTACCCTGCTGCAGCTGGACTGAACGACTTGTTTGACACGTTCCCGTGCCAGGAGCACTTCTTTGCAAGCCCAGAGGAGGGTACGTGCTGTGCGGGGGGAGAAGTAGCGGGGGTTGCTGCTGTGGGGGGCAGGGCAGCTCAGGGCAGGGCGAGGACAGCTGGGTGACCCGTCAGCCGGTTTGTCTTGTAGCTTGGGGTGTATCGCTTTAAGAAATGGTGCTGAGACGCTTGCTGGCGCATTTGCTTGCAATCTTGCAGCCTGGTTTGCGCTGGGCAGGGATGCGGGTGAGGGCAGAGGTGTGCCCAGGGAAGGATGTCCATGGCTAGGCCCTCGTCTGTCGACGTTAGTCATGCACAACGTGTTGTTGGGACTTCCTTGCAGACCCTCACAGCTTGCTGCCCTCCATCCTTTCCCACCCCACACACACGCAGGCTCTGTGTACGCCAAGGCCCACTGGTCTGGCTAGCCTTATTACCAGGAAATTGCCTTGCAGATCCTTTGCGCTGATTGCCGCCCAGCTATCCCCACGTGCAGGCTCTGTATACGCCAGGATCAACTGGCGCCTCTGTGTGTCTGGTGAACCCAAGCATTGATGCACTCTTTCTTGCACTTCCTTCAAGCGTTCTTGCCACCGTGCACACCCCACACGCAGGCTCTGTGTACGCCAAGATCAACTGGCGCATCCCGCTGATGGACCCACTCACCGGGGAAGCCGACTTTGCAGACCGCTCCACCATGCAGAGATTCGTGCAGCAGGTGGGGCGGACAGAAGGGGGAGGGCGGGCAGCAAGCGGGATGTGTGGCTGGGACTGCAGTCATTGTGGTGTGGAGAGAGGGGGTGCCGGGCGGGGCAGGCGGGGCGGGCAGGGAGGCAAGCAGGATGGGTGGCTGGCTGGCGCTCGTTTGCGGTGTGGAGTGAGGGATGGGAGGCATCCAACAGGCCAGGCAGCAAGGCAGTGTTGCCAAGGCAGCAAGTGCCGGCACACTGCTGGCAACCGTTCGCTGCCTCATCCCTCTGGCCCCCCGCAGGACCCTGCCACCCCGGCCATCCTCTTCAACGGCGGCAACGAGTTCCTGCATTATGAGGACACCTGGTGGGTGGTGTGGTATGGTCAATGTTGGTTCTGTTGTGAGTGGTCCACCCTGCACAAGCAATGGGCGGCTGGGTGAGGTATGGCTGGGCAGGCTAGCCGGCTACTTTGCCTCCCTTCCCCTATTCCTGGGCCCAACAGCCGTGCCCTGCCTTACCTTTGCCAAGCCCCCGGCTGCCCCTGCAGCTTCTTTGAAACCTTCCAAGCCGGGAGCGCAGCAATGTGTATTGCAAGTGCCCGATGCCCAGTAGCTTGCCATGTTCTGCCCTGACCCCGCCTGCTGCTGCTCCCCCGTGCCCTGCGTCCCACAGGTATGTGCTGGCCTCCAAGACGGACGAGTATGTGTTCATCTACTACCGGGGCAACAACGACGCCTGGCAGGGGTACGGCGGCGCAACCGTCTACACCAGGTGAGAGCAGGGGAGCTTTGCTGTTGAGGAAGCAGGGGAAATATGGGGGCAGGAGCAGGGGGGGCCTTCATGTTGCCTGCAGGTCTCCCATTCTGGGGGGAGATTGCACTCTCCCACGTGACGCCCCTCAGCGTGCAACGCCTGGTGATTTCGTACAACACCTGCTGACTGCACTAGTCCCGCCCCTTTCCGTCGCGCCTGCAGGGAGAACAGCCTGCCGGCGGAACGCATACTGCCCCACACACCTTGCAACAGGGCCCGCTTCCCTGTTCTTTAAACCCCTGTCTGGCCTGTGCAGGGAGAACAGCCTGCCTGTGGAATACATCCCGGAGCCATAACAGCTTCCCAACCTCTCTTGCCGGGATGACACCCTGCCGGAAACAAGTGCACCATGCATGTTTCATTGGAGCATCACCAGAGCCCCCTCCCCCTTCCCTCCCCCCCATGTTGCTCACCCTTGCAGAGAGAACAGCCTGCCTGTGGAATACATCCCGGAGCTGCAGGCTGCTGCTGAGAAGGCTGGCCTGGACTGGTCCCAGTTCAAGCTGACGGACAACACGTGCCCAGCGCACCCGCCGCAGCGCAGCCTGGCCCAGCGCCTGGAGCTGGGCGCGCAGCGGGAGGTGGCACTGGTGAGTTGCGGGGGCCTGGGTTGGAGGGCCGCGTGGAGGGCAATGGAGGGAGGGGGGGGCACACCGCAGTTGTGTCTGACAGTGTTTTACATTGGCAGAAGTGCTGAGGCTGGCGGGGTACACTGCAGCTGTGTCTGCCTGTGTTATGGGTGGACAGAGGTGTTGAGGCTAGGGGGGCACATTGCAGGTGCGTCTGCCTGTGTGATGGGTGGACAGAGGTGCCGAGGCTGGGATGCAGGGGGAGGTGGCGCTGGTAGGTGGTGGGTGCGTGGGGAGGGCTACACTGCAGTCGTACTTGTGGGAATGGGATGGGGGGACCTGTACAGCCGTGCCTGTGGGGGATGGGAAGGGGGCTACACAGTCGTGCCTGTGGGGTTGGGTGGCAGGCAGCGTGGCACGGAGGCTGGGGCTGGGGGTGCCGCGTAAGGCGGCGCCGGTCAGCTGGGGGGGCTTGCAGGGGGCTTTCAAGCTATACGTGTGACTGCCTGTGGCCAGTGTGACTGCCTGTAGTGATTGCGACTGGGCGGGGGGCTGCTACTCCGGCGCTGCCGCCGCCTGGCCACCCGGAGGGCCACCCTTCCTCCCGCGTCTTTCTGCGCCCTGCCTCGTCCGCGGTGCAACCTCTCCCCTGTCGCTGGGCAATGGCAGCTCGTGTGCAGGCCCGGACATGCCTGCAGGAGGAAGCCTGCCTGCTCCGCGCCGCTCAGCACGCTGCGCCCTGCGGCCACTACAACATATTGGGCTATCGATCTTCTGCATGTGTGAGGCACAGCATGTACTGACCTCAGCACGCTGCGTCCTGCTGTGCCTGCTGTGCCTGCTGTGCAGGTCACCCAGCTGGCGTCCCAGAAGCTGGAGGAGGTGGAGTATGGGGTGGAGGACAACCTGCGCTCCTTTGGACGTGGCTTCACAGTGCTGGAGAATGGTGAGCGAGGGTCCTGGCACTTATCCCGCCGCCTCTAGGGTGTTGGGTGTAGCGCTGCTTCCTTTGGACTCGGCTGCACTGTGCTGGAGCAAGGTGAGCTAGGGTTTCTGGCACACACCCCGCCGCTTCTTTCGAGGGTTTGGGGTTGACCTCTGGCTCCTTTACACGCGGCTGCACAGTGGTTGAGGGAGGTGGGGCGGCGCACGCCGGGGGTGCGCTTCCATGCGTGGTTGGTGTCTGGACGGTGGTTGTGTGGGCAGGATGCAGTGCAGTGATTGGGCGAGGTGAGGCGGAGCACGTGGGGTGTGTTTTCTTCGACGCCAAGGTTGGTGTCCTGCCTGGAGGGTGTGCTCAGGGGCTGCACAATGTGACGTCATCGGATGCAAAGCACAAGGCTGGTTGCCGCATCACGGTGGGGTGATAGCAGACAGAGGGCGACGGGTGAAGCCCAGGGTATCAGATGGTGACCTGCCTGCCCTCGACTTCCCACGCGCGACCAGAAAGCAGCACAGTGATGGGGCGAGGTGAACGGGCATTAGAAATGTGCGCCAGGTTTATTCAGGAGGGTGGCTGTGGTCTGGTTTGGGTGTCTAGACGGTTGATGGCTGTGGGTTTGGGAGGCCGGAAGCAGGAGGGCATCGAGGATGCGGGGCGGCGCCAGTGCCAGGAGCAGCAGCACGGGCAGCAGCGCTCGCCCAGGCCATGCTGCCCCTGCATGCGCATGCCTCCCTCCCTTGCCACCCCCGCTGCCGCTGGTGCTGCAGGCATGCCCAGCGCGCTCTCGCCCTCCTCAACCTCTCCCCTCCCACGCCGCCCCCGCTGTTGCCATAGTCATGCCACTCTGCCCTCCCTTCCTCCCCTCCCCTAGCCCCCAGCCCACACCAGCAACCCCCAAGACCGCTCAAACAGCACCCCCAAGCACTTACCACCCTGTCATGCATTGCACTGCGCCCTGCCGCTGCAGACGTGGCCTCCAGCCTGCGTGGCGAGGAGGCCCGGTTTCAGGAGAAGCTGCTGACGCTGAGCGCCGAGGCACAGCGTGAGGCGGCAGAGCTGAAGGAGGAGGCACGGGACGCGGCCCGCATGATCCGCCGCTTTGAAATGGAGGCCAGGATGGGACCCTGGATCAAGTGAGTCGCAGCTGGCGGGTGGTGGGTGGGTGTGCTGGTTTAGCAATGGGCACAGGGGGGCGCCCGTTGAGGCGGCGGCCTGTGTGAGGGGGGCGCTGTTACAAGACGCATGATCCGACGCTTTGAAATGGAGGCCAGGATGGGACCCTGGATCAAGTGAGTCACAGCTGGCAAGGTGGTGGGTGGGTGTGCTTGCGCACGGAGGAGAGGGATGCGGGTTTTAGTGTTTTTGAGAAGCGCGAGAGAGGCGCGTGTGAGGGGCCGCTGTTACAAGCTGGAGACCACAGGTGGGGCCCTGAATGGATCCAGGTGAGCAAGTGAAAGCATGGGCACAGTTCGAGGGTGAAAGCACGGGCGCAGTTCGAGAGTGAAAGCATGGGCACAGTTCGAGGCACCATGTTGGACGAGCCTGTGGTGCTGGGGGCGTGAATCGCTCTCCGGTGCGATGCATGAGTGGCAAGGCGCACCTGCTTTGGGTGGGCAGGTGGACGGGCTGGACTTGCTTAGAGTTTGGAGTTTGTTTTCGTTCAGCCTTGCCCCCCTTGCTGCCTCCCTTTGCGCCCGGTTGCTCACAGCACGTTCCCTGTGCCTGTTAACCAACCAACCAACCAACCAACCAACCAACCAACCAACCAACCAACCAACCAACCAACCAACCAACCAACCAACCAACCAACCAACCAACCAACCANACCAACCAACCAACCAACCAACCAACCAACCAACCAACCAACCAACCAACCAACCAACCAACCAACCAACCAACCAACCAACCAACCAACCAACCCTGCCTGTGGTGCAGCTGGATCCCCCAGAGCTGGCGCCCCATCATCATGCCCCTCCCCTGATCAGCTGGTCAGCTGGGTCCCCATCCAAGACGTCACGTCACGACACGAGGCAGCAGCCAGCACTTCAATTCACAGGCAGCCTGCCGGCAATGGCCAGCAGGGTGCCTGGCAGCCCATCACGCCTGCCCCTTCAGCCCGCCCTGTCGGGTGTTGGCAGAGCGGCCGCAGGCGGGCACTGTCAGCGTAACACAGAGGCAGTATCTGGCCGCTTAGCCCGCCCTCTGAGGGTGATCACTGCAGCGGTTACCCCCCCAGGCATACAAGCCCGGTGGCGACGGCTCTGCCGGCAGCGGCAGGTGTGCCACAGGCTGCACAATTCAAATATGAATGAGAGACCACGTGTGCTTTTGCCACGCCCATGCACTAAACCAACAAACATTCAAGAAATGCTAAGAACGCCCCCATGCAGCCCGCCATTCCAAGTGTTGGTGCGCCCACAGGCGCACCCCTGTTACTACTACCCCCCCGTCCCTCGGCTCTGTGCTACCCTCCCCTGTCCTTCAATGCAGGCTTCATCTCTGTCCCACGTCCTGAGTCACATTGTTCGTCCTTCTTTGCCTGTACCTGGTCTTTGTTTTTCGGGTGCCGGGAAGAGCACTGCAGCAGGCGCCTTGCAGGAGCAGGCGGCACCTGTGTACTGGCCAATTTGTTGTTGCATGATCCTTCCTCTTCTGGCCCGCTGTCTGTGCAAGGCCTTTTGGTTTTCCTAGCCGCCTTGCTCTTCATTTAGCAGTCAAATCAAGTTTTCCGAGTGTAAGCCGAACCCAGTCATGACACAAGCCTCCCGCTCACGTCTAGCCTGCTCACCCAAAAGGCAGCGGTGACAGCGGCAAAGGCACTGCTACGCTATGCTCGTGTGGGCGATGTGCTGGTGGGCGGGTGTGCTGCTGGCACCAGATTGGGCTGGGCACGCTTGGAGCAGGCGCCCACAGGTGCCGCCCTGCGCTGATGCTTGCTTTTACTAATGCCGCTGTACTGTTGGAAGTCAATTGTTGGCAATCGGCCTCTTTCCATCCTTAGCGTTTGCCCAGCTTTTCAAGCTCAGCCGTCCCTGTAATGCCTCAAGAAAGAAATGCAACGCGGTGTGCTCTGTGTGCTGTGCTGCTGACATGTCCACCCTGTGTCCACCCTATCGATCTCAACATGTGATCACTGTCCTGATGTTGCCCCTGACAGTGCAACATGCTGAATTGAAAAACGAGTTCGCTGGGGACCCTCTTCTCGACATGATTGCAACTCTGCCTTCGGTCTCGCAGCGGGCCGGCTAGTGGCGCGATGCAAATCGATCAACCCATCGCGGCGGATGTGAACACGCCGCGCTGTTCCATCTGCGCTGAGGAAGTGGCGCCGCGGCAGCAACATGTGATAGCAGAGTGTTCGCTGTGCGGCAGCCAAGCGCTGCACATATGGTGAGCTGAGGGCGCGTCGAGCGCAGCGTTGTGCACGTCTCGGAGACTTCGCCTGTCCTCTGAAGTGTTTGCAGGCGGCCAGCAGTCGCTGGTGCTATCCCCGCAGCCCACTGAGTGCAGACGAGTTCACGTTTGTACCCAGACGATCCCTCCGATGCTTCCGCCGCCGCTGCCGCCGCCGCCGCCGCCGCTCTGCCGCTGCCTGGGCTCAGAGACTGCTGCTGGTCTGCCGTGCGTTCCGCCTCTCCCTCCTCAGGTGTGCCACCAAGTTTGCTTCTGACCAAGTGCGGCAGAACATCACCAACAGCAGGGCAATCGAGAAGCGCACGGTGAGCCGCCTGCGCCCGCCCCGCTCTCGAGTCCGCCCTCTTGCGCGGTGGCCCAGCACGGCTGGGACCCGCCATCCTGTATGCCTAAACATCACGATCTAGAGACTTTGCTCGTCAGGATACATCCAGGTGGGAAAAGTATGGTGTAGTGACTCCGCCCCGCCCTGCCCTGCTTGCCTGCCCTCCCTGCCCGCAGGCCTCTGCTAAGAGCAAGCCGTGGAAGGAGCTTGTGGGCAACAGATGTCCAAGGGGTGAGCTAGCCAGGGGCCAGGGGGCACCTTCTGAGGGCCGTGCTCCTCTGAGGGACGAGCTCCGCAGCTGGGCTGTGCTGCTAAGGTTTGGCCGCCTCATGTTATCAGCGCATGCCCCCGCAGTGTTGACGGGCCGCGGTGTTGACGGGAGGGTTGGGTGGCGGCTGGTCAGCGGTAACCCTGAATGTCGGCGCAGACCCGCTCTCGCTGTGCACATTGGGGGCCCACATTGCCATCTCATGTTTTGCAGCTGGGCATGCTGGCAGGCTTGGCAGTTTGCTATTGCCTTGTGCACCAGCAACTGCCACCGGGTGGACAGACGCTCCCCCCGCCCACGCGTCCCTGCTGCCGAGCGGCGGGAGGGGCGGGACACCCAGCGTTGCTTACCGACCGCGGGTTACTCTGACTTATCAGTCGCTTGCCTTGTTGTGTGCCGCAGGGTGGCAGGAGTGGACGGAGAAGCAGGCGCACGGCAGCAAGGCAGCGCAGCACGCTCAAAAGCCCGGCCAGTTTCAACAGGCGGGAGTGGAGGGGCGGTACGCCTGCAGGTTGGTGGGTGGGTGCAGGTGGCAGCAGGCACCGCTCCGGCTGGGTCGGTGTGCAGTTGGCATCATAGGCAGTACTGTAGTGGGTGGGTGGGTGGGTGGGTTGACAGAGCGCAGCAGGCGCAGCTGCCTGCCCGCGCTGGCAGACTGTGCTTGTCTGTATCCTTGCTGTTGTTTCACTGGATGCAAGCCAGCAGGAGCAGGCACACCACATCGCATCATTATATGACCTCACTGCTCTTGTCAGCTGCCCCCATCCAACGCGCCTGCCTGCCTGCCTGCCTGCCCGCTTGCTTGCCTCGGGCGCAGGGGATGTAATTGCCAATGTGTGCGGGGGCAGCGGCGGCAGGTGCAGAAGCATGCCATGCAGGCCACCTCCTGCTTGTCTGAAGCCCTCCCTGCCTGCCTCACTACCTGCCTGCCCGCCGCCCTCCCTGCCTGCCTGCCCGCCTGCAGTGGCCGCATCCAGGAGAGCGAACTCATCGACGAGGTTCGCGAGGAGAAGCGGAAGAAGAAGAAGAAGAAAGCAGCAGCAGTGGCGGCGCCAGCGGGGGCAGGCAGGCACCCGCAGCAGCACCCGCCAGGGCAGCCGCAGCACGGCAGCGCGCGTGCTGGGCATGCTGGGCATGCTGGGCATGCTGGGGCGGGCCCGGCGGTGGCTCCCATGAGCCTGGCAAAGGCGCAAGAATTCCTGGGCATTTCGCCTGCACAGGCAGAGGAGTCAGATGGTGACGACGATGAAGAGGAGGAGGAGGGGTGGACGGACTACGACAGTGAAGAGGAGGAGGAAGGGGAGGAG
>JTEE01000306.1:274628-290254 GCA_002896455.3 Chlorella sp. ArM0029B | reverse complement strand
TGTGCTTATGCTGCCGCCGCCGCCGCCGCCGCCTCTTCCGCCTGCAGGCACAAGCTGGTGCTCTGCTCCCTGCGTCTCATGGAGGCCGGCTTTGGGGAGGGGGCGGCCAAGGGGGCGGCAATCGCGACGGGCGGCGTCACGGAGCGGGCCTTCGAGATGCTGCTCGAGGGCGGCGGCGGCGGGGGCGGCAGGCCCCAGGTGGATGTGAGCAGGTGAGATTTACCGGAGTGGTGTGCGAGCTTTGTTGAAGGTCGATTGTGACAGTGGGCCTTGGTGGCCTGGCTGCCCAGCATAGAAAGGAGGGCCCGCGGAGTAAAGTTATCCGCGAGATTTCCTTGAGTGAGGTGGTGTCTAGGGACACCGGTTGAATTTGGGGGCTGCCCAGCAAGTGGCACTGCTGGCGCTCAGCCCGCCACGTTGCATGCATCTTGGCGCACACCTTCCAGCCCTCTCCGTGTCTCTTTTCCATGGCTGCCTGCAGAGAGGCGGCAGAGCTGCTGGCGCACGCCCGGCGCCTGGGCTTGGGGACGAACAGCGTGGAGAAGGAGGTCGTGCTGGCTGGAGGGGACTGGGAGCAGGTGGGTGTGTTGCCCACACCCTTGCCTGCAGACGCCTCCTCTAATTCTCTCTTCAACTTTTGTTTTTGGCCGCTGCGAACGGAGCCTTCCTCCTCAACAGAGCGACGTAGGTGCTGTCAAGAAGCTGTTGATTTGTATGTAGATGTCAATGCTCTTGGATGAGCATGTGCTTTTCACGAGGCTGCAGTCAAGCAGGGGTGCGGTGTGATGCCCGGTTTTAATCTTTACCCTGCCAACCCACGCTGTTCCACCCTCCACCCTCCCCTCGCTTGGTTGATTCCTTCGCAGGCCCGGCAGCAGCTCTCAGTGCTGGCCCACTCAGGTGGTGCTCCCCCACACTCCAGCAGCGCTGCCAGCCCCTCACCGGCGCCGGCTATGCCGCTGCCTCTGCCTCTGCCAATGCCTGTGGCACTGGGCGGCTCCCGTCCCGCCACATCGCCAGCCCCGGCGCCCACTTTGCGGACGGCACGGCCGGCGGCAGCGTCGGCTGCAGGCGGAGGCGGTGGGTGGACCGCCGAGGATTGGGGATCGCCGCCCTCTGCCACGCCGCCGGACAGCCAATGGGGAGCAGCTCCCCCGGCAGCAGCACCTGTTGCTTACGCAGAGCCGACCGCAAGCATGGGAGAGGCAGCAGGCACAGCAGGGGGCTCGGGCTGGGCGGGTGCAGCAGGCACAGCAGGCACAGTAGGCACAGCAGGCGGCTCGGGCTGGGCGGGTGCAGCAGGCACAGCAGGCACAGTAGGCACAGCAGGCGGCTCGGGCTGGGCGGGCGCAGCAGGCACAGCAGGCGCAGCAGGCACATCGGGGGCGGCGGTGACGCTGCAGCCCGAGGCGGTACAGCTGGCAGAGCAGCGGCACCATCAGTCTGACGGCTTTGAGTCTTTTGTGGATGTGATCAGCTCGGCTTGGAGGGAGGGGCAGCAGGAGGCGGCAGAGGAGGAGGATGCAGCCGCTACAGCAGCAGCAGCAAGCACAGCAGGCACAGCACGCGCAGCAGGAGCAGCGGGTGCGGCATTGGGAGACAGTGCTGCTGCGACACCCACAGCAGCGCCCACAGCAGCAGAGGGAGATGGGGAGGCACCTGCGGCAGCCGCTGCCCATGCTGTGACGGCAGGAGAAGACGAGCAGGCACCAGAGGCAGCGCTGCTCGAAGCGGAGGAGCCGGCAGCAGCAGGGGTGCAGCCGCCTGCACCGGTGGTTGCAGCTGAAGAGCAGCAGCCGGTGCTGGCGGCGGCAGCAGCGGGACAGGAGGATGCGTCGGCAGGAGCACGTGGGCCAGAGCTAACTGAGCCAGCAGCCGCAGAGCCAGCGGCTTCTGTGTGCGAGGTCCAGCAGATCCCCTTAGAGGACCAGCAGCAGCCAGTAGTGAGCCAGGAGGTGGCCGGCAGAGTGGAGCTTCTGCTGGATGGCCAGGGGCTGGCAGATGGGCAGGCGCCTCAGCTGCCAGCTGGCGATGAGGCGGAGGCAGCAGAGCAGGCAGAGCAGGCAGAGCAGGCAGAGCAGGCAGAGGCGGCACCCCCAGCAGGCGCAGCAGGGGCAGAGGCAGCGCCTCGGGCAGCAGGCACACCTCTGTGGGAGGCGGCGCCAGAGCAGGCAGCAGCGGAGGCGGCAGAAGAGGAAGCAGCAGCAGAGGCAGCACCAGAGCAGCCACTGGCGGGGGCGGCAGCAGAGGAGGTGCAGGCACAGGCGCGGGCGGCGCCGGAGCAGCCAGTGGCCGAGGCAGCTACAGAGCAGCAAGCATCAGAGGCAGCACCGGAGCAGCCAGCGGCGGAGGCAGCAGAAGAGCAGGCGGCAGCAGTGCCAGCGCCGGAGCAGCCGGCGGCCGAGACAGCTGCAGATCAGCAAGGATCAGAGGCAGCGCCGGGACAGCCAGCTGCCGAGGCAGCTGCAGAGCAGCAAGCATCAGAGCCAGCCCGAGAGGCAATTACGGCAGAGCCAGCGCTGGAGCAGGCAGCAGCAGATCCTGCAGCAGAGGTTGTGCCGGAGCAGGCGGTGGTGGAGGCGGCCCAAGCAGGCGCGGCAGAGCCGGTGGGGCCGTCTGAGTCACCAGCAGCAGCGGCAGGGGAGCACGCGGTGTCAGCAGAGAGCCCGCCAGTGGGACAGCAAGTGGCCATGGCCCTGAGCGCCGAGGCAGGCAGCGTCCTTCAGGCCCCCAGCGAGCAGGCGGTAGAGCCAGAAGCTGCCCTGCCAGCTGCAGGGGAACCGGCAGGGCCTGCTCCGGCCACGCCTTCACAGGAGGCGCCGCCGCCGGTGTCGGTGGCAGCGCTGCCGGTGCACCGGTGGGAAGATGAGGTATCTGCAGCAGTGCCGCCAGCGGTGCTGCCAATGCAGCGGTTGGACGATGATGTTGCTGCAGCAGTGCCACCAGCGCAGCAGCCGCAGGGGCAGCAGGCAGGGGAGCATGGGAGGGATGAGGTGCCGGCGCTGGCGCTGCCAGTGCAGCAGATGGCGCAGAAGCAGGAAGTGCCGGCGGCGGCGCTGCCAGTGCAGCCCATGGTGCCGGCAGAGGGAGCGGCAGCGGCGTGTGAGGAAGCTGACGAGGTGGAGGAGTTAATGCGGATGATGGGCATTTCTTGAATCATGCGTGCAGTCGAATTCAGTTGATGTAACACCTGTTGAGACATCACTGCTACCCCTGACAGAGCAGCGCTGACCTGTCTGCGCTGCTCCGACGTGTCCATCTAGAAGGCGGCAGGTCCAGACCAGGGCCGCAGTGCCTGCTGCCTGTTTGCTGCCCCGAGTTTGTAAAGTTCTGCCACCGACACTCCAGCCCGTTACACGCAGTATGGATGCTGTGAAGCGCATGCTGGGGAAGGAGAAGCGGGAGGGCGCCGCGGAGGGGCGGGTGACGGCCACGCCCTCAGCGCAGACGGCCACTGGCGGGCCATCGGTGGGTGGGTCCAAGAGCGCGGGCGGGTGGCCGTCCGAGGCGGGAAGGAAGTCGTTTGGGCACTGCCTTGGGTCAGGCTGACGAGGAAGTCCGGAAGGGAAGCGATGGAAGTGCCTTGTTGGTGCTCAACAAGAGCACGATTTCACGGTATTTGTTGTGTTGTCCTGTGCAGGCGGGGCCGACGCTGCAGTCTCAAGCGCCGCCGCCCGTCTCTGCAGGGGCGCCCAACCTCGGGCGGATCTCGGTAAGCACTTGGGCGCATTCTTGTGCGCTCTTGTGGGTGAGTGGGCCTGACTGCGTTTACTTACAAGGCCTCCCCCCTTTGGCAGCGTCGCCCAGCCACGTCCCTCCCTTCCTGCCCCGTGCACCCCCTGCATCCCGTTGCCCCTCCCCCACCCTACCCCCATCACCTTCCCCTCCGCTTGTCCTTTCAGACCGAGTATGGCGAGTTTGAGGGGATCCCTTATGAGCCCGGCAGGAAGAAGCGGGGGCCGCTGTCGCCGCGCGCGCAGGCCGTCAAGTAAGCAAACCATCCCCCCTGCTGGGCAGTCCCACGACACCTTTGCTGGCTCTTCCCTGGGCTTGGAAATGTAATTGATTGATTGATAAGCAGCCCTGTTCCCACTGGAAGGCTCACGCAGCAAACAGCCTGCCTCTATCTGTGTCTTTCAAGGGCGCTCCACTACAAATGTGAAGTTCAAAGTGGTGCTCCTGCCGTCCTCTCCGCCCCCCCTGCTTCCAAGGCTCCGTGTGCCTTACTTGCCAACGGGCCGCCCCACTGCCGTTTAAGGGCTCCACACTTGGCCCCTGGAGTGAATGCAGGGATCACTTGGCCAAGCTGATGGAGGAGACACCCTCGGTGCAGTGAATGAAGTGAGCACACCTCGAGCTGTCTGCACTTCAAGCTGTCTGAACTCGAGCTCCGTTGGGGGTGCGGTGAGGGCGCTGCTGTGCAAGCCCACTGCTCACCCAGCCACCCTGGCCGGCAATTGGGCTTCGCCCTGCCGTCCCGAAGGAATCAGGAAGACTAAGGGCTTGGATGTCGGTAGCCAGCAAGCCGCATCCGGCAAGGGGGCGTGCAAGTGCATTAGCAGGATGGCGGCATTTGACGCGGCGTGGCACACCAGTACCCAAGTGCCCGTGCAGCGCGCTGTGCCAATGCTAGCCAAGACGTTGCGTGATCACCCAGGCAGCCAGTCGTGTTTGTTGCCTCATTTAACATGTCGTAATGGACACAATATGTAAGGGAGTGAGTGCTAGATAAGGCAGGCCAAGGCTTACGCCGGGCCCACGTGGGTCCGCCGCCGACATGGCGCACGACAGCACCGGCGGCGGCGACGGTGCAAATGTGGCGTGCAAACCCGGCGTTGTTTCGCAAGAGCTGCCATCAGCGACTGCACAACACTCACCCCCGCCGACCGCGCCTCTCAGTTTCGCGACTGAAGTGGCAGCACCGGAGCTAGCGGCGCTCGGGGCCCTCGCCAGTACCAGCCTGGGTCTACGGAGATATAACGCGGAGGATGATCGTGGAGGTCTGCGTTGACTCGCTTGAGAGCGCGCTGGCGGCGGAGGAGGGCGACGCCAACCGCGTCGAGCTGTGCAGCAGCCTAGCAGAGGGCGGCGTCACGCCCTCCCACGGTGCGGCTGCCAGCGTTGAGTGCTGCCCACTCGTAGATGCAGACACCCCCTGCAGTTGCAGCTTCTTCTCTGTGCTCATTCCCTTCCAAACCACCACCCACAACTGCCGCCACAACGGGACGGCATGTGTGCACAGAAACAGAGTGCTGTGCCATTAACATATGTTCCATTCAACATGTGCCATACAAGATTACTGATTTGGGGAGCCTGACGGCATCCACAGGGACCCTACCATCATGTGCTTGCAGGGCTCATTGCGGCTGTCTGCAGTGCTCTCAAACGCACGCGGGTGCACATCCTGGTTCGGCCACGCCCAGGGGACTTTCTGTACAGCGCAGGAGAGCTGCAGGTGGGTGCTGGCAGGGCAGGCACGTTGGGGCAGCAGGCTGCACAGGACCTTGGTCAAACGCTGCTACAGATTGCACACAAGGTGCAGATGACCGAAGCATTGGGACAGAGACAGGGGGCGAGGGGTGCACGCTTGGAGCGCCCTGCCCTGCCCTGCCCCTCTCAGCCCGCACCGCCCCATCTTGCACGGCTGCTGCCCAACCCACTCAGCCCCTGCCCTGCCCTGCCCTGCCCTGCCTTGCTTCGAGAGCAGGTGATGCGGCACGATGTGCTGCATGCGGCCAGCTGCGGGGCACACGGGGTGGTGCTGGGCATGCTGACGGCTGGCGGGGGCATCGACCAGGACCTGCTGCTGCCCTTTGTAGACCTGTGTGCAGCCCTGGGTGGGTGCCGTGCCGTGCCGTGTCGCGCCGTGCCGTGCTGTGCTATGCCGTGCTGTGCTGTGCTTTACTTGCTCCAACCGCGGCTGCTGTTGCTGTGGCTGGTGTGCCGTGCCGTGCTGTGCTGTGCTGTGCCGTGCTGTGATGTGCTGTGCCGTGCCGTGCCGTGCTGTGCTGTGCTGTGCCGTGCTGTGATGTGCTGTGCCGTGCCGTGCCGTGCTGTGCTGTGCCATGCTGGTGATGTGCCGTTCTGTGCAGTGCTTGCGCTGTGCTGTGCTGTACTGCCCCAACCGCGGCTGCCTGCTCTCCCAAGTTCCCAGTAGGGCCCACTGCACCATCTGCACCCTGATCTCGTTCTCTCACTACCTTTGGGCCTTGCAAAACTGCTGCTGTGCAGACTTGGACCTCACTTTCCACCGGGCATTCGACTTGGTGCGGGACCAGAGGAAAGCGCTGGACGACCTGGTGGCGTGCCGTGTGCGCCGAGTGCTCTCATCGGGTGGGCGGGGGAGTTGCTGTACTTGAGCTTTCTATATCGTCTCCCAAAAACATGACCTGGGTTAGTTGCAGCCAAAACGCCCCAGAGGCCTCAGGAGGTGTGGGGTTGGGGGGTGGTTTCAGACGCATGCGCTTGAGAGCATCATGTGGGCGGGGAATGGCTGTAGCCTCATGGACACCTCGTAAGTTGTGGGGCAGAGGGTGTGCAGTGGGTCAGCTGCTGCTTCATGCTATTGTGGGCAGGAAAGTGGTGCCGCTTGGGTCAGACTATCCTTAGGTGGGGTGGGAAAGTGCAGCCGCTGCTTGCCACATCAAGCGAGGGGGGGGGCAGTGGTGCCGCTTGATGCTACCGTGAGGTGGGAGCACTGGGCGTTCGAGCGATTGGGCGCTGCCCAATTCCCAGCAACTCCCTCAGCAGCTGCTCATGCCTTTGCTGGCAACAGCCAGCACAAGGCTGTCCTCTTCACTAAGGCATCCCCGCCGCCCTGACCTGGGCTGGCGCTGCCCAATTCCCGGCAGCTTCCTCTGCAGCTGCTCAGTAGTGCCTTGTGCTGGTGCCTGCACCGGGCTCTCATCCTCGCTCTCACCCCCCAAGGTCATTTCCGCCCTCCCCTCTTCTGACCTGCAGGGGGGCAGCAAACCGTGATGGAAGGTCTGCAGAAGCTGGCTCAGTTGGTGACTGAGGGGGGCAGCCGCATCAGCGTGATGCCAGGTGGCGGGGTGAACGCTGAGAATGCGGCCGCGGTGGCACGGGTGACAGGCAAGTCGACGGGGTGTCGATGAAGAGTAGGGTGCTGCAGTCGTGGGCGAGTCCAAGGGTGCTATAAGATAAGATAAGAGGCGTGTTTTGATAGACCAAGTTGATGTATTGTGGGTTCAGGGCGGCTCCAATGCCAACGCCAACGCCTCGGCGCCAAACCTTGCCAAAAGCTAGCCCTGCAAGGGGGTCGTGCCTGGGCGCGTGCCTGCATGGGTGCAGGGCTGGGCTGAGCTCCCGCGGATTGTGCCGGGACCCTTGGCGAGCGTTGGGGCGAGCAGCGCCACACGCTGTGCATGCTGTGATGCAGCCGTGTGTGCTGAACTGATGCCTTGCTGGCGGGCGGGCAGCCCAGCAACAGATGCTCTATACTCTCTGCCACTCACACCTCGCGCTGCCTTTGGCATAACACCCTGCCTGTTCGACTGACCCGAGTGTCACTCATGTCAGCACCCATTTCAGCACAAACCTGCCTTCGCATGACATGCGTGCTGTGCCAGCTGTGCAGGCTGCAGCGAGGTGCACGGCACCTTCAAGCGCAACGTGCCCAGCAGCATGGAGTACCGCCACGCGGGCGTGACGTTTGGTACGGACGATTGGATGCGGCACATTACGGATGCCACAGCGGTGGCGCGGGTGAAGCAGCAGCTGAGCCAACTGGATGGCAGCATGGAGTGAAGAAGAAGAAGAAGAAGAAGATGACAGCCCGAGGGCGTGGCAGCATGGAGTGAGTGTGTTGGTGCTCGGTGCAAACAAGTGCAACAGGCGAAGTGCTCTGCGCGATCCGCCCACTGCGCACTGCTGAGCCGGCGTGGACAAAGGCAGCTGGCAGTATGGCATGACCCTCGCCTTTGTGACTACCAAGTAGTAGGAATTGACTGTAGCAGGAACTGACTGTAACAGGAACTGACTGTAGTGTCCCGGTTTTCGACAACTCTCATCTCTCCTGTGTGACCATTTGTAAACATGTGATTATAGTGCTCCTGTTTTGGACAACTCATGCAGCATTCTGATACTGTCAGTTCAAGGTTGAAGGGCACGGTCCAAGGTTATTGAATTACATTTATGAGCCCAAGGGCGAGTCAGAAGTGTCCGGCTGGTCAGCATGCCAGACTGCAACAGGGGTGGGCTGACGGGTGCCGTGCCAGCCTGCCAACAGGTCGGGCTGGCCGATGCCACAGGGAAGCTGACTGGTGCCTCTGGCTTGCTTCCCTTTCGGTTTCCTCAACACCACGCCCTCGGGCTGTACTCTTCTTCTTCTTCTTCTGGCCGGTGCCACGCCATTCTGCCACCAAGGTGGGCTGGCTACCATGCCAGCGTGCCCCGAATGAAGCGGACCAGCTGCGCCGCCACGTTTGCATGGGCATCAGCGTCGGGGTGCATGGTGCAGAACGCGTTGCCGTCGAATTCGGCGCCGTCCAGCTGCACGTTTCCAAGGGGTGAGAAGGGGCAGGGCAAACAGGTGTGATGGGTGCCCTGCGAGCATGCAAGGATGGCGCCAGGAGCTGCACGTAAGGATGGTAGGGCGAAGGGCTCAGGCAGGTGCCTGCAAGGTTGGCGCCAGGACAGCAGGGGAGCAGAAGGGTGAGAGCACAGGCGGTGCCAGCAGGCCTCAGCTCGCAGCGCTAATGACACGACCAACATCAAGCATAAACAGCGGCAAGCGCAAGCTGGGCGCAAGCTGCAGCTGCATGCGCTGCCCTGCCCCTGCCTGTCCACAACGTGTACGCTGCAGCAGCGGAGGCCAGCACCAGCCTGGTGAGCACACGCAATAGATGCAGAGCCCCGGCGGGCGGCTCGCCTGCAAGAAGTAGGTCCTCTGCATCCCAGACTGCTGTAGTCGCGAGGCCGCGTGCGCCACGTATTGCAGATACATCGCCGTCTGCAGAAGAAGAAGAGTAATCCCAAAGGCGTGGGGTTGAAAAAGCCAGCAGGAAGTTGAGCAGGCACCCGCGAGCTACCATGCCCTTGCTGCAAGCAAGCAAGAATGGTGGGGGCGGGGCATTGGAGCACACCAGCGTGATTACCACGTCAGCCATTTGAGCGTAGATCACAGCATGCAGCATGGCGATTGCACAGAAGCAGCTACACCTTGCAGGCCAGCATGGCAGGCTGCCCCAGCCCTGCCCAGCTGGCGCCAGCCTGCCCACTCGCCTCTGGCAGCGTTTTTATTCCTGCCAGCTGCACCTCCAAGGGCCAAGCCTGCATAAGAACAGCATGCCGTTATTAACAAGCATACTATGCTTACAGCAGAAGCATTCCATGCACAGCACAATTCTAAAGCAGACTGCACATGTGATGGACTGCGGGGGGAGGACAGTTGCGTCAGGCTGGTGCAAACCGGTTGTCCGGCTGGCGTGTGATTCTGAAATGAAACACCGCCCGCACCACCCCGCGCCGGCCTCCCTCCCTGCAGCCCTGAGAACACAGCTTTAGCCCCCGCCTTGCCCCTCTGCGCAGCCTTCTCCACACCCTCTCCCTGCCACTCAGCACCCTCCTGCCCCCTTCCCTCCATCCACCGCTCTTGCCCTCCCATTAGTTCCTGTCCCGCGTCCCAGCATCTGCACTTGCCATGACAATGATCGCTGCCTCTGGGTACGTGGCACGGATCTGCAGCCAGCGGACAAAGCGGGCGGGTGCTATGAAGCACAGCAGGCGAGCGGACAGGCGAGCAGGCGGGCAAAGGAGGACGCATGAGTCAGGCAAAGGAAAGTCAGGCAGCCTGCCCCACCTGCTGTGCGCGTCGGAGGAGTCGAACTGCCTTATGCGGCATGTGTTGTGCTGCCACGGTACGAGAATGCCAAGCCCCGCCCCTGCCCTGTCCCCCTCTGTATGCGTCAGGCAGCCTTGCGCGGCATTCCTGGCATTGCCACGGTGACAGAATGCCAGGCCTCGCCCCTGCCCTGCCCTGCCCCACCTGCTGTGTTCAGGCAGCCTCAAGAGGTGTGCACTGTGTTGCCACGGCAGGTGGCAGTGACAGCCTTCCAGGCCTTGGCCCTGCCTTGACTTTACCAGTCATTAAACATTATGTACTTTTTGGCATGCCCCGCCTGCCAACTCGATCCTTGTGACGTTTGGCAAATCGAAAAAACATGCAGTACTTTTTGGCATGCCCCACCTGCTTTATGAGTTTTTCAAAGCCGTCAGCCCACGCCTGCAGCGTGGGCGGTGCCCATGCGTTTGGAATGACGTGGTGGTCGCGTGTCAATGTCCAGTTGTGGAAATCATTTGTGCCTGCCGCCATCACAACCAGCTGCAGCACGAGTCCAACAAAGACAGGAAAGGTCAGGAGGACGGGCGAGGGCGGGAAATGTCATGAAGATGGGTGATGGCGGACAGTTGGGAGGGGGCAGGAACGTTCAGGAAGCGGCTGATGGCAGGGACTGTGAGGAAGACGGGTGAGGGGCAGGAAGGACGGGAGAACGGGTGAGGGGAGAAACAGACAGGAAAGGAGGATGAGCAGGAAAAAACAGGAGGTGGGGTGGGGGCAGGAACGGTCAGGACGGGTGGGGGCAGGAACGGACATGAAAGGAGAACGAGCAGACAAAAACAGGAGGTGGGGTGGGGCCACCCCATGGGGGCAAGAATGGACACGAGGAGGGGTGAGGGGAGTTACTGTGAGGAGAATGGGTGAGGGCAGGGACGGTCAGGAAAGGAGGACGGGCAGCAAAGCAGAAACGGTTCGGAGCATCATTCTGCTGCGCTGCAGCCACCCAAACCGTGTGCCGCAGATGCGTGCCAACTGGCGGCGCCCGCCCACTCCCCACCTGTGGTTTCAAAACCCACCACAAAGATGACTTTCCCATCTCCGTCTAATAAGTCATGCTGGCTAGCCTCACCCTAACAGTATTAACAGCATTTGGTTGATTTGAATTCCCCACCTGTGGTGCCCAGCTGGATGTGTCATAAGTGGATGCCGGATTGAGGGCGTCAGACATGTGCAGCAAATCTATCATGCGAGGGGCAGCCACCTTGCGAACGACCTCCGGCCACTCGCCCCTCATCCTGAAACAACAACACGACGCAGAGGGTGGGGCAGAGGGAGGGTTGGCGAGGGAAGGAGGGGGGGACGAGAATTGCATGGGGGCGCACTGGCGTGGGCGGGGGGGACTGACACATGGCAGCGACACAGGCGGGCAAGCAGACATGCAGGTTGCAGGCAGGCAGACAGCAGGCAGACAGCAGGCGAGGATACAGCAGGCAGGCAGACAGATTTGCAGGCACGCATCAAGCAGGCAGCCAGCAGCAGGCGGGCAGTGCATATCCCCTCGCCAGCAGGCAGGCAAGCAGACAGCATGCACGCAGACAGCTTGCAGGCAGGCATCAAGTGCAGCACCCACATTTTGGGATACACATTGAGGCCAGCACCGCTGAATGCCACCAATTGATAGTCGGTTTTCAGCTGCTTGGCTGCCAAAGGGCCATACGCTTTTAATGAATTCGTGACTCGCATGAAATCGGGGCGCTTGCATTTGGGCTCCCCCACATTGCCCATGCCCACTGTATACGAGTCCCCTAGAAACAGGATGCGCCGCCCATCGCCCGGCGGCGGCGGCGGCGGCAGGAAGCGGCCGCCGGGGCCCAGGCTGACACTGTGTAGCCAGGCCGCGCCGTTGCGACCCTCTGAAAGCTTAGTGACGGTGAGCACGTGCCGGCCTGCAGAAGAAGAGGGAGGTGCAGGCAGTGCTGTGGTTTCAGCAAAGGCAAAATACGTGGAGTGAAGAGTGGAGGAGGCGAGCCGGCGCAGGCCTGGGGGGAAGAGGCAGGCAGCGGTGGTGTGCCAACACATGCATAAGAAGTGGATTGGAGAGTTGTCGAGACCCGCACAGTGTTGGCCTGGGAGGCCAGATGGCTTAGCAAGGCAGGCTGGCTACGCTCGAGAAAGTGTACCTTGCGCCTACCTGGCGCCAGCCCATCCTTTTGCCAGGTCAGCACCGGCGCCTCTGGCAGCGTCCGCCCCTTGCCCACAGGCTTGCCATCCAAAACAAACTGTATTAAGGGGACAAGTGGTAAAGCAGGCGAGGGGACATGGCCTGTGTGCTCTACCGAGTGCATTCTGAGTGCAGATATAGCACTGTTCAATTGTTGTGATTGCAAAACGCTCACAACGCTGCTCTGCGACACACGTCTGCCTTTGCCGGCCACCTGTGCTTGGCCTGCCACCCACCTGCCACATGCTGCGGGGAAAGCCGGGAAGGGCCTGTACATGCAGCCGGTCTGGCTGAGGCAGCGCCCCCAGGCTTCCGTTGAGCAGTACCGTCACGCTGGAGGCGCCGGTGAAGGCAAAGCGGGCTGAGCTGGCGCTCCACGTCATCAGCTGCAGGCGCGGGTGGCTGTGCAGGAGAGGCCAATCATGTCGGGATGCCATGCCCATGTTCCTTTAATTTGTAGCATTGCGCTGATTCCAAGTGCCAAACGTTGACATCAAATCATCACACAACTGGCTTACCTGCGGCAGCGCAGCGGTTCCGCTGCCGTCGACGGGCCCGGGCCAGAAGCGTCCCGACAGCTGGGCCACTGGGCCCCTGCCCTGCTTGGGATGCGTCTCACTTTCGGCCTTGCTGGTGGGGAGGCCGAAAGCAATGCCAGGGACAAACGGGATGCGTCCGCTCAGGCACAGCAACAGCAGCCCCGCCACCGCTGCGGGGAGCAGCAGGGGCCCGCGGCCGCTGCAGGGCTGCCAGCCTCGCGGCTGCGCCCCTGCGGCGCGCTGCATCCTGGCGAGGCCAGGTGGCGCCGAGCGCCCGGCCAGGGCAGCTGCCACGCTTCGAACGAAACAAGCAAGACGTGCAGGTGGCTCGCTCGCTCCGCTAGAGCTAGCGGGGAAGTTTATCGGCAGATAATCGATGCAAGCGTGTTTATACACTGCGATTCACAAGCCAACATACTTGGGCCTGATGACCCTGCTGCGCTTGCCGCGGCTGTGCAGCCACCTTGCGTCCCGCTTGCCCCTCAAACCGCACAGGGACCACAGTGCTGCCTGCACTGAGCAGAGGAAGGTGGGTGCTTTACATTGTGTACATGACACCACTTTTTCTTCGCCTGTGATTTCCCTCGCCCTCCGCTGCCGCCGCCGCGCCTTTGCCGCTGGCGGTAGCATTGTGGGTGCTGCTTCCAAAAGAGGGCAGCACCCCGTCTATGAATTCAATCAGCTGCTCCGCCACTTGTGCATGTATCGGGGCTGTGGGGTGCGCCAGGCAGTACTCTTTCGGGTCAAAGGCCTCGCCATCCAACTGCACCCACAAAGGAGGGACCATAATGAGCAAGGGCAGGTCAGGGGCAGGGGGTGAATGCAGGCAGGCTGGCCTGACTTGGCTGGCTTGCATCTGGAGACTCACACGGCCACGTCAGCCCTGGTAAGGCTGTATGGTTATGCATGCACTTTAGTCACTTTGTGCATGCAACATGTGCAGGCCAGCTGGCGGCGGCGTACGCTGAAGCTTGCCTGCAGGGAGTATATGTTTTGGATGCGCTGCCGCTGCAGGCGCGAGAAGGCGCGGGCCATGTATTGCAAGTAGGCCGCTGTCTGCGGGGTGGGGGGAGCAAGGGCACAGCGGGTGAGAAAGAAAGCAGGTTGACACAGTCTGATATCAGCACAGCACAGCACAGCACAGCACAGCACAGCACATCACATCACATCACAGCACAGCACAGCACAGCACAGCACAGCACAGCACAGCACAGCACAGCACAGCACAGCACAGCACAGCATGTGGGCTGTGGGGTCTGCAGGGTGCGGGCACAACGAGTGGGAAGAACAGGAGCCTGAGCATCATAATGCAGCATGTGCAGGGGGGAAGGGGACGACAGTATGTGATGCAAACCAGTGCAGCCCACCTACACCACAGCACAGACCAGAACAAGGAAAGGAGAAAGGCACAGCTCAGCACAACACATCCCGGCAGAGCGGAGCACGGGGCGGGCAGCGAGCAGGGTGCGGAATGCCATCAAACCGCGCGTGTCATGCACAGCAGGGAGGCAAGTACAGGCAGGCGGCGCAGGTTTGGAACTGCCCGGAGCGGCATGCACCATGATGACCTATTTCCAGCACTTGCCTGCGCCATGTTGTGGAGTCCTGCCAGCTGTACCTCCAGCGGCCACACCTGCAAGCCGGTGCCAGGGCGGCACGTGTGTGTGTGAGGCCGGACGGGAGGAGGTGGGGTGCGGGGGCACCCCGGGGGACTGCAGCGCACCGTGGAACCCTTCCCCCTTTGTGCGCAGGTGTGCGTGCTTCGACGTGCTTCTTTGCCATTGCTGGCTCCCATGGACTTGCAATATAATTGATGTATCGACGGATGTTGTGAACCCAAATGAACTGGCGGCATATGAACCACGCCTCCAACTGCTGGCCCGGCGCGGCGGCCCATCCGGCTCCTTCACACGCCACCTCCCATCACCGCTCCCTCGCTCACCATACTGATTATGGCTGCCTCTTGGTAAGCGGTACGGATCTGCGGGCGGATGGGCAGGAAGGCAGGCCGGAGGGCACAGGGGTCAGCCAAGCAAAGACGCAGGGGAAGGTGTGCTAGGCATTATTGCAGTGGGTATTCAGGACTGGGTAGTGTGCTTCCTGCTCGGTAAGGAAGCCGCCTGGCTGCCTTTTGGCCCCGCCGCCTGCCAGCTGCACCCTCCTTGAGGCTCTTTCCCTCGCTCCTCTCCCTCTCGGGCCCTCCCTCGCTCCCAAGCACATGCCAACCACTTGCTGCCTGACGGCAGTGCCTACAGACGGATGCTCCCCACTTCTCCCTCACCTCCCGGCCTGCTTCCCTCCCTGGCCCCGCCAGCTGCCAGCTGGGCCCACCCTGAGGCTCCCTCGTCCCTCAACTCCCAACTTGCCCCGCCGCCTTCCAGCTGACCCTCCTTAAGGCTCCCTCCCTCCTCCCCGTCTCTGGCCCTTCCTCGCTCCCAAGCACATGCCAACCACTTGCTGCCTGACGGCAGTGCCAATAGACGGATGCTCCCCACTCCTCCCTCAACTCCCGACCTGCTTCCCTCCCTGGCCCCGCCGCCGGCCAGCTGCACCCTTCTTGAGGCGCCCTCCTCCCTCACCTCCCTCTCTCAGACCCTCCCCCGTCCCCAAGCATATGCCAGCCACTTGCTGCCTGACAAAAGTGTGGCGGGCGGCGCTGTGCCTATAGTCAGTCAGTGAATTTAACGTCTAGGGAGGCGCGTGACGCTCTCATACGACGGTTTGATTGTGGGGAGTGGGAAAGGGTCAGCTATAGACGGAGGCTCCCCACTCCTCCCTCACCTCCCAACTTGCCCCGCCGCCTGCCAGCTGCACCTTTCTGGATGCTCCCTCCCTCACTTTCCCTCACCTCTCGAATGAGTGCTTCATAGCCGTCTGCCCAGCGCTGCAGCGTGGGTGCCGCAAATGCGCTTGGCGCGACTTGGCCCGTGCCTGTGATTGAATAACCAAGGAAGTCGTTGATTCCTGCTGCCATGACCACAACCTTAACTGGGGGGCAGGTGCAGGGTGGGTGGAGTAGTGAGTCAGGGGAGGAGAGCGGGAAAGGAGAGAGTGAGCATGGGCGGGT
>JTEE01000306.1:225674-259649 GCA_002896455.3 Chlorella sp. ArM0029B | reverse complement strand
GGGGCGGGGCGGCCCGGTTTGGCAGGCATGCTTGCCAGAGGCTTGTCTGCAGCGGCCGGGGCGGTAGGTTACCTTTTCTTTTCCAACATGCTGTTGGGCCTCGCTGTCGTGTGGGGGAGGGCGGCCCAGTTTGCCAGGCATGACGGCAGGCCGGAGCCCAGGCGGGGGTGCATGTGCCAGCTGCCCAGGTGAAGGTCACACAGGACTGTATGCATACTGCATGAAGGACTGTATGAATACTGTATGAAGGACTGTATGAAGGACTGTATGAATTGTCCAATGCCCTCTTGGCATGCTCAGTCAGGTTGCATGCCACCGTCTGTAGCCCAGGCAGGGGTGCATGTGCCAGCTTCCAGCTGCTGAGGCCAGGTGTCACCCGACCCCCAGTCCCTTCTTGTCTGGCTGCTACCATGTCCTTTGTGTACCAGTCCGGCTGCTACCGCTGCTCTTGCTGCCCGACACCTCGCAATCTCTGCGCCCTCTCTGCTCCGAACCAGCCCTTGCCATCTGCCCCCCCTGCATGGTTACACACCATGGGCCGCCAGGAGTGCCTGCCTGCCTGGCACCAGCCGTGCGCTGCCCTTGACCTTCCCCCTGCCGTGGGTGCCTGCCTGCCTGCTCTAGCCGTGTGCTGCCCCTGCCTGACCCCCCTCTATTCCCGTGCCGCCCTCCTGCAGTCGTCAACTTTGTGCTGTCTGTGGTGTACGCCTCTGTGAGCGTCACGCTGCCGGATGTCGACGAGGAGGTGCACATCACGATTACCATTGTGGTGAGTTGAACAACGAAACGAACCAGTGTTCTGGCTGCCAGCTGAGGTCAGTTGGGGGATCAGGAGGAGGGGCACAGCATCATCACGCATTGTGGTGAGCGCCTCATGACACATCAACCAGGGGGTGCTGCGTGCCATGGCTGTGTCAAGCAAGCTCTAGACGTCATGATTAAATACGCAGTTGGTGCGAAAGGTCACCTGGAGCCGCTCGCTACGAATTGCGAGGTGCTTTCCCAGGCATGCCAAGGAGCTGCGTCCTGCCTGTGTGTGCTGCCCTGCCGCAGATCTCAGCCATCTTTGTCATCTACACCGTGGCGGACGCGATTGTGTATGAAAATACGCTGGAGTTGGCCACAAGTATCATCATGGGTGAGTGCTGGCTGCTGTTGTCATGGGTAAAAAAAAAACGAAAAACGAAAAAATGAAAAATGAAAAAGGTATGATTCATATCCAAAGCCCTTGTGTGAGCACCTTTGGTACGGAGTGCGCACTTTGCAAATGTACTGGCATGAGCCCCGGCCGCTCACATGGGAGCATTTGGTTAGCATGGGTAAGCGGTTGATTGTCATCATGAAAACACGCTGGAGCTGGCCACCTCGATCATCATGCCTGGGTGAGTGCTGCCTGCTGTTGGCATGGGTTAGCCCTTGTGTGAGTGCCTTTGGCACGGAGTGCGCACTTTGGAAAGTTTTGTCGTCATGAAAACACGCACGAGCTAGCCACCTCGATCATCATGGGTGAGTGCTGGTCGGTGTCCAAAATGTTTGTCCAAAACGCTGGGATGACGCATCTGCGGCACTGGTGCTGGCGCGTGTCATGCCATTTGCTGCAGCTCAAGCGACGAGCCATTCAGTGCAGGCAGCGCTGGCATTGAACCAAGCCTGACCCACCCTGCCCTGCCCTGCCCCTGCAGACACGCTGGTGCTGGCCCGGTTCATGCCATTCGCTGCTGCTCAATAGGACAGCCGTTCCACAGCAGCAGTGGCAGTGAACTAAGCCCGACCCGCCCTGCCCTCTCTCTGCAGACACGCTGGTGCTGGCGCGTGTCATGCCATTTGCTGCTGCTCAATAGGACAGCCGTTCCACAGCAGCAGTGGCAGTGAACTAAGCCCGACCCGCCCTGCCCTCTCTCTGCAGACACGCTGGTGCTGGCGCGTGTCATGCCATTTGCTGCTGCTCAATAGGACAGCCGTTCCACAGCAGCAGTGGCAGTGAACTAAGCCCGACCCGCCCTCCCCTGCCCTCTCTCCATGCAGACGTGCTGTTGCTGGCACGTGTCATGCCATTCACTGCTGCTCAGAAGACAGGCCATTCAACTGCAGGCAGCGCTGGCAGTGAAGCAAGCCTGACCCGCCCTCCCCTGCCCTCTCTCCATGTAGACACTTTGGTGCTGGCGCGTGTCATGTGGTTTGCAGCTCAGAAGTCGCGGCAGCAGTCCTTCACGATTGCGTGGTGCACCGCCATGGGCGTGTGCCAGTGCGTCTACATTGTGAGTGGTAGCAGAGATGTAGTACACAGGAAAGGGGATTCGAACCCGCAAAGCTGCCGCTCGACGGCGGCGGCAGGAGCAGGGTGCCGGCATGCCGCTGCCCGCCAGAGACAAGCCGCCCTTGGCATGCACGCCGCAGCCCCCCAGATCTCCTCCCTGGGTTTGCAGCAGTAGAGGACGCATTATATTTTGGCCCCATCCCGTGCTGTTGTCAGCCTCTGCCTCTGCCAGGGGCTGCCAAAGAAAGCAGCTAAACAGCTGAATTAGGAGCTGCCGAATGCAGGCGGAGGCCATGTTCGTGAATCCCGCGCACCTGTGATTGTCGGATGGATCGAGCTGAATGATCGAGTGATTGATTTACTGACTGGTTGTCCGATTGTGCCTGCCTGCAATCAGAGACCTGATCCCTGCCCATCCTCTGCACCTGCGCCTGCCCGCCCCGGCTGCAGGTGGTGGCAACAATGGCGTGGCGAGAGTTTGGGTGGCGCCTCTACGGCAAGCTGGGGGTCGATTTCCGAGAGAAGGGGGCCGACAAGAAGTGAGGCTGTGCTGTGCTGTGCTGTGCTGAGGCTTGGCTGGGCACTCGAGCATGTGTGTACTCTAGGGTTTGTGGGCGTGGGAAAGAGGGGGTGGGGTGGGGTTGGGTGGGCCACTCAGGTGGGCCCATTGTGTGTTGGGGGGGCAGGAGTACCCAGGGGCTGTCCTCATATACATGCTGGGCGCGGTGCGGTAGTTGGGAGGAGGGGCCAGGCACCCGGTTTCGGAAGATCCTGGCAGTTGTGGACAGCTGGCGTGACACTGAGGCAGATGCCGCTCTGGGCTCCCGCCGCACCTTGTGTGGCAACACCGCTCCCTGCACCGCCCCCTGCCTGCCCACCTCCACCTGCCGCCGCCTGCCGCCGCCGCTCTGACACCTGCCGCCTCTCGCCGCTCGGCGCCGCCGCTCTGCCAAAGTCCCCCACCCGCCGCCTTGCTCTGATCCCCCCTTTGTCACTGGCCGCCTTGCGCCTCCGCTGTGCCAAAGTCCCCCACTTGCTCTGACATCCCCCGCCACTCGCCGCCTTCTTTGACTACCCCCCGCCACTCGCCGCCTTGCGCCTCCGCCGCCGTCCCGCAGGATGCGAGTGGCACTGCAGCGCAACGCCTACGTCACCCTCCTAAAGATCAACGGCATGCTGATGGTGAGGGCGGGGCCGCCTGTGTTGTACCCCTGAAGCCCTGAAGCTGAAGGCTGCCTGGTCTGTCTGTCTGTCTGTCTGGGTCTTGAGAGCGAGCCTTTACGCGTGCATGTAAGCTGCACTGCTCTCCCCTCCTCCCTTCCCCTCTCCCCCAACTTGAGCTCTCTATGTCTAGATGCTGCACACATACATACATCTGAGCGTGCATGCAGGCCGCACTGCCCTCCTCCCCCTTCCGGACCCTCCCTTCACCCCTATCATAATAAAAAAAGGAATGACCAAATGAATGTTGAGCGCGCATGTAAGCTCGCTTCCCCTCCCCCCTGGACCCGCCCCTCCCCTCCCCTGTGACCCCCCAGGTCGTGCTGTCGGCGATTGGTGTGGACGTGAGCGTTGAGAAGAGGGGCGGGCACCCCTACGTCCCCCTCCTCGTCGTCTCCCTCTGCGGCTTCTTCATAGGGGTGGTGGCTATCTGGCTGGCGGTCAAGGCGGTGATGAAGCCCCCAGTGAACGGCTCCAGGTGGGCGTTGATGGGGGTGGGGATGGGGCGGGCAGTGTGCTGTACCAGAAGAGATTGTGTGCCATCTGGCGGCCAATGCAAGGCGGTGATGAAGCCCCCAGTGAACGGCTCCAGGTGGGCGTTGATGGGGCCGGAATTGGGGCGGGCAGGCGGCTGGCACAAGCAGACATTGTTTGCCACCTGGCGGCCCAACGTGGGCACCAAGTTTGGTATCATGTGGGGTGTGCGGGACGGGGGCCAAAGCCGATGTTCAGCGCACTCTCCTAGCGCGTTCTGGCACCCACACCTGCCCTGCCCTGCCCTGCCTGCCACGCCTGCAGGCGCAAGATGCTGTGGCTGTTCCACGCCACCATGCCGCTCGTGATTGGCGAGCCCGTGGCACTCATCATCCTCTACAACCTGGGGTGAGGCAGGCAGGGGCTTTTGAGTCTGTTGGCTGTATTTTGAGTGTGAATACGAGTGTATAGCATGGCACTGCTCATCCTCTACAGCCTGGGGTGAGGCAGGCGGGGGCGTGGAAGCCTGCCTGTATTTCAGTGTTCAAACGAGTGTGAATACAAGTGTATAGCATGGAACTCATCGTCCTTTACAAGTCCTGGACAACCTGGGATGAGGCAGGCAGGCCCGGGCTTTGTGTGCCTGTTCGTTGCACATTGTACATTGTAGTACAGGTTATGAATACGAGTGTTGATGTGGGTTAGCAACATGGGAATTGGGAAGCCGGCATGCCCGCCTGGGGTGGGGTATGTATGGGCTTGTGAGTACGTCAGCTTTGTGAACCGAAGAATGACTCAAACCGAAGAATGACTCAGATGTGGGCTTCCCCGCCTGCCCGCTCACCCGCCCACCGGCCTGCCTGCTGCCTGTGTGTTGCCCCACCCTTGCGGCAAGCCCTCTCTCAACGCCGGCGCCTGTCGGTGCACAACAGTGTGATCTGTGACCCTGCAGTCTGCGCTGCCATTGACCTTAGGCTGCCCCTGGTTGCGGGCCCCAAGGCCTGGCCACCATTCCCCTGCAACTCACGTTGCACTGTGTCTGCCCTTGAGTGTGCAGGCCCCAAGACATGCATAATGTCAACATCTCCCTCAATTCACTCTGAACTGTGTCTGCCCTTGAGTGTGCAGGCCCACAGACATGGCCAATGCCAACATCTCCCTCAACGTCAGCGGCGGGGCGTACATCGTCACATCCCTCCTGTGAGCCCCCTCCTCTAAAAAACAGCAGCAGCAGCAGCAGCAGCAGCAGCCGCAGGGGGAAGAACCCGCAGCTTGCTGGCAGCTTGCAGTCAGCAATCAGTACAGGGCAGCTTGCTGGCAGTGTGCAATCAGCAATCAGCACAGCGTAGCGCAGCACAGCGCAGCACAGTGCAATCAGCAATCAGCACAGCGCAGCACAGCAGCAGCTTGGTGTAGGCAGCCCAGCAGCAGCCTGGGTGTGCATTCCTGGTGGGGCAGCGCAGCACAGCGTTGCTCTGCAGCATGGGTGCAGCACCTCCACTGCTGGCCTGGGTTGCACAGCAGGCTTGCCGTGCTGTGCATGCCTTGCCGCGTGCACGCACGCCTGGCACGGGCTTTGCCTGAAGCCCTGCCTCCACAGCCTGGTCGAGCAATGACTGCACTCGAATCCTCCTCAGGCTGCTGGCTGATAAGCTTTCTTCTTCAAAACCGCTTCTAATCCTTGCCACCCTTGCCGCCTGCCTGCCTGCCTGTGTGTTTCATGCAGCATGTGGTGGTGCACCCACGTCATGTTCCGCCTGGCCCACAAAAAGAGCGCAGCAGATCAGTCGGCCGATGCCATGCTGTCCTCCCGCTCGAGCGCACTGGCCACAGGTGGGCCTCGGCTGTGCCTTATGCTGTGCGTGCTGTGCTGTGCCTTGCAGGGACCTGTTGCTGTGGCATGTCCCTGGCCTCACATGATGTGCATGCTGTGCATGCTGTGCATGCTGTGCATGCTGTGCGTGCTGTGCTGTGCCATGCAGGGGACCCTGTTGCCTGTGGCACCCCCCGGGCTCACATGCTGTGCGTGCTGTGCTGTGCCGTGCCCTTGCAGGGGACCCTGTTCTGGCGGCCATGCATGCGGGCGCCTGGCTCGGCAAGCCCACGCAGGTGGGCAGGTGGTGGTGCCTCTTCGACTTCCTTTGGTCCCGCTTTGCATGCTGTCCTACCTGCTCAGCTTCTCTCCTCACCCGTAGCGCTGCCTGTTGCTCTCTCGCCTCAAAGGGCGCCTGCCTTAAGTTCGGCCGGCCTGTGTTTGCTCTGCACTGCTGCCTGCTTGTGCGTTTCACTGTGATGTTTTGGGGCAGCCTCCCCGGGGCCCGCATCTCCCCTTCGCTCCCGTCCTGTCTTGCCTGCCTGCCTCCAGCCTCAGTTTCTCCCACGGTGTGCTTTGCACCCGCTTTGCGTGCTGCAGAGGAGTCCCAACAAGATCCGCTTCTTCCAGCTGTCACACGATGGCAGCACGCTGCGCTGGGGCTGGAACAAGTGAGGGGCCTGCTGTGGCGCCTGCTGTGCCGCCTGCTGTGCTGCCTGCTGTGGCGATCGATGCCGCGCCCGCTGTGCTGCCTGCTGTGGCGCCCGCCGCGCTGCCTGCCGCTCGTGCCTGCACGCCTGTTGCTCTATTGTGCAACGCCGCGCTGTGCGCGCACACGCACCGCGCCTACGCTGTCTCAGCGGCGGGACTGTCGCGCCAGCTTGCCCTGCCCAGCCTGCAACTGCCCGGTGCCTTGCCAGTCGCCCAGCCTGCCGCCTGCCACTGCCCGGTGGCCTGCAAGCCGCCCAGCCTGCCGACTGCACCTGCCCGATGCCCTGCCAGCCGCCCAACCTGCCGCCTGCCACTGCTCGGCAATGGTACTGCAGGTTTGTGCGGCTGTACTATGTGGAGGAGATGTACCACAGTGACGAGGAGCTGACCCTCACCCTCACCTTCCCTTTTGAGGCGGAGCTGGTGCTCAAGTGCCCAGGTGGGGTGGGTGGGGTGCGCAGCTGTGAGAGAAAGAGGGGGTGCGCAAGTGCCCACATGCTCATGCCCGCACCTGTCGCGCCTGCTGGGCTTCCACCACATTCACCTGCCCTCCCGTCACCTCGCCCTGCCTGCCAAGGAAGACAGGCGGGCATGCTCACGGAGGCACTTCACAAGGGCCCCCTTCCTTAACCCCCGCCGCTCCTCCCTCTCGCTCCCTCCCTGCAGACGCGGCCACCTACTATGCCTGGCGGCGCGGCCTGGCCCATCTGCTGCTCCTCATCATGGCACCAGGCTCTCCTCTGCAGCCGGGGGACAAATCGCAGCCCCAGGGGAGCGGCGGAGTAGGAAGGCAGGGAGGCACCCCAGTCCTGACCTCTTGGGTCACCATGGGGCGGACGACCAGCAAGGGTATGATGGAGGCGGCAGTGGCTGCTTCTGGTGAGCTGTCGCAGCCCGAGGACAGCGGGCTCAGCGTGTTGCGCCAGCTGGGCGTGCGGGTGCAGGAGATTGGGCGGGCGGTGGCGCCCAAGCGGTGGATCACGCCCCACGCGGGTGCCCATTCGACTTCCCGCCGCCGCGGCGGCGACGGCGACGGCGCTGAGTCAGCATCGGATATGGCGGGGGCCAGCGGCGGCCTCAGCGGCGGCGATTCTGATGAGCGCCCAGGCGCCGTCACCCCACCACGTCAGCTGCGCCGGCAGGAAGACAGCTCTGTGCAGCAGGCCAAACGGCAGAGGATGGCGGCCTATCTGCAAACGCTGGCAGCTGCCACCCACCCCTCCCTGACCATGCCAGCTGTGCCAGCTGTGCGCCAGCGCTTCCAGAGGCCACGCATCCGCATCTCAGAAGACTCCAATGCCGAGCCACGCTATGTGTCGGTGGCAGTCCAGACCGACGAGTCAGACTTGCAGCGGGCGTCGGCGGCAGCAGGCGCCGCAAGCGGGGCTGGCGCAGCAGCGGGTGGGGAGCGCGCAGGCGGCGGCGGCGGCGGCGGCGGGGAGGGCTCTGTGGGGCGATCTATGCGGCGCAGCCGTTTGAGCAGCTCTGGACAGGAGGTGCAGCCCAGTACCCCAGCCCCCTCGACTTCTTTGGGCCTTCCCCCGGGCGCGCCCCGCAGCGATGACAGCGGGATTGCCGCCCAGTACATGGCGGCGATGCAGGCGGCAGTGGTGGGTGCTGGCACCGGTGGCACCAGCTTCCCGGCAACTGCCCGGCAGCTGGGCAGCAGTGCCACCGGGGATGCTGATGTGGCAGCGCAGTACATGGCAGCCATGGCTGGGGCGGCAGCGGCGGGGGCAGGCAGGCGGGAGCAGCAGAGCGGGGCGCAGCAGCCTGCCCCTGAGCAACAGCAGGACATGCACAGCGCTCCCAGTGCTGATTCGGGCATTGCAGCGCAGTACATGGCAGCTATGGTAGCTGCGGCAGGGTCAGGAAGAGGAGCAAGGGAGCCAGCAGGGCCGGCGGCGCCTTCAGGGCCGCTGGTGCAGCAGCAGGGGGTGACGCCCGCTGGCGGCGACGCTGACCTGGCAGCTCAGTACATGGGCGCCATGGCAGCGGCAGCGCAGCAGAGGTCGATGTCAGCTGGTGGTGATGCTGACCTGGCAGCGCAGTACATGGGCGCCATGGCAGCGGCGCAGCAGCAGCAGCAGCAGCAGCAGCAGCAGGGGACGGCGCCAGGTGGCGGCGACGCTGACCTGGCAGCGCAGTACATGGGCGCCATGGCAGCTGCGCAGCAGGCGCAGCAGCAGCAGCAGGGGCCGGCTTTAGGTGGCGGCGACGCTGACCTGGCAGCTCAGTACATGGGCGCCATGGCAGCGGCAGCGGGCAGGGCGGGCGGGGGTGCAGGGTCGGGCGGCCCTGCTGCGTACCACCAGCGGCAGCAGGCGGAGCAGGATGAGGAGGAGCGCACCCCACTGCCTCGCTCTCATGGCCCCGCCAGCAACCGTGCCTCCCGCCTTTCCCTCTCCCCAGAGGCCTCCCCTCTTGAACAGCTGGCCTACCAGCAGCTCCAGCGCTCCCTCCACCGCTCCCGCTCCGTGCACCAGCAGCAGTCGCCCGCCTCTCCGCTGGAACAGCTGGCAATCATCCGGGCAGCTTCCACACGAGGGGGAGGTGGTACCGGCACCCCTGGGTCTGTCACCCCCGTCATGTCGCCAACCACGCCGGGAGGAGGTGCGTGGGTGGGAGACTTCTGTGGGACGTGTGGGCGCATGACCGTGATTGATGTGTTGGCATGCATGCCCCGAAATGGACACAGCAAACAGGCCTTGAATTGGTATGAAGTGCCCTTTGCCGCACGCTTTGTGTGCTGCACGCCTCTGGCACAGCGGTGGGACGTGCTCGACATATACTGGCATGCCCTCTGACATGCCTCCCCATGGCTCTTCTCTGTGTGCTGCAGGCTTTCAGCTCGCCACGGCTGTGTGGTGTGATTGATGTGTTGATGCCAATTCCAACATGAGCTGCCATGCCTCTCCTTGCTCTCCTCGTTTGTTCTGCAGGCCTGTGGCAGCTGGCCACCGCGGTGGGGCATGATTAAAATAGTGATGTCATCATCACATGCCCTGACCTGCCTCTCCTTCCTCTTCTCGTCATTTTCGACATGCCTTTCCTTGCTCTTCTCGGCTTTGTTTGCAGGCCTGTGGCAGCTGGCCACCGCTGTGGATGTGATTGACATTGAAGAGCTGTCTTTTGGAAAGATGCTGGGGGCAGGTGCCAGGGGAATGGATGGGAGGGCGCTGCAGCGGTGCAGGGGGCGAGGGAGCGAGGGGGGCGAAGGGCATTCAAATGCTGGCACTTGCATCGGGCTGTCCCTGCTGGCACTCGCACCGCCTATCCCTGCTGGCACTCGCACCGCCCATCCCTTGACACACACACACACACACACACGCCTGCTCCCCTGCTGCCTCCCCCTCTCGCAGGTGCCGAGGGCGCCGTATATGCCGCCTGGTTCCTGGAGTCCCCCGTGGCGGTCAAGAAGTTTGAGCGGGCAGAGGACTCGCTGCACGAGGTGACTCTTTTGTGTGTGCGTGCGTGTGTGTGCTTAAAATTGGTAGAGGCCTTGCTGCGCTAGGTGATCTTTTGATGCTTGCAAGTGAGAAGGCTCGCTGCACTAGGTGACTGTTTGTGTGCTTGCCAATGAGAGGACTCGCTGCACATGGTGGATATTTTTGTGTGCGTGTTTGTGTGCTTGAAGGTGAAAGGGCTAGCTGCGCTAGGTGATCTTTTGTGTGCTTGGAAGTTACAGGACTCGCCGCACTAGGAGACTGTCTGTGTGCTTGCCAATGAGCTAACGCGATGCGTGAGGTACGATTTGTTGGTGTGCCTGAAAGCGTGCTCCCAGCAGGCCTGGGCCGGAGTTGACAGAAATTTGAAGTAGATTGGTGACAAGACAACTGAGTTGATCCGAAGGCGCCCGCCTGCGCAGGCTTCCCGCCGCGGCTGCTGCACAGCTGCCGGCTGCCCCCCGTGCCGGCCATCCTCCTGCCATGGTATGGCTGAGTTCACGCTTCGGACCTGTGCCCCCTCCTCACCCGCCCCTCCCCTCCTCCCTCCTCACCCTGTCTCTCCTCACTCTCCTCCCGGCTGCAGGTTGAGATGTACCTGCAGGCGGGCAGCCACGACAATGTGGTGGCACTCAGGTGGGCCCCTGCAGCTGCCGCTGCCCCTGACGCTGCGGGTGGGCGCCTGCTGCTGCGGCGGCGGCGGGTGCCACTGTCACTGCTGCGGCGGCGGCGGCGGCGGATGGCTTCCTGCTGCTGCTCCGCTGCTGCTTCTTCTGCTGCGGCTGCGCTTGGGCACTAGCATTTGCAGTGCAGTACCTGAGCAGGCACGGGATGCTGCCAGGAAGCTGGTTGGAAGCTGTTAGGAAGCCAGCCGCCTCATACCTGCCTCCCCTCCCCCTCCCCCGCCGCTCCCTCTTGGGCCCTGCAGAGGCCTGTGCCAGCAGGAGGGCAGCATGTATTTGGTACTGGAGTATTGCCCCAGGTGGGTGGGTGGATGATAATGGTATTACAGTACTGCCCAGGTGGGCGGGTGGGCGAGGGTGGTACTGGAGTACTGCCCCAGATGGGTGGGTGGGTGAGACTGGGGAGTATAGCTCCGAATGTATTTGCTTTCTGCAACCCAGCCAGACCCCGTGGGAACCCTCTCTCTGTTCCTCCTGCCGGTTGCGTTTCGAGATGCAGGAGCGCGCTGCTGGACGCTCTGCTGCACCATAGCCCTGAATCCTCACCTCCCTCTCCAACTGTTGCAAAGGGTTCAATGGTAATGGGCTTGATAAGTCAGATGTTATCAGCGCTTAAAGCGTTGTTTTACAAAACCTTTGTGTTTGATGTTTCTCCTGGGCTGCAGGGGCACGCTGGACGCCCTGCTGCACCACTCGGCCAAGAATCCCTGGGACCCGCTGAAGCTGCTGGCGCTCATACGCAGGTACTGCAGGCTTTATGGCGTGGTACTGCACGTGCAGTACCACAGGCACTGTGTGTCCTCCTGCACCCGGCACTGCAAGTGCAGCATCGCTACAGCAGCTTGCATACTTGAATCACTGCAGCCTCCTGTGCGCGGCCCTGCACCCGACTGCCCTGCCTGCCTGTAAGCTGGCCCCCTTTGCCACTCCAAGCTTCATCACCTCTGCCTCTGTCCCCTGCTGTGGCAACTCAACAGCACGCTACGTCCCGGTGCCCCTAGAGGCATTTTCCTGCACCGCCTGTGTTCGGCCACTGCGCCTCACGCTCTCGTCTCTTCCCCCCCTGCCCCCTCCCCGCCCGGCCTGCTCGCAGCATTGCGCGTGGCATGCACTACCTTCACTCCCGCAACGTGCTGCATCGCGACCTGAAGCCAGCGTGAGTGAAGCCAGGGTGACGGGAGTTTTGTGGGGAAATGTGTGCATGTGGGTGTGCGAGGGTGGGAGGGCCTGCTGACGCAGGCAGGCAGGCAGGAAGAGCGCCGTTCTCTTTGATCCCTCGTCCCCTGCTCTGCCTCGCCACCCCTGCCTGCCCACCTTTGTGATCACCTTCGGTATCGAGTCCCCACGGCCTCTGCCTTCGCCTTGCTGACTTGTGTCGGTTCCCACCCCTCTGCCTGCCCTGCAGCAACATCTTTGTGGGGCATGGGCAGATGATGAAGATTGGGGACTTTGGGATGGCTCGAATCGTTGGTGAGCAGCTGTTTGGCATGGCTCTTCCGCATTTGCCTCTGTGTGTGTGTGCCCTTGTGTGCGTGTGTGTGTGTGTGTGTGTGTGTGCGTGTGTGTGCCCTTGTGCGTGTGTTTTGACACAGGAAACCACGTGTGTGTGCGGCGCGTGTGGGGTGGGGGGCGGGGGCTGTGGGATGGCTGGCATCGTGGTTGGGTGGGTGGCGTGGAGCGCAGCCCTCTTGTTTTGTGTGCGTCCATGTGTGTGCTCCTGTGCTGGATGGCTCGTGCCGTAAAACACGTTTTCCTTGCCCATCAATCGAAATATTGTATTGTATTCCATTACTGCTGGTGTGCGCGTGTGGGTGCACGTGTGCTCCTTCCCTGCTCCTGATTTGCGGCGGCCGATCTGCGAGCGGCGGTTATCTGCGCTGCCCAACACCCCGGCCCCACCCCTTGCACCCCTCCTCTTCTCACACACCACTCCCCGCCACCATCCCCCTGCGTGGCTCTGCAGCGCCCACCAGCGGAGAGTGCGGCGCCGGCAGCCGGCCCAACCTGCGCCGCCTGACCCCGGGCACTGTAGGCACCGTGCAGTACAGCGCACCCGAGCTCATAAACGAGGACCTGCGCCCACAAGGTGGGTAGATTTGCTTGTTGTTTTACGAAGTTGTGGAGTCTTGGTCACAGTCCAAATGAAGGTGTCATTGTGTGTGGAGTCCTGCTGGGCACCCCCAGAAGGCCCCTGCCTTCCGTGACCTTGTCTTACCCAATGTTCTTCCGCTTGCTGACTGCTACGTGCTTTTCAGTGCCCTTGTCTAATCTATCTACCCTCCACCAACTGCTGAATGCCACGTGTGTATGTGCCTCTTCGTGGCCTTGTCGTATCTATCTATCTATTCACTCTTAACTGGTTGCTGATTGCCACGTGTGCAGGCGTGCTGGACGGGGAGTGGGCGCTGAAGCTGGATGTGTGGAGCTTTGGGGTGACCCTGTGGGAAACCTTGGAGCGGCGGCGACCCTTTGAGGGCCTCTCGCAGAATGCCGTGCAGGCAAGGGCAAGGCAGGGCTGCCAGCGTGTTAAGTGTGGGGGGCTCGCCTGCCTGCCAGCGCAAAGCTTTCGGGTGGTGGTATGGGCAGGTGCTATGAAGGGTGGGAGGGCTGCCCTGGTGGCGCCAGCACAGCGCAGCGCAGCACAGGTCTGCACCACTGTGCCGCGCCTGCCGCGCCTGCCCCGTGCAGCCATCGATGGCCCATGGCTCAGCCACCTGTGCCACCATGCCTGCCTGATCCGGCCGTCTTACTACTGCCCCGCCCGCAGGCGCAATGGATGTCGGACCCGTATGCGGCCCGCCTGCCGCCCGTGCGGCTCCCGGAGACGCCAGACCGCAACGCAAAGCGCATCTTCCGAGGCCTCTCAGGTGAGAACTTCTTTCTATTCAAAGAGTTTTTGTCCACCTCTCACCTGAAATCCTGGCTAAGAAGGTGGGAGGGGGCTGGGTATTGGACAAGGAAGCGACAGTGCGAGGCCTCTCAGGTGAGAGCTGCACTTTCTTGAGGCGTCCCCACCTCATTTGCCTTCCAACAAGGTGCCACCTATTGGGAAGGTGGGACCCAGTGGAAGGTGCCACTCAGTGGGAAGGGGCTCCTTGATACAACAGGAAGCGACAGGCCGTCGAGCGGCAGTCCATCTGTGCATGTTTCCTGCTGGCGTGTGCCTGCTGCCCTGTGCCTGCCAAGCCTCCCTTTGTTGCCTCTTCTACACCCCGAACTTGCACTGACCCTCTTCGCGCCCCACCCCCCTGGCCCAAATTCTGTGTTCTCTGCCTCAGATTTGGTGGAGGACTGCACCCGGCTGGACCCGTATGCCCGCCCCTCCTTCCGTGACGTCCTGCTGCGCCTCAAGTCGCTGGCAGCCTTTGCTGAGCGGGGCAGGGAGGTGATGTGACGGCGGGGAGGCAGGAGGTGAATTGACGCCGCCAGGGAGGGATGCGAGGCGGGGCGGCGGACACCCAGTTTCTAGGCATGGGTACTGGCCCTGTGCATAGAATGGTCATGCACCGACGTATACATGATCACACTCGTAGGCGTAGGAAGTTATCAGAGCTAGGTATTGGCTTGTTTATGCTCGGTAAGAGCAACCGTGATGTAGTAGATGAAGTTATGTGCAACTGCACAGCGTTGTAAGAGGCTGCCTGCTGCACAGGGCGAGGGACGGCAGAGGCTTGCAAGCTGTGGCTCGGGTGACTCATTCGTTCACTCGTTCATTGCAGCTGGATGTGCAGGATAACAAGGGAAAGCTGTCCTAAAGTTAGCTGTTCAGGAACTGCTCAGAAAACCCTCGTTGACGGAACACACCTGATTTGGGCCCGCATCCTGACCTTAAACGGCATATATATGCGTGCCGAACCCCACGCAAGCTCCAATTGGCCAAGAGCAATTTGTGCGGTGTGATAGCGATATGTGACCGGCACCGCTGCCAGGGTGGACGGATGGCCCGGTCCGGCGCAGCATGCATGCATAATCTGTGCGCCATATTGCACCCAGTACACCTCTTGATTGCTGATTGGCGAGTCCTGGAGGCCTACAAGCCCTTGTTGCCAGCAACCCTTTATAAGGCGCAGTCCTACAGAAGCACATTCCAAGCGGAGAGGGTATCATCAGTCATGGCGGCGGTTGCACAGGCACAGCAGCTGGCTCGCGCCGCCCCTGCAGCAGCGGCGTGCCAGCAGGCGCGGCCATGCCAGGCGCCTCTGCGCGCGGCGGCCGCCCTCCGGCCCCAGCACGCGGCCCTGGCGGCCCGGCTAGCAGCAGCGTCGGTTCAGCGGCGAGCGGGCAGCAGCAGCCGGCGGTCTGCGGCCCCGCAGGCGGTGGCGGCGGCGGAGACCGCGACAGAGCTCACCCTGCAGCCTGTGCGCGTGATTGAGGGCCACGTCAAGCTGCCCGGCTCCAAGTCGCTGTCCAACCGCATCCTGCTGCTGGCAGCGCTGGCGGAGGGCACCACGACGGTGGAGAACATCCTGGTGGGTGTTGCAGCCGGTGGGGGCATGGGAACCGGGGAGCACTCCTGCTTGCCGCCAATTTGGCAGCTGTGGCCGGTGGCAGCTGTGAGTGCAGCGGGGATGGGCATGTGAGGTCTGGCTCAAGAAGCGGATCCTCTTCTCTTTGCGGGTAGCCGGGTTCCCGGCACTGCCCCTCCTCCCCCGCGCTTGACTTGCCCGGTGCACAGTGGCTGCCCGGTGCACAGTGGCTGCCACAGTGGCTGCCCGGTGCACAGTGGCTGCCTGGAGGGCGCTCGCCGACGTGGCCTCTCTTCATCTTATGTGCAGCTGGCTTGCTTGATATCAAACTTGCTCTCTGCAACATACCACCAGACTTTGGGCCACAACAGGCACTTGATGTCAACCCAGAACTTCTCGACCCCCACCCTTCTGCTCACGCCTCCCTCTCTTACACTTTTTCATGCGCCCGCTCCCTGCCCCTGAAACCGCCTGAACAGGACTCTCTCTATACACATGTATTGATGGTCAATGTGCCTCATCTATCTGTGCAGGATTCCGAGGACATCCGCTACATGGTTGGCGCCCTGAAGACGCTGGGGGTGCAGCTGGAGGAGGACTGGGAGAACGACCGACTGGTGGTGCAGGGCTGCGGCGGGCGCTTCCCCGGTGGGTGGGCAGCTTCCCAGTGATGACGGGCAGCTTCCCAGTCGGCATGCTGTGCACGCTGTGCAGACATTTGCTGTGCATCCACAAAGTGGGGTCATGCCGGGGAGACACACTGAATCAGATGCAAGGTTGGAGGTCGCTGCATGTCGTGGCACACCATGGTACCGCCTGCACAGCACCCAGTGCCCGCCCGCCTTTCCACCCCGCCTCTCGCCCCCGCCTTTCTCTTACCCACCGCCCTCTGCCCTGCCCTGCCCCCACCCCTGCAGTGGAGGGCGCGGAGCTGTTCCTGGGCAACGCGGGCACCGCCATGCGCCCGCTGACGGCGGCGGTGGCGGCGGCGGGGCGCGGCCGCTTTGTGCTCGACGGCGTGGCTCGCATGCGGGAGCGGCCGATTCAGGACCTGGTGGATGGCCTGGTGCAGGTGAGCTGAGGCAGGAGCGTATTATGGTTTAGGTTGCACCATAAACCCTAAACCCTAAACCCCCTAAACCATAAACCCTACACCATAAACCCTGGTGGACGGCCTGGTGCAGGTGAGCTCAGGCGGGAAGGCAGAAGGTGTAAGGCTAGTAATAGCTTCAGCTGAGCGTATGGGTGAATGGCGAAAGGGTGCATGGGTGCAGGGGGATGGGGTTTCCTGCGCTTGCAAAGTCGGCGCGGACACTATCCCCCCCACGACCCGTCGTGTGCCCACTTCCTCTGCTGCTGCAGCTGGGCGTCAAGGCCACCTGCACCGCTGGCACCGGCTGCCCTCCCGTGGAGATCCTTGCAGAGGGGATTCCCTCTGGCAAGGTGCGCCGGCTGAGCTGCTGCCGCTAATGCCTGCTGCTAATACCTGCTGCTGGTCGGCTGCTGCTAGTTAGCTGCGGCTGGTTTGCTGCTGCGCTGCGCTGTTGCTGCTGCCGGTTGGCTACTGCTGGATGACTACTGGCTGGCTGCTGTAATGGCTGCTGCTAGTCGACTGCTGCTCGTAGCTACTGCACCCCAAATGCACGCTAAGCAGATCCGCTGGTGCTTCCACAGATGTCAATGTGCGTATGAGTGTGTCAGGGCGCTGGCGTATGTGTCAGCACCCAGCGTCCGAGTGCCCTCCTCATGCTGAGCCTGCCCTGCTCATGCTGTGCCCGCCCTGCTCCACCCTGGCTGGATGTGCCCGCAGGTCTCCATCAGCGGCTCTTGTCAGCCAGTACCGGACTGCTTCGCTCATGCTGTGCCCGCCCTGCTCATGCTGTGCCTGCCCTGCTCATGCTGCGCCCGCAGGTCTCCATCAGCGGCTCCGTCAGCAGCCAGTACCTGACTGCCCTCCTCATGCTATGCCCGCCCTGCTCATGCTGTGCCCGCCCTGCTCATGCTGTTCCTGCCCTGCTCATGCTGTGCCCGCAGGTCTCCATCAGCGGCTCCGTCAGCAGCCAGTACCTGACTGCCCTCCTCATGGCGGCGCCTCTGGCCACTGGGGCAGGTGCGCTGCAGGGAGCGCGCAAATGCATAGTTTTTCATCTCATGTGTGGTTTCGGGCGGGCGGGCGTGTTGTTGAGGCGGGACGCACTGGTGGGCGTGTCGTGCTTCGGTACTTGGGGTGCGCATGAGCGGGCATATGCAGTGTGTCCCATCTCTGGTTGTGGGTGCACCAAGCTGGCTAATGATTCGAAAGCAACCCTGAACGTTCTATGATGGTTGAAAGATTAATAACATGAAGCCTTGGCAAACTTGCACCACAAACACCTGCATCCCCCGCCTGCATCCCCCGCCTGCTCTGCTGCGCCGCCTGCACGCCAGCCTGCTCGCCTGCTCACGCCCGCTTCTCTGCCCCTGCCTTTGCTTGGCGCGCCGACGTTGTGTGCCCTTGCTCCCTCAAGTATATCTTCCCGGCCTGGAACGGGCAAGACCACTGGCTGGCTCCCCTTCTTATCCCTCATGCCAATTGTCCTGTCACCCCACTTTCCAACAGAGGGCATTGAGGTCGTGGTCACGGTCAGATCTGCCATCTCCTTGCCCTCCCCTCCTTCCTTCCTTCCTTTCTCTTTCCCCTCTGCTTATGCTCACTGCCTCTTGCCCGCAGAGGGCATTGAGATCAAGATCACCGACGAGCTGGTCAGCCAGCCTTACGTGGACATGACCGTCAAGCTCATGGAGCGCTTTGGCGTCAAGGTGAGGGGCGGAAATCTTTGGCATTTTCGTGGGGAAAAAACTGTTACCGACAGGCCAGCCTGGACGTCATGGGGGCATGTGGCGGGGGTGTATGGGGATGGCCCTTCAACCTCATGGACCGCTTTGGCGTCAAGGTGAAGGGCGGAAAACTTTGGCATTTTTTTTGTTTGTGTGGGCAAACCCTTTCACCGATAGGCCAGCCTGGACGTCATGGGGCATGGGGCGGGCGTGTATGGGGACGGCCCTTCAAGCTCATGGAGCGCTTTGGCGTCAAGGTGAGGGGCGGAAAACTTTGGCAATTTTTTGGTGTGGGCAAACCCTTCCACCGATAGGCCAGCCTGGACGTCATGGGGGCATGTGGCGGGGGTGTATGGGGATGGCTCTTCAACCTCATGGAGCGCTTTGGCGTCAAGGTGAAGGGCGGAATTCTTTGGCATTGTTGGGGGGCAAATTCTGTCTTCAATAGGTCAGCCTGGACGTCATGGGGCATGTGGCGGGGGCGTTTGGGGACGGGCAGCACAGCATGCGCAGCAGCACGTGCCTTGGACACCCCCTGCAACATACACTCTGTGGGGATGGTCCTTCAACCTCATGGAGCGCTTGGGCTTCAAGGTGAGCCTCCTCCCTCTTGTATGGTATGGCCGCTCTGGGCGTGCGCAGCAGCAGGAGCCGCAGCGGCAGCTGTGCGGGTTGCCAACGCCATGGGAAGGGCCTGCGCCGGCAGCAGGGGGTGGCGGCATGGTAACGCGCCGTGCCTTGCCTCCCTTTGTCTCTCTGCTCCTGCCCATCTCCAGGTAGGTGATCAAGGTGCATGGGCTGCAGCGTCCCCGCGCGCCGTGTCTGATGCTCCCTCACTGCCCTGCCCCTCTGGCCCCCTGCTCTCAACCACACCACACCACGTTGCAGGTGAACAAGCTGCACGGGCCGCAGCGCGTGCACCGCCTCCCCAAGCCCCTCGCCTCTCTATGCCCTCTCTGCCCCTCTGGCCTGCTGCTCTCAACCACACCACACTACACCACACGTTGCAGGTCAACAAGCTGGACGGGCTGCAGCACATGCACATCCCCTCTGGCCAGACCTACAAGTCGCCGGGCATGGCATACGTGGAGGGGGACGCATCCTCGGGTGAGCACGGCCTTCTTTCTTTCTTTTCCACAGCGCCTGCTGACGTCACGGCGGCGGCACTGGATAGATCTTCAATCCTCATGTCCACCTGTCCACCCCACCCCCGCAGCCTCCCACCTCCTTTGCAAGCATACCTTACCCTGCACCCCATTCTCATGGCCTCCTCTCCTTTCCACCCCACCCCGCCCCGGCAGCCTCCCACATCCTTCCCAGCCCACATCTTTACCACATCTTATCCTCCAACTTATCATCAGTTTTGCCCTCTCCCCCCACCCCACCCCACCCCCCGCAGCCTCCTACTTCCTTGCGGGCGCCACCATGACGGGGGGCACCATCACCGTGGAGGGCTGCGGCTCAGAAAGCCTGCAGGTGCGCCTGGCGGGGGCAATAATGTTACGGAGAGTGAAGGCGTGGCAGGTTGTGTAGGGGAGGGTGCGCCAGGCTGGGGCCACGTGCAGAGAGTGAAGGTGTGGCAAGTTGTGTAGGGGAGGTGCATGTGGCACAATCTGTAGGGGAGGTGTGCCATCTGGGCAAAGAAGAATGACCATCACTGTGGAGGGGTGCGGATCCGAAAGCCTGCAGATGCGCCAGGCTGGGGCAATAATGTCAAGGAGAGTGAAGCCGTGGCAGGTTGTGTAGGGGAGTTGCTGGAACATGCGGCACCCTTTGCAGGGGAGGCGCGCCAGGCTGGGACACAGTGAGTGGACATTTAGTTAGCAAGAACTTTAGGGGAGGTGCGCCAGGCTGGCGTCACTGAGGCAGGCGTTGTTGGGCAATGGCGGAAATTTTGTGGGGGAGTTGCAGCAGGCTGGGACCCTTTAGATCTTTGTTGGGCGGTGGGCCATTGGGTGTTGGGTGCTGGGACAGTGGGCGCGCTCTGCCAGGCGCTATTGCCAGCAGCTGCCTGCCTGCCTGCTGCCAACCATGCCGTGCTGAGCCTGCTGCGCGTCCTGCACCTTCTGTTCAGGGCGATGTGCGCTGCCAGGCTGCATTCCCAGTTGTCTGCTTTCGTTCTTCTCACTATGCCTGCTGTGCGCGTGCTGTGCCTGCTGTGCAGGGCGACGTGCGCTTTGCCGAGGTGATGGGACTGATGGGCGCCAAGGTGGAGTGGGCCCCCTACTCAATCACCATCACAGGTGAGCACAGCATGGCACAGCACATCGTGGCACAGCGTGGCACATACCACAGCACGACACAGCCCGGCACGGCACGGCATGGCACAGCATGGCACCAGCCTGGCACAGCCGGAGGCAAAGCGCGTCGTTGCACAGAGCCAGGCGCACTCCTGACTCCTTCAGAATCAAGGCATGGACCCGCTGGCTTGAGGCCAACGACCTAACTCAGGCCCTGTCTAATGCTGGGTCCCTCGTTGTGTCCCCTTCCCTTCCCCTGCAGGCCCCCCTCGCGCTCCAGGCCATGGCCCACAATCCTTGCAACTTCACCCCCGAGGCCACACACCTCACTTGCCGCATCTCTCCTCCTAGTTCTCTTCCTCATTTATAGTGTGTCCCCTTCCCTTCCCTTGCAGGCCCCCCCCGCGGCCAGCTCAAGGCGATTGACCACAACTGCAACGACATCCCCGACGCCGCCATGACGGCGGCGGTGGCGGCGCTGCTGGCTGACGGCAAGACAGCCATCCGGGACGTGTACAACTGGAGGGTCAAGGAGACGGAGCGCATGAAGGTGGGGAGGGGAGGCTTTCTTCTCATCGCCTGTAGAGGTGCATGTAATTGGGTCATCTTGCATGCAGGGGTGCTTGGGGTTGGAGTGGTAGGTGGTACACTGCTTTGGGTGAACACTGCCTTGGCAAATTGCGGTCAACGAAATGGAGCGCATGAAGGTGGGGAGGGAACTCTGTCTTGGTATCGCCTGTCGGGGTGCTTACGGTTGGGGTGGTGGGCAAATGCTTACTGCCTTGAAAACTGGCTTTGAATGGAGGCGGCGGAGCGCATGAAGGTGTGCAGCGAACTCTCTCTCTTAGTCTCGCGCTGCGTATGCCACGCTCTTCATAACAGCCATGCACCATCTGCTCTGCCCTCGGCTACCCAACCCTGACCAATCTTCCAGTCCCTTCCTCGCCCCCCACCGCTACGGCACCCTACTGTTTGCTGCCCTCGTCTACCCCATGTGATCAATCCTTCTGTCCTCTTCTGCGCCCCCTCCCACCTGCACCTTGCGTTCCCCTCACCACCCCACGCGCCCTCCCCCCACCTGCACCCGCAGGCCATTGTTGCCGAGCTGACCAAGCTGGGCGCCACCGTTGAAGAGGGGCACGACTACTGCATCATCACGCCGCCCAAGGAGGTGAGGCTTAATCCAATCCATTGAATGAAAGTATGCTGCCTGAGCTGGTGACTGGTTGGTGAGGCTTCATCTCAACTGCCTGCTGCTGCCTGACGGGGGTGGTTGGGTGGTGTGATGGTGGGTGGCTGGCTGGCTGGCTGGCTGGCTGGCTGCCAGGCTTTCAGAGGGAATACAACTATTGCATCATCACGCCGCCCAAGGAGGTGAGTGCGCTCTGCCTGAGCTAGTTGCGGTCTGGCTCCATGGCGTGTGGCTGGCTGGCTGCCAGGCAGGGGTTCACGACAAGCGCAGCATCACGCCGCTCAAGGAGGTGAGAAGATTCACTGCTCTCTTCTCCTCAATATGTGGACTGCAGAAAATCCTACGTAGTCTGAGCTTTGCTGTGCTTGGCTGGTTGTATGGCGGTCGGGAGGGCAGGTGCCACAGCTGGCAGGGGGGGAAGGCACCACCTGCAGTGCCATCACACCGCCAACAAGACGCCCTCCCGCCCTATAGCTCACCCCACCCATGGCCTGGCTGCTGACTGTGCAGATCAAGCCCACCGTCTTTGGCCCCGTAGCTCACCCTGCCTCTGCCCCTCACTGCTTTCATTGTGTGCAGATCAACCCCAACGTCAAGATTGAGACGTACGACGACCACCGCATGGCCATGGCCTTCTCCCTCGTCGCTGCCTGCGGCGTGCCCGTCACCATCCTGGACCCTGGGTGCACCCGCAAAACCTTCCCCACCTACTTCCAGGTCAGCCCTGCTGTGGCCGGGGCCTGCTGGGTTGGGGAGGGGCTGCACACGTAAAGTGGCTTACGTGTGCCGTAGTGGCGGTTGCTGGGTTGGGGAGGGGCCGCACGCGCAAAACCTTTTCCACCTACTTCCAGGTAGGCTGCTGGGGGATGTTGGCGTGCTGCCGCTAGGGGACGTGGCTGTTTACATGCGTTTGTAGTGCAGCAGTGAATTTAGGAGGGGCTGCACCTGCAAGTCCTTCCCACCCGCTTCCAGCCAGGTCAGCATTGCTGATGCCGTCGGGGGGCAATGTTTGTTGTGGCAGTGTGGCGCTCCAGGCTGGCAGAGGTCTCTGGCGCAGCCTGCAGGCGTAGAATGGCCTGATACGGCTCTTGAGTTGGCCAGCTGGGGTGGGGCTGTCGGCCGCCGGCTGTGTACCTGACGCGATGCCCGCTTTGATGCCAACACCACGCTCACTCGCACCACATGTCCCCCACCTGCCCTTTCCTGCGCCGCTGCTCCTGCGCTCCCTTTCCTGTGCCCCTGCCCTCCTTGTTGGGGTTATGCCTGCCCTCCCTGTTAAGGTGCTACGGTTTCAGATTTTGCCTGTTCAACCAAAATGCCAAACCCTAACGCCTTTCTCACTCCCCTCCCCTCCCTTCCTTCACCCTCCCCTGTGCAGGTGCTTGAGACGGTTGCCAAGCAGTGAGCCGGCCTCTGCAGGCTGGCAGCATGCAGCATGCAGCACGCGATGAAGGAGAACTTGGGGACAGTGCCAGGGCCCTCCTTTCTATGCAGCCGCAGCCTCCTGTCTAGGAAGCACACCCCTCTGTGCAGCCGCAGCTGCAGCCCGCCCTCGGGCAGGACTGAGCCGGCAGGCACTGGCAGCGGCGCTCCAGCTGCTTTAAGCTGCACCCGGTCTGCCTCCCTGCTTCCCTTTTGCACCCCCCGCCTGTTGCTGTGCCTCCCACACCCACACACACACATGAAGCATACATAGCCATATACCCTGTGCTCTTTTGCCATCCCTTGCTGCACTCACACCCCACCCCCTCTTTCATATCCTGTCAGGTCCAAACCTTGCTCCCTTGGGTGCTGTAATTTCAGTGCTCACAACAACAGGCAGGCAGGCAGGCAGGCACTTGCAGGAGTTCAGTGCAGGGCACACGGGCTGGACTGCCCACAGCTGCCCACATGTTTGAAGCAGCGCTCGTGCAGTGCACACAAGCACACTGGCCTTCCAAAGCATGCACACAGCAATGTTGCTACCGGTGGTTGTGCCTACGTCTGCCGGACTGCCTGATTCCCTTTTCGCCCTTCTGGGATAGCTAGTACTCATGCCGCGATGCGCGCGTGGCCGGCCCGTGCTGTGGAGATGCCTGCTGCTGCTTCTGGGATCAATTCTTGGCCGGATTGGTACAGCAGTGCCAGCCTGGGCAGACGCCTGCCCATTCCAGGGAGGGTGCCATCCGGCGCGTAGGCATTCAAAACACTTGGCCGCTGAGTGTGCGGCGCAACCAAGTGCTCACTCCACGCCAACTGCGATCTCGGTCCGCGGCATTTGCGGCATCCAGCTGAACACTGAGCCAGCGGGCAATCGGAGCCTCAGCCAATGATGTGTGGGCTCTCCTCCAACTCGTGCCCCACCTCCTTCCTGAACCCCAGGCAGGCAGGAGAGGCGGAGCAGGGGGGCATAGCAGAGTGAGCTGAGCGGGAAGAGCACATGAGGGAGGCGGGCAGGCAGGCAGGCAGGCAGGCAGGCAGGAGGGCAGGCAGGCAGGCGGGCAGATGTGGAGCACAGGAAGCAGGCAGGCAGGCAGGCAGGTGGGCGGGCAGGGAGGCAGGGAGGCAGGCGGGCGGGTAGAGGCAGGCAGGCGGGCAGATGTGAAGCACAGAAAGCAGGCAGGCACGTGGGCAGGTAGGTCTGCCGCTTCAGTCACCCCTAAACCAAGACGAGTGCCCGGGGCAGCCCGGAAGACATCATCACAGGTGACATGATAATATTGTCAATCAGTGTTATTATGATGTCATCACATCTTCACACAGCAGCCCAGACTCCACTGGGCATAATTGGAGTAGCAGGATCTTGAAAACCTATTTGCCATGCTTCAGGAGCATCAGCTAAAGAAATATAGGTGATGCTGTCACAAATGTCACATGCGTGGGGGCTTACACAATGGCCTGGGCGCGTGGGCTCATGTGGGAGAGGTCCACTTTGTGGTGGGGGCGCTCCTCCACCTGCAGCAGAGAGCAAGGGCACGAAAAGCTGTGCTGCTCCGTGGAATTGCACTCTCTCCTGTGAGGAGCAGTGTGGTGCAGGTGCAGCTTTTGCCAGGTACGTGCAAGGCTGGTGTGTTGAGGGGGTGCGCCCCCTCTGCCATGGCAGGGCGAGGCAGGGCGGGGCCAGGGCAGGGGCAGGAGTGCACGGAAGGTTGTGCACGGAAGGTTTACGAAAGGCAGCAGAGGCAGGACAGAGGGGGGCACACTACGGCAGGGCAGGCCGCCGCGACGTGATGCACATCTGCAGGTGCTGCTGTGCTATGTTGTGCTGTGCCTGCTGCCACCTGCTGCGCTGGCGTGGTTTGACGCTGGCACCACGGGGGCATCAGCCATTCGACAAGCTGCCAACCGGAAGGTTGACATGCCACATGGAAAGCGCATCATGCAGGGCCGCACCTTGGGAGGCGGCAGCGGGGTGTCGTCTGGGTACATGCGTGCCTTGCTGGCACCCTCCCCTGCAAGCGGCGAGTCCAGATACTCTTCTTTATAGCAATGCAGGAAGCCAGCACTGCCCACGGGGCACACCGGCAGAGGCAGGAAGGCGGGCCCATGAGCGGTGCAGCCCGCAACCAACCACAACTTTGCATGGGTCGGCTTGACGAGCCTGCTGCCTCGGCAGGGACGACGAGAACTGGTCCTCAGGAACATGCAAAGAGGCGGACCCTTTGTTGCCCACTGGAAGCACCCACTGCCTGCCCACCTGGGTAGTGCTCGCTAGTGGCCCCGTCTGGGGGGCCGGTGGAGGCGCGTGTGCCAGCGGCGGGCGCACCGGGAGCGGTGGTATGGTGCGCGTGATGGGGCAGGCCCACTGCGTCCTCCAGCTTCTCCCCTACCTTGCGAAGGCCCTCCATCAGGCTGGCTCCTGTATGTGCACACAGGGGAGCGGCAGGGCAGGAGGAAGCAGGTCGGCGGAAGCTCGCCGCCACCCGCCGCCCTTGGCCGTCCCACCCCCCCCGGCCGGCGTCGCGGTGCGGCCCTCTCACGAGTGTGCAGAATGCCCAGCTCACTGTACACTGCCGGCGGTGGCGGTGAGGCTTCTGGCGACTCGACGAGGTGGCAGCGAGGTGCGCTTGGAGGCTTGGAGGCTGCGGCGTCCGTCAGCTGCTCCTGCAGCGATGTCTTGTGGCTCCCAAACATGCAGACAAGAGTCCAAGACGCAACCGTGACATCAAAGGTGCGCAGCACGGCAGCATGCGCTCTGTTCTAGCTCGTTTACTTCCTGCTGATCGTTTGATCGTCATCGCGCCCACGCTGTCCAGCTGCGCACGCCTCATACTACTTCCGGCAAATCAAACTCGCGCTTGACGACACTTGAATCACCGAGCCTTCCCGCACAGCTCGTGATGCCGCCCCGGCGACGAGCATCGCAGGGCGCAGCAGCGGCAGCAGCAGCAGCAATAGCAGCGGCAGCGGGCGGTGACGATGGCGGCGGCGTGGGCGGCCCCGCCCACCGCCACTGCTTCCTGCAGGCCATCATGGCCCGGCAGTACTTGCGAGAGGAGGACGCCAAGGAGCTGTACCGCCAGATCACGGGAGCGCCAAACGGTGCGCGCCCCGGAGAGGCCTTCTGTATTGGCACGCGCGGGCCAACGTCCGCTCGACAGCCTGCGTCAGTTGTTGCATTGCCCCTCCCGCCGCAGCCCTTGCAATTTACATCACGCGCTGCTCGTCAGCCTGCCCTCTGCTTCATGCCCCGACTATTCACCGTGTACCCCATCTGCATGTGCCCTCCAGCAGACGCTTTCTACTTTCATTTTGTGGGCGAGGTGAACCAGCAGCTGGAGTTTGCGCAATTTGAGCTGCGGCGCGTTATGTACCTGGTGGGTGGGCGCCTGGGTGGGCTGGTTTGTATAACTGTTCGTTTCATGTGCGCGTGCCTTTAAGTTGGCTTGCCTGTGTTTTTACAATGGCACAGTATGGCATAGCTTGCAGGCAAGCAGGCTGGCTGGCGGGCTGGTGGCTGCCTGTCTGGCTGGCTTTGCTCCTTTGGTTTCCGTGGTCGTCTTGTTTGGTTGTTATCTGCTGCTGCTCACGGTAGGGGCGGTGTCGGCACAGAAAGTGCCCGCCCATGTTACACATGCGGCGGGCGGCCCAGCCGCAGCTGGGCCTTACAACTAGTAATGAATTCATGCACTGCGGCAGGATGGGGGCACAGACAATACCTGCCAACAAGAAAAAGGTTGGCAGGCAAGGGGGCAACAGATCCGACGAAACCGCACAGAATGGGGCGGTAGAGGAGGCGGCGGCAATTCAATTCGCCGCCATGCCAGCTGGCGCCGCCAGCTGTACGCTGCGGCTGATGATGCCGCTCACTGCTGCAGATAACAGCAGTTATAGCGGTGCTTTAACATATAGCAGTTTTCTTCGTTGGGCATGCCCTGCCCAGGGTGTGCGCGTGGGCAGGCAGGTGTGCCGGCTGGATGGTGCAGTGCCCGGATGAACCCTTTCACACAACACGCTTGCACCCCTCTTTGGGGGGCGGACAGCCAGCACGACCTGAATTTCCAGGAAACCCCTTGCCCCTTCATAGCCGCCCTCACACCCCGAAAGCAAGCAATGCCTCGACATGCTTGTTTTTTCCATGACAAGCCATCCGCCCGCCCACCCCCCCACACACACGCCCCCCTGTGTTCGGGCCGACAACCAGCACTGCCTGGGATTTGTGAACAAGCCACCCATTCCCCACTCACACGCACGAGTCACACGCACCCTCACGCCCTTCTTTGTTCAGGCCGACAACCAGCACTACCTTGGATTTGTGAACAAGGAGGCGGACAAGGGCAGCAAGAAGTCGGTCAAGTACCGGGGGGCCAAGGATGGCAAGCCAGACACACGCATCACAGCCTACTTCCGGGCGCTGGTGAGTGGGTTCTGTATGAGTATGGTAGGGGCAGGGCAGGGGTGAAGGATGGCAAGCCCGACACACGTGTCACAGCATACTTTCGGGCGCTGGTGAGGGGTTGCCGTATGCTTGTGGAGTGGTTTCTGCATGAATGTGGTAGGGAATGGACAAGGGCAGGGCAGGGGGCCAAGGATGGCAAGCCCGGCACACGTGTCACAGCCTACCCTTCAGCGCTGGTGAGTGGTCTCAGCATCGGGTGTGTCTCAGCAATGTGATCACATCCCAATGAGGTCAGGGCAGGGCAGGGGTGAAGGACGGCAAGCCAGACACACGCATCACAGCACACTTTCGGGCGTTGGTGAGGGGCTTCTGCGTGTAGCAGGCTTCTTACGCAGGGAGGGCAATGCATGGCGGCGGGGTCAAGGGGCGGCAAGTTTGACACTACTATTGGGCGCTGGCACGTGGTTTTACATTTGTAGAAGGAAGCGCAGGGCAGGCGTTGTAGGGACGGCAATGTCAACACACGAAACATGAGCACTGGTGGTGAGGCAGGGCGGGGTGGGGATGAAAGAGGTGGGCGGTGCGCCGCTGAGCCAGGCAGCGCCGAGCCGAGCTTCAGAATGTGGAGGTGCCGAGCCGAGCTTCAGAAGGTGGAGGTGTGGGGGAGTGGAAGCGCACACCAAAAACATTGGATTTTGGCATCCATTGTTTTGGCTGCCTGGCTCTCTGTTGTTTGTTTGTTTCTTTAATTGTGTGTGTGGCTCCCCGCCTGATGCCACCGCTCCGCTTCCCTTGCCTGTCCATTGCCAGCTGTCAAGCTCCCCGCCCGACTCATGCCCCCGCCCCGCCTGCTTTGCTTTGCCCGCTGCCAGCTGGAGCGCATCGCCACGTCAGCAACTGCAGAGGCTGGGCTGGGCTACCTGAGCTCGCGACAGGCGCTCAACCTGTCCCTCAGGTGGGCCTGCTTCGCAGGGACATTACTTACGGGTTGCACCTGCCAAGACAAGAAGATTGGGTTGTGTTTGCTTCACATGAAAAGAAGTAGGGGTTGGGTCTGCCACACGCGAACAGAACTAGGGGCTGGGTCTGCCACACGCGATATCAGATAGGGGTTCCGTCTGCTTCACACGAAAACAAGCATGGATTGTGTCTGTTTTCTCACGAACTGAGGTTGTTGAGGCACAGGGTGGGCTGGGCCGGAACAATCGCCACAGGGTGGGGCCGCACCTACCACCCGACTCGTTCATATTTTTCGGGCTTGCAGTCTGTCTAACCGCAAAGAAACTTGCGGTACAGACTACAGGAAGAAAGGGGGCAAGGCAGAGGCGGGGGAGGCAGGCTGTCGGGCTGTTGCTGACAGCATGACCCACAACCCATGTGTGCAGCATCCGCTGCACGTCGGGCAGGGTATCCAAATGATGCTGCGCGGTTGCTGCTGGCTGTGTGGGGTTTGTGCGTGCGAAAGAGGCCGCCTGGCGCCCGCTCGCTCGCCTGCCCCTTTTTGTTTTGCCAACAAATTAGCCTGGCTCGCTGGCACTCTGCCTGCTGCGCTGGGCATGGTGCCTCCTGTCCATCTGTGGCTGCGTGCTGCCTGCCGCCCTCCCCTGAGGCGTGTTGGCTGCCTGCCACCTGCCGCCTTCCCCTGAGGCGTGTTGACTGCTGTGCCTGCTGTGCCCCGGATGCAGGGCGGAGCTTCCGGCGACCCAGGCGGGGGCAGAAGAGGATGAAGAGTTGGCGGCAATGCGGCGACAGGTGAGCGGGCGAGGCGCCACATGAGCGCACGCTGCCAGAAAACGGAGGTTGATGGGCGGGTGGCCTCGTTTCTTCAAAAAGACAAACGCTATACCGCCCTCCTGCAGCCATGCACGTAGAGGAGAAGGCCAGGCTTGGTGTGTTTGTGTTGTGTCTGTTCTGCGCAGCATGTTATGTGGCTTTGCAGCCTGACGTGCCTGCAGGAGCTGGCACACCATCCGGCTTCTGGATTTCTGTGTGCATTCCTGCAGGTACAGAGCCGTGACGAAAGTGTCTACGTTTGAAAACCACCTAAATCTGATGACATGTCACCTGCCAGTGCAAAATAAATAGGTGAACCGGCCTCTGTGTTGCCCCTTGCAGGCCGAGGAGGTGTCCAAGCTGGGACTCAAAGAACGGGAGACAGCGCTGGCTCAGGCACGTTGCTGCGCACGACCCGCACCCGCCTGCCTGCCTGCCCGCCTGCGTGCCGTCGCTGCTTCACACAATCAACACCGCCTGCATGCATGCATGCATGCAAGCATGCCACACACATGCTGACCCTGCGGTGCCCGCCTGCATGTGCTGCCCTCCTGGCACACTGCCTGCTGTCCCTGCGGTGCCTGCCTGCCTGTGCTGCCCTCCTGGCCCGCTGCCTGCTGGCCTCATGCACCGCCCGGCTGCCTGGCCTGCATGCGTGCAGCACCTGAAGCTGACAGGAAGCTGCCGGGTGCCTGCCTACCTCCCTGGGTGCAGCTCTCTGCCGACGGCTGGCTGGCACATATGCCGGACCACGAGGGCTGCTACACGCTGGGGGTGAGTGTGTTGGGCTGGCTGGGCGGGCGGCGGTTGGGCCGCATGCGGTTGGGCCGCATGTCCCACGGCACACGCGTGCGCCGTGGGACGCCCCTCCTCTGCCCCACTCGTTCTTCGCACCATTCCTCTTCTGCACGACTCCTCTTTGCACCGTTCTCCTCTGCAGGTGGTGCCACAACCTAGTAGCTTACTCTGAGCTCACACCTTATCTCCTCCTTTCAACCCAAACCCACACCTTGCGTGTTCACCTGCATCCCGCTCCCACTGCCCACAATTCGGCCTGGGGGATCGGATCAACTGCTTGGGCGATGGGCCTGTATGACGTGATGTATTGTGATGTGATGGTCTGCTGGCTGGCGAGATGGCTGGTCCGAACCCACAGTGCCCACCCTCCGTCCCTGCTTCCCTCCTTTCTTCCTTCCTTGCAGCCGCGGGCATTCCTGGAGCTTGGGCGCTACATCCTGCAGCTGGATCTGCCGCCCGCCACGGCAGAGGCTCTGCAGGGGCTGGTGGCGTAGGGCTATGGAGGGAGGGAGCCGGCTACGACGGTGTGACGTGGCGGAGAGGACGTGGCGGGGGAGGGAGCTCTTGAGGGCATGCGGCGGAGCTGCGCACTGCTGGCGGGCGTCTGCTTGGGAGGGTTTGCCCTGCAACAGCCCATGCCGAAGCTGCCCCAGCTATGATGTGTAACTTACCAACCCCTTAAAAGGCAGAACCAAGCCAGGTATGCCCCTGTTCCACAGCCAACGCTGCGCATGCTGAGTGTCGGGCGCGCGCCGGGCTCGGCGCCTGGACGGAGTCTGCCGACGCACCTGATAATCCGCACTCCGTTACACGCCTTCTTTACAGCGAGACGGGGCACGGGCTAGCCGGCAACCAGCAAGTCTTCGACATGGGGTTGGGAAACCGCATAACAGTAGGCAAGCCTCTCCTGCCTTGTATTGCAGCTGTTTCGAGGCGGACTGCTCTATGCCCCGGCCCCTACACGCCAGGCGCACTGAAACGCGTGCCGCTGCGTTCGCAGGCCTGCGCGGCTCCTACACGTCCCTGCTGTCTACAAATCCCGTGTACCAGCAGGAGCCGTCCCGGCACGCAGAGGCGAGTTTCTGCGCCGCTGCCGCCCCCTGCCGCCGCCGCCGCCTGCCGCGCTGTGGTCAGCGGGCCGCCGCGTGTGTGTGCACGGCTGACGTGTATGGCCACACTTGCTCGCCCGCTCTGCAGGCCGAGGGGGACACTGTTTCCAGAAACACGCAGCACTCTGGGCAGCACATCTTGCCCGCTGTTCTGCCAGCACCCGCGTCACGGTCTGCTGCCTCGAGTCGCGCTGGCGCACGCCCAGCGCTGCCCGCAGTGCGCTTGCCGCAGTGTGGGSGAGCCGCTTCTTTTGCCCAGTCGGACAGGAGCTGCAGCCGCCTGTCACAGGAAGGCGCCGCACATGCCTCCCTGCTGCATCCGCTGCCCAGCCTGCCGGACACAGCAGGGCAGCGTGAGGCCCGCTGCCCAGCACTCGGCGGCGCTGCTGGCGCTGCTGCTGCACAGGCTTGCAGCCCACGTCAGCAGTCGGGGCTGCACAGGCTGGCAAGCAGCAGCCGTTTGGACAGCGGCGGCAGCAGCGGCAGCGGCACCCCTTTGGGCAGCAGCGGAAGCGGCACCCCGCTGGGCTGGCAGCCGGCACGTCAGCGCTTCCCAGTCAAGAGAGCGGCTTGGGAGTCCCCACGGAGTGCTGTCGGGGCGCTAGCTGGGGTGGCAGAAGCGGGGGCAGCAGGGGTGGCAGGAGCGGCAGCAGGAGCGCAGGATGGGCAGCCCCACGAGCGATCTCAAAACGACAAGGCAGAGCTGGCGGCAGCTGGTCTCCCCATGCAGCCGCTGCTACAACAGCCGACGCTGGTGGCGGCAGCCGAGCGCGGGGCGCACCTCAGCTCTCAAGAGCCCTTGCACGGCTGCAGCCTGAGCCCAGCGACGCTGCGCCTGCACAGCAACGCTGTCTTCCGGTGCGGCCAGCCCCGCAGCCGCAGGGGCACCGATTGCTCCGACGGCGGCCTGCCGGGGCTGCAGCTGTCGCACGTGCGGGCTCCGCTGCTGTCAACAGCCAGCAGCCGGCACGAGGCTGACATGCAGACGCTGTTTGAAGAGCTCATGGGACCGCCGGCGGCATCCCAGCAGCAGCCGCCAGCGGAGGCCGAGCTTGCGGCGGCGCGCGCTGAGCTGGCAGCGGCGAGACAGCTGGCGGCACAGCAGGCGCAGCAGCTGGCACGGGAGGCCTGTGAGTTGGATGAGCTCCACTGCAGCTTGGCGGCCGTGCAACGTGAGTGTGTTTATATCTCGCAAATTGCAAAAGGGAGGCAGGGTGGATGCCTTTGGGGTTAGGATGTGGGGAGCGAGTGGAGCTGGGCAGGGAAGGCCAGGCGTTGGCCGACCATGGCAGCCAGCTAGGCAGCCACCAAATGCTGCTGCTGCTTCCTCCACCCGCCTGCCTCTTCACCTGCTTCCTCCTGCCCCATTGTCACCTCAACCAATCAGTCAGTTGCATGTCAAGTCCACAGGGATCCAGCAGCAGTCTCATAGGACAGGGTGGGGGGAGAGTGCATCGGAATGGAGTGTGTAGCAAAACTGCTCCTGTTCCCGACTGCTCCTGTTCCTGCCTGTTCCCGCCTCCCATGCAGGCGAGGCGGCAGAGGTGCGGGCGCGACAGCGCTTAGCGTGCGCCAGGGTGGCGCAAGCGCAGCGCCAGCTCACGGAGCAGCAGGCAGCAGGCACAGCACGGATGGCGCATTTGCATCACAAGGCAGCAGCCGCCAGTGAGGCTGCAGAGGCGGCGCTGCGCCAGGAGAGGCAGCAGCTGGTGGGGGCACTAGAGGAGGAGGCTGCGGCGGCTGGGCAGCTGGCGCAGGCAGAGGCGGTGGCAGATTGCTGGCGGCAGCGCCACAACAAGATGCTGTGCCAGCACCGCCCCGCCCCCCGGGCGGAAAAGGGGGCCTCTTGGTGGGAGGCAAAAGCGCCCTTCTTCCAAAACATCGAGAGCGCCGCGGCAGGCCTGCCCTACCGCTCCCCACGCATTGCTGTGCAGCATCAGCGGCGCTAGGGGGAAGCGGTAGCGTGCTGACCAGTGCAGCCTGTAACTGCAGGGCGCAGGCCTGCTGTGATGCGTGGCTCAGCGTGGCTCAGCGTGGCATCTCGTGGGTATCTCTCTCTGTGTGATGTGAAGCTCTCCTGTGACCTTCCAGTCAACAGGCCATCCATTGTTGACTGAACAACAGGCCACGAATTGCCAAGGCCATCAATTGTTGACTCAAGGACAACATGCCAAGTCAACTGCACGGTTGCCAACCTTTTTTTGCGACCCTCTTCAGCCAGTCAGAAGTTGATCGGTTGGACTGTTCACAGGGCAGCCACGGGGCTGCAGCTTCATCAGTCTGTCGCGGCAAGGGTGAGGCTGGGCACTCGGGGGGGAAGGGGAGGCGCACAAAAAATGAGGCACGGCTTTCAGGTGGTGCTTGGGAAAAGCTTGCGTTGCTGCTTGTGGGGAAAAAAGGGGAGGGCACCCCGGGGAAAAAGGGGCTGGCCACTGATAAGAGGGACGGTCAGGCTGAGAGTCATCAGGCAGGGCACGGGGGTCCGCCCAAATGCTGCTGAGCACGGGGCAACAACGTACAGGCTGCTGGCAGGGACAAGAAGCAGGCGAGAAAGCGAAAGGGAGGGTGACACGGAGACGGGTGGGGGCGGGAGAGACATGGTAGGTGGTGGGGAAAAGAGGGACGGGTTGAGTTGAGAGGGTCGGGGGGCCAGGGTGGTGCAGTGCCAAGGGAGCGCAGTGTGTGGTGGCAGGCTGTGAAAGGTACCTACAACCAGGCCAGCGTGGCCGCGGGCTTTTGCAGGCCGCAGGCAATCACAGTGTGCTGCTGGCCGTGGGCCGCGCCATCGACCATGAGGGCTCAAATGTGGTAGCTCCCCTGCTGCTCGTGCCGGTATACTGCTGCCGCGTGGCTCACTGCGTCTCCCATGTTTACGTGAACCTGCAGCAGGGGGGGTGGTCAGGGCGGGGCGGGGCGGGGCCGAGGGCTGGTTATGGTGAGAGAAGAATGTGGGGTCTCCAACTGCCAATTGACCGGCTTCCGAGCCAGCGGCACCAGGCGGGCACCAGTTGAACAGCTGGCGGGCGGCAGGCCTCACGTTGTCAATCATGTATTCATTCAAAGTCAGTTACAGTGCCGCAGCAGCACAAAATGCCTTACGTTGTCCTCCTTGATTTTCTTCACAAGGTTGGAGCGCTTCAGGGCCAGGAGGACCTGC
>JTEE01000306.1:208926-223312 GCA_002896455.3 Chlorella sp. ArM0029B | reverse complement strand
AGGAAAGAGGGTGCGAAGTAAAAAGAAGGTGATACACCAATGCTTGTGGGACTCAATCTTGGCACAGAAGATGGGGGCTGCAGGGAGGGCGGGGTGGGGGCAGAAGGCAATGCGATGCGGAGCTGAGACGGTTTGTTGGCACAGAAGATGGGGGCTGCAGGGGGTGTGAGCACAAGGCAAAAGGGTCCGCTGCGGTGCCACACCAATGCTTGTGGGACTCAGTGTTGGCAAGGAAGAGCGGCAGTAGCCCAGCTGCCCCCGTCGATGCGGCCTCACCGTCGATACGCAGCATCAGCATGCCCGGCTGCACCTCCGCATTGGGGTACATCTTTGTCGACCTGATGCAGGGCAGGGGGGGAGGGGCAGGAAGGAAACGGGAATGATTTGAGGGGGGAGGGCAGGGGGGGTGAGGGCAGGAGGGCTGTAGCATGGGTGCTGCGTCCAGAGCTGTTTGCTGAGCACCACACAACCAGCGGCATGCTGCCCCTTTCACCCAAATCGCTTACGCAATTCTTGTCACCACACAAACAACTGGCACACTCCCGTGCTGCTGTTTGCGGTGGTAGCAGAACCGCTGCGCTGCGCGCTGCAGGGCTGCTGCTGCCAGTTGTCAAAGAGGGCCACACCCATTCAAAGCAGCTGATACATGCTGATGCCTGGGTCAGGCTTGCGTGCCCCCTCGCTGCCACCAGGTGTCAAAGAGGGCCACACCCATTCAAAGCAGCTGATACATGCTGATGCCTGGGTCAGCCATGAGTGCCCCCTCGTCTCCTCACCGGTACACGCTGGATCCCGGCAGCTTGCCCAGCGTGGTGATGCGGGGGAAGGCGATTTTGTAGATGACGAGCAGCAGGCTGACGCAGACGGACACGATGATGCCAATCTCCACGCCCTGCAAGCATGGGAGGGGCAGCACCGGCGTGGTCTGGTGGCGTGGGCGCAGGGGTGCCGGCGGCCGGTGCAGGCAACCGTGCAAGACGGTGCAGGCAACCGTGCAAGACGGGGCAGCCAGCCCTGCATGCTCCCCTTTGCCCCACAAACCTCCTGCCAGGACTATTCGTTGTTGAGGTTGATAACGAAACAATCCTCGGGTGCCCAGGCACATGCTCTCCCACAGAAGAGAAGCAGGCCAGGCTCCAGCCCTCCTCCTCTGTGTAAGCTGACAACAGGGAGGGACTCCTGGCGGCCCGCCCACCCACCAGGAGCATTGTGAAAGGGAAGGCCACGTGCAGGCACACCCCAGAAACCACCTGCCGAGCCGGTGCTGTTCAAAACACACGGGTGACACGAAGCACGGGACCCGGGGTGACCCCCCCACCCTGTCCGCCCCCCCACCAGGAAGATTGTGAAGAGGAAGGCCACGTTCCAGACAAAGAAGTCGAGTTTGTTGACCCGCCACAGGTAGGCAAACTCGGGGTAGTCCAGCAGGGCCAGCACGCCCGTAATGATGATGGCGCCCTGGGCAGGGGTGTTTGGAAGAGGGAGAAACACGGAGAAAAGATGGGTACCTTGAGTTGGGGAGCTACTTTCGGGGGGTGATACAGCAGGGCCGGCATGGCATGCCCGTAATGCTGGTGGCGCCCTGGATAGGGGGTACAATCAGGGAGGAAGAGGCGTGACGAGATTGCTCCAACAGGGCCAGATGACGATGGCACCCTGGGCAGGGGTGCAATGGGGAGAGACACACACACGGGGGGGAGAGGTAGGCATCTTGTAGTGCAACCCTGCCAGCACGCCCACAATGGTGAAGGCGCCCTGGGCAGGGGTGATTGAGGAAACACACACACACAGAGCATCGTATAGCGCAGCCGGGCCAGCACGCCCGTGATGCATGGTGATGATGGCGCCCTGTCGTCACCCAGGTGCTGCCAGCCCCCATGTTTCCCCGGTGAACCAAAACCAAAACCGGTTGCTGACTGCGGCCTCGCACCCTCCCTCCAGGTAGGCAGACGTGTGCAGGTACAGGGTACCCCAGGGGCGGGAACGGGCGCTGCCTCTGCAGCTCTCCCGCGAGCGCTCCTTTCTCCCCACCCACCCCAGCCCGTGGCGTCTCCCTTTCAGACACACCCTGGTGCCCCACTCACCTGCACGTTTGATGACATGTGTGTGAAAATGGGCGTCAGCACCAGCAGCGTGAGCATCACAATGATTCCCGTCACAAAATTGGCCAGCGGGGTCTTGGCGCTGCAGGGCAGGGGTGAAGGTGGGGTGGGGTGGGGTAGAAGGGGAGGTCAAGGGAGGTGTTGGCGCTGCAGGGCAGCGGTGGGCGGGGTGGGGTGGGGTGGAAAGGGAGAGAGGTTGCAAAGTTCGCCTGGGGAGACTTGGCGCTGCAGGGCGGGGTGGGGCATTTGTTGCATTTGTTATGCCGGGGTCGGCATTTGAAGGGTGGGGCCAAACGTCAATCAGGCAAGGGAAAGGTGGGGCAGGGCGGGGCGGTCGTAAGGTTGGCCAGCGGGCACTTGCACTGCCAGGTAGGGGTGGGGTGGAGATGGGAATGATCGAGGGGTGCGGACGTGGGCCCAGGATGGGTGATTGGGGGCACACTGCAGGCATCCCCGAAGGCAGCCGGCAAACCCAGGCATGCAAGCGCAACGCAGCCCTCTTGGCAGCCTGCCTGTGCTCACCCCACAGCGTTGTTGACAGCCGAGCGGGAGAAGGAGCCAGTGGTGGTGTAGCTGCGGGGCAAGAGGTGGGCAAGATGGGGCAGAGGGCAGGCAGGTGAGGGGCACATTTGAGGCAGGCAGGTCCACAGAGGTTCCAATGAGCGCACCCATCCTCAGCCTCCCACCCATCCTCAGCGCTGCCCGCTCTCCCAGTAGCAAAGCATGCCACCCCTGAACACCCAGACTTACACGACCGGCACCTGGCTCCAGCTAGAGTGCCAGCCCAAGCCCAACCGCCCTTCGAATGCACAAAGCCACAACTACCACTCGATAGCACAGCACATCCATTCAATTACAGCGCCGCAGCAACACGAGAGTATGCCGCAGATGCGCCATTCCAGCAGTATGGGAAACCAAAAAAAACAGGGGTGTCTATTTCACAAAAAAAGGCACAGAGGGGGTGAAGCCCAGCACTCACCATTGGAACATAGCCCCCGCCAGGTTGGCCAGCCCCAGCCCGCGCAGCTCCTGTGTGGCGTTCAGCTGGTACCTGCCACCATGGAAGGGAGGGAGGGGTGAGCACGGGGATGCAGCAGCAGCAGCAGGAGCAGTTCTTGTGTGGCAGGAGGAAGCAGTGGCGGCAGCAGCGGCACCAGCGGCAGCACAACTGTCTCTCCTGCCAGCTCCCTGCCCAAGCAGTGCCTCGGTGGCACGGCAATGCAAACGGCCTCGCACATAGCCCCCTCTCCGCCTCTATGCACTGCCACCAACCAGCAAGCTCCCCTGCTTCCTTTCCCCAGCTGCCCCCCTCGCTTGTTCCTCTGCGCCAGCACCTTTGGCCTATTAAGCACTGCACCACCCAGCAAGGAAGACCTTCTCACAGCTGGCCCCCTCGCTTGTCCTTCTGCGCTCACGCCTTAACAACGGGGAGAGAACACCCCAGCACCCTCCCACCCACGGCCACCACCACTCCAGCTGCCTCTCAACCACGGCCAACACCACCCCAGCTGGCCCCCCTCACTTGTTCTTCTGCGCCAGCGCCTTGGCAATGGAGATTGACTCGCAGATATCAATGAAGCAGATGAGCACGGCCAGCATCAACTGCTTGCCCACGTCAATCAGCGGCAGCCACCAGCCAACGGTGAAGTCAGGGAGGCCTGTGGGGCAGGGGCGGGGGGGTGCAAACAAAGGGGTGGTCAGGGAGGCCTGTGGGGCAGGGTCAGGGGGTGCAAACAAAGGGCGGGCGTGGGTGAGCATGCGAGGAAGAATGGAGGGGAGGACGGGGCGCGGGGAAAACGAGGGGCGAACGGACCGCGCTCCCCCCACCACGCGCATTGGTCATCGCACTCGGACGCACGGTGCGGCAGAGACGCACGCCACCCTCCCTCTGGCCGATGTCTGCAATCACATTTGGCACCTGCAGCTTCCCTGCTTCCTACTACCCAACCCTGCTGAACTCGGCACGTTGCACTCCTCATGCATTGCAATGGCTTGCACTCACCCTTAGGGATTTTGCCGATGTCTGCAATCACCTTCTGCGGCTTGTCGGTGCCCCCGCTGCCCGGCACCATCACCCCCGTGGTGTCGTCATACCACTGGAAGATGTTCATGAGGGCGATGGACAGGGCGCACACAAGCAGCGGGCCCAGCGCCTTCATAAACGTCAGGCGGCTGCACAAGGGAAAGAGCAACCAAGGGTTCGGGGGAGATGGTTGAAAAGGGCATTGGAAATTGTGCGGTCGGAGCGGGGGCCCACCGCCCGCAAGAGAGGCAGTCAGCTGAGGCAAAGGAGGATGCAGGAGAGGTGTTCAAGGAGGCGATTAACAGGATGCAGGCAACGAGGGGTTGTGTGGCATGCTTAAGTTCTGGGAGCAGTGGGTGGGCAAGCGCAAGGGTGGGGGACAGGACACCACAAGGTGCACGCAGCTGCATGCCACACCCCGCGCTGATTGTACCAACTTGCAAGCAGCTGCATGCCATATCCAGCGCTGATTGCACTACTGAAATGCCTGGTCCTCCCATCCCAACGCTGCTACCCGACGCTGCACCATGGGCCAGCCCCTGCCTGCCCGCTATTACCAAGTGCCTCTTCCTGTCTGCCCACCAACCTTCCCCCGGCCTGCCCGCCCTCACCGGTACTTGACCGACAGGTGCTTGATTGCCAGCAGGATGAAAATGAACGACATGCCTGCAGGACAGGAGGAGGCGATCAGGAGGAGGCGATCAGAGCCGGCAAGGCAGCGCAGAGAAAGGCATGGATGGTGCACGCTGGTGTGCATAGCTGGCAGAGGATGCTGCGCAATGTTGCCCCCGCCAGCTCGCCCTGCCCGCTCGCCCTGCCTCTTCTACCCTACCCTGCTCTGCTCTGCTCTGCCCGATTGCCCTGCCTCCTCTGCCCTGCCCTGCTGCCCTGCCCTGCTTGCTCGCCCTGCCTGCCCGGTTCTGCTTTGCTGCCCCGCCCTGCTCACCCATCACAAACTCGTGCCAGCTGCAGGCATTGATTGGGACGAAAGCAAAGCAGGTGTGCCATGTGAGCGTGTACGGATTCAGGCAAATATGGGCACAAACCTCCAGCAGGGCAAAGGTGGGCAGATAGAGGTGCGCCAGCTGCAAGTCGTGGGGGACTTGCAGGATGCAGGGGTGCGGCAGCACTGTTGCCGCCACTGCAGCCACCACTGCCCCGATGCCTGCCAGAGCTAGAGTGTGCGTGCCCGCAAGCCAGGCCCACTGGCCACCACTCCGCCCACCCGTCCGCTTGCCCCTCTCCCACTAGACTTGCCAGAGGCTGGCAATGAAGAGGGACACAACCTCCTGACCCCACGCCCCGCCGTGCCCCCGCCAAAACACCCGCGTTTGAGACGCACTTGAACTGCCAGAGGTTGTCGAAAATGAGTTTGAGGTACGCCTGGATGCGGTCGGCACGTTCCAGGGTCAGGCCCAGAATGTATTTGACCTGCAAGGGCGGCAAATGAGGGATGGGCGGATGCTCCTCAGTTCGGATGAGAAGAGCTGGGTTGGTTGTATGAAGAGTGAAGGGACTCGAGAAAACTGAGGACGGGGCGGCTCTAGAACCCCCGCCCAGTCTGCCCACACTCTGCGGCATGGCATGGCGGCTACAGGACGCAGGCAGGCCATGTCACGCCACGCGTGCTGGCACCGGCGCCACGTCAGCGCTGCTGACCTGGCTGAGGCCAATCAGGATGGCGGCGCCCGTCATGAAGCCAGACACCTGGGCGTGGCTCAGGAAGTTGGTGACCCAGCCTGGCGCAGGGCAGGGAGGGAGGAGGGGGGGGCATGAGAACGAGAACTGTGCAGCAACAGCAGCAGCAGCAGCGGCAGCAGCAGCAGCAGTGTGCGTGTGGATGAGGGCATGAAGCACTGCCACACAGTCTGTCAGGTGTGCAGGCGGATGTGCAGCGGTCCCTTCTGTCGTGCTCCGGCAGCCACAGCGCCCCGCCAATTTGCCCTATTCATGGACCAAGTCTGCAACTGTATTTGTCCGAGCCTGTATTTGTCCGGGCAGCCCGCCCGTGGCTCACCCATGCGCAGCATGCCGATTGCGGTGTAGAAGCAGCCGGCCACAAAGGCCACCTGTATGGCTGCGTGGTTGTACAGCAACTGCAGCTCCGCGCGCCGCTCCTCAGAGATGGTCTGCAGGGGTCACATAATATTATAAAACTCAGTCAGTTTTTGCAATTTCTTGGGGAGGTCACAGGGTGGCAGGCGAAATGGAAAACCATTGCCAGTGCCCCTGGGCTTACTGCAATACCCGGATGTGATTGGGGGCAAGGGAGCTGACAGGGGAGAGGGAGAGACCACACGTGCCGCTTCGGGCCATGCACCAACACTACTCCCAAGAGGTGCTGTCCCCTGCCCCGAATTATGAGCCCACATTGTCCTCCAGCTCAGGGAACATGCCGCTCAGTCCGTTTGCCAGCATGATCGACGTGACCGCCACAGGGCCCACCGCCAGCTGGCGCGAAGACCCCAGGAACGCATATGCAATGCACGGCACAAATGCGCCGTACAGCCCGTATTCTGTGCCAGGGTGGTAAAGGGCGGGGAGGGACGCGGCAGGCGGGGGAGGAGTTGTGTGAGCGGCGATGTGCGTGTGGGGGCGAGGAGGCGGGCAAGGCAGGCAGGTGGGGAGTGGGGTGCACGAAGGCGGGGCGGGGCACAAGCCGGCCGGGCAGGGACCGCCGGTGTGAGCACTGAAACAGGCAGGGCCCTGCCGTCTGTGCCCAGTGCCAACGCTCTCATGCACCAGCTGCCAGCTGCCAGCTCACCCTGTGGCAGCCCCGCTAGCTTGGCGTATGACATGCCCTGCGGGATGACCATGGCGCCCACGCTGAGCCCCGCTGCCACGTCGGACTGCACAACAGGCAACAGCAGGGTGGGGAGTGGCGTCATGTGAGGCCAGAATGCAGGGGCGAGCCAAGCAAGCAAGCAAGCAACGGGGTGCCAGCACAACTTTGCGGGGCTTGGCAAGACCCAGGCATGCACTGAGCCCGCCACCAGCCCAAGTGCTGGCACACACCGCGGCTGTGCAGTGCACACACGCGGCCAGACCCCCGCCACCCTGCACGCAGCACACGTGCCGCCTGCCTCACCAGCAGCCAGTGGCGCCAGTCGTACTCCTTGAGCCACACAAAGCAGGGGAGGAAGAAGCCGAGCCATTCGTACCACCCAAACCCGCGGGTGGACTCCCGGTACCTGCAGGGGATGGGAGCGTGAGTAGAGGCCAGGCGGTGTAAGGGCGGATGTGCAGGGGAAGTGTTGAGTAGAGTTCAGGCGGTGTGGGGGGAGGGGGAAGAGATTAAAAATAAGCAACTGACGGTGAATGGGAAGTCACCACAAGGGGGCCGGTGCATCAACGGGGCGCACATGCAGCTTGATGAGAGTCACGGTGGGCATGGGGAGCGCCTAGGCCGCAGCATCACGCCGCTGCGTGCCGCCCAGGGCATGCGCCGCTTGATACAGCCGCAGGCACCCAACTGCAGCACGCCCCGAGTCCCCAATCAGCACCCAAGTCGTCGCCCCACCCACCCAGCGCCCCAACCGTCCCGACACCCTCCACCGCCCCCAGCACCCGCGTCGCCAAACCTCACTTGCTGCGCTGGTCATCCAGCATCTTTCGTGCCTGCGACAGCAGCGGCTGCTCCTGCACATCTGCTACAGGCACCCGGCTCGCCACCCGCTTCATAGGCGTGAGCGAGCGCCGCTGCGTGGTCAGCCCCCCCCTGCTGTCGTCCATGCTGGGTGCTGTGCTGCTGCCAGCACCCAGGCCGTTGGGTGCCGACGACCCGCTGGGTGCCGCCGTGAAGGCAGAGTCGCCGGCGTCGCTCTCGCCGCCCATGTGCGGCTGCACTGACCACCTGCGTGCCTGGTGTTGCTGCCTGCCGCTGTTGTTGCCACACAGGCGCCTGCAAGAAGTCAGTTAAAAGCAGGGGTGGAGGCGGCGGCGGCACAGTGGCGGCACAGTGGCGGCAGCGGCGGCAGCAACAGCCTGGCGGGCTGGACAAGCGGCAGTCGTGTTCCTGCTTGCCGCTACGACTGATGGCTGCCCCGTCTGCCTTAGTGCGCTGCCAGAAACGCGCCGAGCTCGCGCAACAGACGAGCGCATTAGCACATCTGCAGCTTGCAGGGCATTATATGACATCCATTCCCGCTGTCCTGGCACGGGAAAGCGCCGCAGGAGGCGCGACGGGGCCCAAGCGCGGCAGCCTCACCGTTTGTTGGGCCAATTCCGATAGCACCTCCCAGCCACAGTGTGATCAACCCCGACTTGGGTTAAAGGGGGGTTAACCTGGGTTCCGACAGCGCAAACAACTTGGCTGGCACTCCGCAGCATGCACAGCACACGGACCCAACTTTTAGAAGTACACCTTATCTGCTCCAATAGCCGCTGTGGCTGTGCGTGCATCTTGATATTTGCATATTGCGACGGGTCACGAGCCCTGGGTCACTGCGGAGAGCCAACTTGCTCGCCAACTTGCCACCGCCATGCACCGATACGACGCCTCTGGCACTGCTCACGCGGCACAGGAAGGGATTTGGTTTTTTCAATAAAATGGGACATGGTGGGTATAAAATGTTGCAATATGACATGGGGAAATACATTCCGCTCTAAAGAGGGGACGAAGATGCAACGATTGGACACGACTCTGAGGCGCCTCGGAATCATGCTCAAATCTGCTCGGGCAGATCATGCAGATCATGCAGGCATGCACCTCCAGTAAAAGATGCACATGCGAGCGTGATGTGCTCAGAATCCTGGCACCGTCTTTTGGATGAAGCTCGCCAGCTGAGCCGCCACCTGGGTGTGGGTCGCCACGTCCGGGTGCCCCTTGCAATAATTTGTGGACGCAAAACCATTGCCATCAACCTGTGAACAGGGGCAGGGAAGGGGGAGTGGCCATGTTTCTTGACCGCTGGGCTCTACACAATAAATACAAGCCATCAGGCAGTGCGGCAAGCTGGTCAAGCATCCAGGCAGCTGGACGTGCATGGCAAGCTCTCAAACTCACTTGTAGGGAGTGGAACTTGGATATGCCTGCCTGGGCAAAGTGTGACACAGCTGCCGCAATCCACTGCTGGTAGGCCAGCTGCTGCTGCCAGGTTCGGATGTCCACGAGCGCCATTTCAAAGGGCCAAGTCAGTTGAACGATGGCGGCTTCTGGGTAGGCCGCTCGGACCTGCAAGCGCCAGGCAGGGCAGGGGAAGACGATCGCTCGGGCACACCAACAGAGCGGTGAATGCGTGCGTGGGGATGGACAGGCGTTAAGGCCTGGCAAGCACGCCCTGCAGGCAGGCAGGCAGGCAGGCAGGCAGGCAGGCAGGCCTTACCCTGACACTCAGCCGGCAGCAAGCCACCCCCAACTGCTGGCCGGCGCTCTTGCCAAGCTGGCAGGCAGGTGGACAGTCCAGCAAATGCAAATGCAGCCCCAGTGCAGCCCCTGTGCAGCCCGATTTGCAGCCACAGTGCCCTGCCACCCTGCCCCAGTGCCCTGCCACCCTGCCCAGTGCCCTGCTGCCCTGCCCCACAGCCTCTCACCTCCCGCACGAGCGCCTCATACTCTTGGAGCCACACTTGCAAGGTGGGCAGCTTGCCCAACGGCCCGGACATGACCTTGAAAGTGGAGCTGAGGGACACCTCGTCGAAATCGTTGATACCGGCGGCCAGCACCACCACCTGCACAAGGAGGGGAGGACACAGAGTTTGGCATACAACACATTTTTCTTCATGCTATTTTTCCACAGCCCCAAGCTGTCTCTTGGGGGTCTGCATCGCGAGTTTCTTTGCGGATAAACAGACTGTAAGCCCGGAAAAGCAACAGCAAAGCACAATAATTGGCAGGAAGCTCAATTGACAGAGGCACGTGTTAAGGGGCAGGTGAGGGACACCTGGCTGACGTGCAAGTCGTGGATCCTGGCAGCCAGCACCGCAGGTGGTGGTGCCAGCCGCATGCAGCCAGGTTGCTGTGCATCCCGAGGGCCACGGAGCCTCCCAATCTTTTCCCGCCCGTGAGCCTCAATCCCGCCCGGCTCTCAACTCCGCACCCGTCTACGATCGCCCGCCCCTGCCCACGCACGCACACTAAAAAACGTGCGCCACGGCTCATCTTCAAGTGCAGGTGCTATGGGCTTTCTAGCTGGAAAGTAGTGCACAGGCCTTGAAGATAACAGCACACAACAGGTGGAACGCATCAGCACCCCCCTCCCGCACCCACACCTGGGGCACAAATGTGCTGTAGTTGTAGGTGGAGGCGGGCCCAAGTGCGTCTGCCCGCCTAAAGAGGTCCCGCATGCGTGGCTGATACAGCCGATCCTGCTGCTCTGTCCAGCCATCCTGCCTGTTGGGCGGGGCAGTCGGGGGAGAGGCAGTGGCCGGGTAGGCGGACAGGCGGGGGAGAGGCAGAGAACGGGTGGCCAGGGGGCTGATGGGAAGCAAAGCATGCCAGCTGACCTGCTGAGCTGTGTAGCTGCATGCTTTGTTCGCCACAGCACACAGCAAGGCACTGGCACTGCCCAACGCATCCCAAGCCCAAGCGCCGGCGTGCCCTGCGCCTGACCTCGTTGACACCACGGCACGGCACAGCACAGCACGGCACAGCACAGCACAGCACAGCACAGCACAGCACAGCACGGCACAGCACAGCAGCCCACCTCCTGCGATAGATGCCAACCGTGGCTCCACTCCACCCCAGGACCTGCCAATCTGCTCTGAGAGCCCGGGCCGCCACGGGCGCATACGCACGCTGAGCATCCTGCATAGCCATCCACAGGGTCGAGCAGTCGAGGTGACCGATGTTGCCGGCGCCAGCCCTGCGGGGGAGGCACACAGCAAGAGGGGCGGTGAGCATGCGGGAACAGCGGGAGTGGGGCGGGTCGTGACATCAGGCAGGGGAGCGGCAGGCGTAGGCAGGCTGCGACCATACGGTGCCACCAAAGCACGCGCTTTTGACAAGCATGCCACAGGGTGCCTGGCAGGCAGATGCCAGGGGCACCTTGCTCAGGGTCGGTGTCGAGCTCTGCTTCCGTGCACGAGTATGTGTTATGCCCTGCAGGAAAAGCGCAGCGACATCCCGCAAATGGTAAACACACCCCCGCGGATTGCCGGCCATAAGTGCGGCCTCACGTGAGAGAGTCGCCAACAAAGAGGATGCTGCGGTTGGAGAGTGTGCCAGGGGTTGCTGGCGGCGGGAAGAAGCGGCCCGCTGGGGCAAGCGTGATGTTCTTCAACCATACGGCACCGTAGCGAGCCTCGCCGGTCATCGTCACCCTCAGCGTGTGCCGGCCTGCTGTGGGCACACAAGCAAAGCAGGCGTGAGAAAGCAGGTTGGAGAAGGGGCTGGGGACACAAGCAAAGCAGGCGTGAGAAAGCAGGTTGGAGAAGGGGCTGGTGAAGAAGCTGGCCCAGGGTTTGCGACCAGCGGCACGGGGCGGCACATTACTAGTCTTCTTAGTAAGAAGAGGGCAGGGGAGCAGAGGGGTCCTGGAAAGGGGACGCACATGCCTGGCCGCTGTTGCCACCCGCTCACCCATTGGCAGACGGCGAGGGTGGTGGAGCACTGAATCACCCCAAAAAATCTCCTGTCGCGTGAGACCTAATCGGCTCCATAGACGTTAAATGTAATTTGATTTTTGATTTGACTGAATGCCGGCACTCATGCCGGCGCTGGCTTCTCACCCAGCTGCTCATGCCTCACCCAGCTGCTCATGCCTCACCCAGCTGCTCATGCCTCAAGCATCTGGATGCTCCCCCGGGTTCTTCTCCAGTGCATGCATTGCCACAGACACGGTGCGGGCTTGCCTGCAGTGAGCCCTGTTTTGCGCCAGGTCCGCACAGGGGACGACCGCCGCACCTCGACCACCGCCTGCATCTTGCCATCCAAGTCAATCTGCAGGGACCCAGGCAGGGAAAGAGCAGCTCGGGGCAGGCATGGAGATGGGATGCAGCACAGGGGGTCCCTGCGTTTTCTCTTGCCGCCCTCCTCGCTTTCCTGCCACTCCGCCTCTTGCCCCTCTTTCCCAGCCAGCCAGGGCACCTGCAGGTGACAGGCTGTGCAGCGCTGGCCAGGCGTCAGGCTGGGGCAGGACCCGCAACCTGCAGCCTCTCCTCCCAGCCCTCAAATCACAGGGGAGAGTCGTGCATTGCTTGTTGACATCAGGCATGGAGGCACATTCCTGGCGGAGCAGCGGCAGGCGCAGGCGGTACTAGTAGCTGGGAGGTAGTACCGCCTGCTACTGCCTGTCCCAGAGGCAAGGGGTCGGCAGCACCGGCAGGCCAACATCTTTCTGTTGACATCAGCTCTGGCCGGCTAGAAATTGCGCACCTGGAAGCGGGCGCCCGGGTAGGCGGACCGCAGTTGGGTGATCCACTCGTCGCCTGCCGGGAAGTTTGCTGGGGTGCCATCCAGCACCACTGCCACGCTGGCGGAGCCGGAAAAGGTGACGGTTGCTGAGCTGGCAGGCCAACTCATCCACTGCACAGGCAGTAGGAAGAAAGCGACATGACCCCCACAGCGCCCCATCAGACATCTGTCCGTGTGGACCTGCCAGCTCCTGCTCCCACACCATGCGACGGGCGCAGCTATGTGGGGCGCCTTCCGATGTCGTGAGCAGCAATACACGGTGTGGTGGCTGCCCACCTGAGGCAATGACGCTAGCTGGGATGCGCCCGGCCCGGGGTGGAAGCGGCCGTTGAGTTGCACCAAGGGAGGCTTGCTGCCCGTTTCTAGGACAGCGGCAGCGGCGGCGGGAAAGCCCACCACCACTGCCGTGAATAGGACCGCCAACATCGATCGCCTCGCACACATGCCAGTGTCAATTTTCAGTGGAGCTGAATGGGGTGCAAGACGCAAGCGGGAGCGAGGAAACGGCGTCTTCGCTTAGAGACGGCGCCTCTCAGTGGCTGCGGCTCTCTCCAATTGGCGCGCGGATGTAAGTGAGAGGGGTCGCTGCGGGGGCGGCCGCCTCTGTTCTGCTCACGCGTCTGTTCACGTCCTCCTCATCGCACGCCCAGCACGGCTGCTGTCCTGTACATTTTACACCTACCAACATTTTACACCTACACCACCGACCAAGCACCCAGCTCATGACGGAACACACACACAAAAATGAACAGCCGACTGAGGGGACGCTACCTTGCACTGCCTGTTTTACGCTGCTTCTGATTCAGGGCTCTTGCCGCGTGTGGTTTGCACGTGCCGCCGCACCCTGCCCCGCAGCAGGCACATCCTGCCCCTGCCCCTTGCCGCCATCCGCCTGCACAGCAGCACCGCCGCCGCCACTGGCGTGGGCGCCGCCGCCGCCCCCGCTGTCGCCGTCGCCATGGTGGCGGTGCATGTGCGGCTGGTACTGCCCAGCCAGCAGGGGTGCTCCCAACACCGAGGCGGCCTGCGGGCCCACCATCGCTGCCGCCGTGAATGCGGCAGCGCCCGTCTGGGGCATGAGGCTGGCCGTTTGCTTCTGCTGCTGGAAGAGGAGGCCAGCGGACACCAGCTCCTCCTGGAGAAATAAGAAAGGTGAGGGAAGAAAGAAGGGGAGCCGAGCCGGCCTTACAGGTAGAAAGGAGGAAGAAGAAAAGAAAGGAAGGAAGGCGAGGCGGCATGCGGATGGGTTGGTCACAGGACGAGCTGCCGGCCGGAGCGCGGTCACCACGGTGCAGGGAGGGCGGCATGGGCAGGCGGGCGGGCGGGCAAGAAAGGGCAGCAGGACGAGCTTGCCAGGGAAGCTAGCCAGCACTTCCAGGCTCTCCCAGTAAGCAAGCCCATGGCCCAGCAGACACTGACATCACTTGCCAAGACCAGCCCAGACAGACATGTGGCAGCCTGCCGGCTGCCAAGCCTCGCTACCCGCAGCTGCCGTGCCATGCATGCTGAATGACCGACGGGCACTCCTCTACACTGGGCTGCTCGGCCGCTCCCTCACTCCACGTCGCCACGGCAGAAGCAGGTTTGCAACATGATTTCCCCCCTTCCCCCACGCATTCCCAGGACACTACTGCTGGCGCCTCCTGGACTGTGCAAGCTCAGGGGGAACCGTGAGTGTCCCAGAGACTTAAGTCATGTGTTGGTTTGATGTACAAAACAGCACACCTGCCTCATGTCGGCCGCCAGTCGAGGCAGCACCCGCACCTCCACTTCATTCACAAGCCCAGCATAGTCCTGCAGCACGGCAGCACCCGTGAACACATGTTCCCACCCGTGAACACAGGTTCATGCGGTTTGTGTGTTCATGCGGTTTGTGAACACATGTTCCCACCCGTGAACACAGGTTCA
>JTEE01000306.1:156654-167865 GCA_002896455.3 Chlorella sp. ArM0029B | reverse complement strand
GGCCGCGTGGGCTGCAGCAGCGCTGGCGGCGGCTGCATGCCGGATGGCCAGCCGGCGGGCGCGGTCTGCGGCAGCGTGCTGGTACGCGGCTGCCAGCGTGGCCAGCACCTCTCCTTTCAGGCGCTCTGCGACGTACAGCCCTGTCACCCTGCAGTGGGAGATACAGTCAATCAATCCATCAATCAGTCAGTTACAGTTCATGTCCGCGGGGATACAGTACAGCACACACAGTGCACTTGGTAGAAGAGACCTCCCCCTGCAGTGCGAGGTACAGTGCAGTACAGTACACACAGTGCACTTCAAGGAGCAAGGCCAGAAGGAGGAGGCGGTACACAAACTCGTGAGCAGCAGCGTGTGTTGACAGCACCCCTCACAGCCGTGCATTGAGCATTCCCCACTTTGCTGCCGCAGGCTCTGAACATGGGTTGGAAGAAAGCTGTGCAGAGAAGTTGCTTGCCTGAACAAGTCTAGCTCCAGCTGCCCCGCATCTCGGTCCCCCGTGGCCGCCAGCTGGCGCATGCGCCGGATCACGCCCTGCAGACCACCAGCAGCAGCAGCGGCAGCAGCAGGGGGCAGTGTGACGACAAGAGGCAAACGCAAAGGTCGCTGCTGGTGGTGAGCAGAGCTGGGCATGTTGGGAGGCAGCCCTCCCAGCCGTGCGAGCGCCCAAAGCGTGCGATCCCAAACATTTCAGGGTCGCTGTGCGCGCCTCGTGCACCTCTCCAGAATGGGCTCCTCCTGAGGTCGTCCCCTCTATCAGGGGATGTGAACAGCAGCAACAACTAGACTGGACTAGGCTGGAGCGCAGCATGCTTGCAAACCTCCCAGGCGTGTGAGCACCCACCTGTGGGATGTGAAACACCACCGGCCCTTTGTGCAAAGCATTTGCCTCGGCGATGGCGGGGCCCGAGCCTGCGGGGGGGCAGCGCAGGCACAGCGGGTGGCAGAGGAGGGCTGATGGGTGGACAGCTGGGGAGCAAGCCACAGTCTGCGGGGCCCAAGGCTGGCCTGAACTTGTATTGACCGCATGCCATGCAAGGCAGTGCATAATCCACAACTGACCATGCGCACAGTCGAAGCAGGGCCACGCACAAACGAGGGGTGCTCTGTCAGGCGGCGGCGCAGCGCACCCGGCATGGGGTGCCCCGTCAGCGTGCCCAGCAGGCCCAGCACGCCGCCGCTGCCCAGGAAGTATTCGTGAGCCACGCCACAGTGGTCTGCATATTATTTATAACATGTGTTGTTAGAAGCTCTGACGGGTTACGGCTTGTTAAGCCGTCGCATGGCATTGTGGTCCGTTGTGATAGACAGGCAGGCAGACAGGCCAGGTGAAGCAGCGGCGGCACGCACGCCTGGATGCCACGGGGAAGCAGCGCAGGGAGTTGGGCAGGCACCACATGGGCCATCCCGGGGCCCGCTGCCCAGAAAGCACAGGATCCAGCCTATAGGCTCACTCCTGTGGCTAGCCCAAGCAGCAGCACAGTTGTGGCGACGGGGCCCGGGAGTTGGGCAGGCAGCGCCAAGGCATCAAGCGCAGGCCAAGGGATGCGACCAAGGCACATCCGTGGCTAAAGCCCTTGTTCAAGCAGCAGCTGGTGTCCTTGAGAAGCAGCGGCGCACCCTCCTACCTGAACAGCTGCTGCGCACCCTGTCCTTAGACTTGGTTCAGCCTTCTAGGCTAGCTAGCCAAACTAGCTAACCAGCTAACTTGCCTAGCTCAAGCAGGATCAGAGTTCCTTGAGAAGCAGCGAATCATGCCCTCCTCACCTGTCCTTAAACCTGAGTCAGCCGAGCTCAAGCAGCAGCTAGCGTCCTTGAGAAGCAGCGAGTCACCCCCTCCTCACCTGTGAAGCTGCTGCGCACCAGCCCGTATACCACAATGTGCAGCCCAGAGGGGCGGGGAGGCGGCACCGCCTTCGTGCCTGGCCAGATCACCTCGCCGCTCGTGTACTCTGGGCAGCGGGGCAGGGCAGGGTGGCAATTTAGGAGAGGGCGGCAGCGGGGGGAGGGGAGCATGATTCGGGGCGAGGGACTGACCGACTGAGCATTTCATCACAGGAGAAGGAGGCAGCACTGCTGGTGTGGCAGATGCGGGGCCTTTCATCCCAGCACACACACAACATGCCATACAGCCTTTCACATGCAGCCTACACAATAAAATTTCCATACACGCACCCAGTGCACCGCATGCCTGGCAGCCACACAAACAGGCTGTTACGTACTGCCTACGCATGAAGACGCACCCAGTGCACCACAGGCCCTCCACCCTCTTCCTACCCACACTACATTCAAAAGCACACACACCTGGTGCATGCCTTCCACAGTGCACCGCATGCCCACGAGCAATCTCTATCCAACCCACACGGGAACCGTGAATGTCCCAGACACATCTCAAAGTGAGATGTCACTAGATGTCTCACAAGGTCTCGAGACATGGCAGGATCAAGACATCTAGTGACATCCACTCACCCAGCAGCGTGCCCTTGTCCAGCAGGGCATCGAACAGCGGCTCCGGCAGGTGGTGCAGGAAGGGCAGTGCCCGCAGCACTTCCCGCACCGAGGGGGCGCGCCACACGGGGCCCTGAACCTCCAGCTGGCGAGCGCGCCGCTGCACCGGCTCCTGCGCCCGGATGCACGGGTGGGCGGGGTGTGAGGATGTGGCGTGTAGGGTGTAGTGGGGCGCGGGTGGGCGGGAGGGTAGGGTCCGGCAGTTGGTGTGCCGCACCACCAACTCTTCACCCCTTGCTGCCTGGAGATCTCTTCAGTGACCAGTCCAGTCAGTCAACCAACAACATATTTCCACTCGAACACATGGTGCTCAACAACCCACTCAACCCGCAGGCCCCCCCACCTGCATGGCCTGCTACCGCACGCCCACCTAGAATCCTCTGTGGAAGATGCATTGGAAGCTGTAACGACTTGACAAGCCCACCTAGAATACCGACGAATTGCCTGCTTGGCCACCCACCGCCCACCCAACCACCCGGTACTGCCCACCCCACCTGCATGGCCTGCCGCTCCGCGTCATTCACGATGCCCGATGAATAGAGTTCCTCGATGAAGGCGGCCTGCTGGCGCAGGATGGCCATGGCAGCCCTGCAGGCAGGCAGGGAATGTCGAAAACAGAAACAATGTAAATGTGCGGAAGGAGGGTTGGAGGTAGGTGGGGCAGACAGGCAGGCAGTGCCGATGGGGACAGTGCATGTGTTGAAGCGGGGGCAACCCTGCAGGCAGGCAGCAGACCCGTGGCAAATTCAGGCGTATGTGTGTATTCAATCAATTGCATTTCAAGTACCGCAAAGGTCTCGTGGGACAGGGTGGGGTGCGAGTGTATCAGAAAGTAGTTTGAGAAAGTAGTTTGTAGCAAAGAAAACGAGGTGGTAGTCACCCAGGACGCAGGCGGGGCCCTGCAGGAGACAGGCAGGGGCAGGCAGGGGTCGGCAGGCAGGCAGGCAGGCAGGCTGCATACAGAGGGGCATGCATGTGTTGACAGGTGGCAGCAGGGGGCTAGTCTAGTCTAGTCTAGTCGTTACAGCTTTTCACATCCCCTGAAAGGGGATTCAACTTCAGGACGAACCAAATCCTGAGAGGTTGACGAGGCATGCACCACAAGGCATGCACCACAAGGCAGCAGGGGGCAACGCGGTGCGTGTGCCAGCCGGGACATGCACAGCTGGGTGAGTGGAACGCTGGGTGAAAGACAGGGGGTGCTGTCTTGTCTCGAACAGCAGTCGACTCCATTGCAAACAAGAAGCAATCAAAGCAGATCTTTCAAGTCCAAGTCCAGGTCAAGTAATGAACCAAGCAGGTCAGACGCGCACACCTGTACGTAGGAGTGTCTCCATTTCAAATACAGGCATTCAACGCAGTTTTTTCAAGTCCAAGTCCAAGTATACGTCAATTTAGTAGCCAAGCAGGGCAGGCGGGGCCCACCTGTAGGACTGTATGGCCTGGAAGCGCTCCGGCGCCTCGATCTCCCGGTCGACAATGAACTTGCACACACGCTCACTTTCGGCAGCAATCTCGGCCTAGGGACAGGGGGCAGTGGGCAGGCGGGCAGGGACGGGTGAGATACTTGAATGAATCAAGGCTTGCGAGATTGGGAGCTGACTGCAAGGCGGGCGCTTGCTTTTGACGGCGATTACAGCCTGGAAAAGGGTGTGTGGTGGGCAGGCGGGCGGGGACGAACAGGGAAATGCAAATGGGTTGGGGGCGCGGGTGGGCGGGGGCCACATTCAGGGTTGGCGCATGCCTTTCGGCAGCAAAGTCGGCCTGGGACGGAAAGTGTAGTGGTAGTGGCCAGGCAGGGGCGGTTGAGGGGCAGGAGCGGGAGTGCGGGTTTGCGCAGCACCCTTGGGACCCTCAGCAGCTGACATACTTCCCGCCCTGCGCCGGTTCACCCCCTCCCCCCACACCTGCAGGGGGCCCGCCTGTGCCGACTCTCGCAGCCATTGGGCCTGGGGGCTCCAGGCCAGGGCCAGCCAATATTCAACAGCAACCTCTGAGGCCACCAGCATGGTGCTGCTCAGCACGCCGCCAATCAGGCCTGCACACAACACCAGGGGGCGGGGAGGGCGGCGGGCACGGAGGGGGGGGGAGTGTTGTGGGACAGCCCTTTTTATAACTCTCACAAATACAAAATAAAATTAAATTAAAAGGTTTCTTCAAAGCAAGGGAGCGCTTTGAGGCGTGTAGCGGGGGAGCAAGGGGGAGCAACGGGGCGTGTGGCAGGAGAGGCAAGGGATGACCCAAGAAGCACTGAGGCACCAGGGAGTGTATGCGTGATGGGAGAGGTGCTAGCAGGGGCTTGCAGGCAGCAAGGTATTAAAACAGCCAGCCCGGAGCCGCGCGCCTGAGAACCAGCGTAGGAGAGGCATGAGCGGCCAGCGCAGCGCGCGCGGCAGGCGGCCGGTGAGCCGCTTGGTCTTGAAGAACAGCCAGGCCAGCAGCCTGCACCCAGGGCCATCGTTGAGATGGGCGGGTAACCCGCTCAAAGAATGAGCAGAGGTGGGTAGAAGCACACGCCTGCCTGCCACTGGTGTTCTCAACACACAAGCTCCCGCCAACGAAACGTCAGTCATTTGGCAGAGAAAACTTCCCGTCTGCTGCTTTTGCTGGGCACTGGCTGCCTTTATGAACTTTATGCACACCAATGCAAACAGGGTGCATTACAAACAAACCTGCTGTGCCTCCCAACCCAGCAAGCTGCGCAAGCAACAGCAGTGCACAGCCAAAAACATATATGCTACGCATATGTTTGCTAAACCTTGTTTTAGTACACTTTGTTGTAAGTGGCTGGGTGCTTACTTGACCATGTACTTGCCCACAGCCTCGCGCTCGGCCACTGACCAAATGTCCTGCGGGGGAGAGGAGCGAGCACAGGGGTGAGAGGCAGGGCCATTGCCGCACGAGCGCAAAACGGGGAAGGGCAGACAGGTGGGGGCAGGGGAGCAGCCAGACAGCTGAATCGGGGCAAAGAGATGATGAGCGGGGCTGCTGGTGGTCTAGTCTAGCCGTTACAGCTTTTCACATCCCCGGAAAGAGGATTCAACTACAACCCAAGCCATCTGCTGGTGGGCTCGGTGCGTTTCAAACACCGATGCTTCCTGCCCAGTCCCACTGTCCCTCCCCGCCCTCACGAGTCCTCCTGTCCTCCTCTACCTTTTCCTCATGTAGCTTCTCGACCGGCTCACCAGGGGCTGGTCTGCGCAGTCTGCCGCCCGGTCGCAGGCGTAGTCCAGGATGCGCAGGCCCTGGGAGGACAGCAGGCCCTCGCCACGCTTGGAGTGGAAGTAGCGCTTGAGGCCTGCGGCAGGTGCCCGGTGGAAATGCAGCGGGAAGAAAAGAGTGTTGAAACATGGGAAGTGAGATGGGAAGCCTGGGTGCGGGTGGAACGTGTTATAAGCTTGGTGACAAATCATGAACGGTGTGTCCCAGTTGGCAGGGTTTTCAGTGGTCGTAATGTGGACCAGTAGGGGTGGTGGGTCGGCGCATTGGAGTGGGCAGTGCTGGCAAGCATGCAGAGAGACGATGCGCCGGCAGAACAGGGGTGAGCCAGCCACTCCGGGAGACTCTTTTCACACCAAAAACAGGCATTCAACATGCTGCCACCGTGCGCCTGCCCCAAGCCCCGGCCCAGCCCCCGTCACCTGCCGCCAGCCTCATGCGTGCCTCTGCCACCACCTCATCGCTCCACCGGCCGCTGCATGGTGCCCCCTTGGCCACCCCCGCCCCATCGGGGGTGCCGCCGCACGGCGCCCCTCCATCGCCGCCGCCCCCCGCCGGCCCTGCCAACTGCACAGCAACGCCAGCCAGTGGCGTGCTCATGCTGCGGCGCAGCAGCAAGGCACCTGCCTGCCACGGCTTGACGGCTGCTGTGCCTGCTGCGCCTGCCAGGCTGGCCGTAACCGCCATGCCCGCCCCAGCCGCAGGCGGCATCAGTCCGGACGATCCAAAGTGCCTGTGGTGGGGCGCAGCCTCGTGCTGCCCCCATCCCGGCTGCTCTGGCTGCTTCCTGTGGCCGCGGGGCGCCAAAGAAGGGCTTTTGCTGGGTCCTGCAGAGGCGGCTCGCTGAAGCCGCACCGCCTGCCTGCCCGCCCCAGGAAGCACTCCCTCAGCGCTGGCAGCGGCGGCGCCAGCGGCGGCAGTATGCTGCGGGGGAGGGAGCCCCGCTGCCTCCAGCGCCTCTGCTGCTGCAGCCGGCTTTGTGCCCGCAGCACGGCTGTCCAGCTCAGCGCTGTCTGGCGGGGGAGGCACCCAACTGAGAGGTGCTGCGACAGGTGGCACTTCGGGATTTGCTGCTTGCGCTGCCGGCGGGACGGCCAGGCTGGCAGGCAGCACAGCTGCATGACTGGGTGCCAGCTCAGCTAGCTCTTCTGGCCCGCCCTCTGCTGTGGGTGTGGGCGGCTCTGGGGAGTGTGCTGGAGATGTGTGATGGGAGCTGATCTTTCCCGGGGAGGGCGGCTTGAGGAGGGAAGCCAGGCCGGCCCCTGGCTGAGTGTGCATCAGCGAGCCAAAGCCGCGCTGCCCACCGCCGCCGCCGCTCGCGCTGCGGCCGCCAAACTTGGCGCTGTCGCTGGCGGTGTGGCGCAGCAGGCGGGAGGGGCCCAGACCCCTGCTGCTGCCAGGCTGCCAAGCTGTGCCTGCTGTGCCTGCTGTGCCTGCTGCGCCGGTGCGGGCGGACAGCGGCGCCGCGCGTGGGCTGAAACTGACGCTGCTGCTGCCGCTGAAGGCAGACTGCTGGGAGGTGGCTGTTCCCGGAAGCTGCCCTTGGTTGCCAGGTGGCGACATGTCATCGGCTCCCAGAAGCTCTCCGACTTGCAGTACCGCCTGCCGATCGGCTGCCGCCGGCAGAAGGCTGGTGCGGACCAAACCGTGCATGCCACGCGGCGACATGGGTGCTGACGTGGACGCTTCAGACGCTGACATGGCGGCAGCCCGGCCGGTGCCGGGAGCTCTAGGGGAGCCCGGAGCCGAGGCTGCAGCTGCTCGTGGGCTGGAAAGCACTGCCGGGGGTGCAGACAACCGGCCCAGCTTGAGGCGGGGCAGCTGCAGCTGCGGCGGCGCGGCGATGGCGGCGGCAGCAGGCTCAGCGGTGCCGGGCGCGCCAGCGGCTGCCTGCGAGGCGATCGCCCTGCCGGCGGCTGTGCTCTCAGCAGGACCTCCCCCAGATGCGGCACGCTGCAGCGACTGCTGGATGCCACCAGCACTGTCGCTGGAAGTGCTGAGACGGCCGCCGCTGGTGGGAGCGCCGATGTGTGAGGGCATGCTGAGCATGCTGGGCTGCTGGGGTGCTGCTGGGGCCTGGGGAGCGCTCAAGCTGAAGGCGGCATCTGACGGGAAGCTGGGCAGCCCGGTGTCGAAATCCAGCGAGGCATACTGACGCTGAGCATGCTGTGCGTGTTGCGCGTGCTGCGTCTGCTGGGCATGCCGTGGGGAAAGCGCCTGCTGGGCGAAGCGCACGCGCTCTGTGTGCTGTCTGGGCTGTGCGTGCTGTGTGTGCTGTGCGCTCTGCTCGCCGCCCCCACCGCCGATCTGAGGCAGCTCACTGCTGCTGTCCTCTGGCCCAGCAAGCGTCCACCCCCGGGCTGGCTGAGCTGGGACATCAGCCTGCTGCGGGGCGGGTGGGCGTGCTGCTGCAAATGATGGCCCGCGGGTGCCGGCTCCCCGGCTGCCGCCCTCTCTGCTATCCTCATCCTGCAAGGGAGCAGACACCATAGCATGCAACCATTGAGGCACCGGCCGCACTGTTGGCGGGGATGAGCTTGACCGGAAACGGCTGGCCGTTTTGGCACAGGCAGCACAGCTGCGTGTGCATGGGTGGTCGTTTTACAGTGCGCCATGCAAGCGGGACGCCCTGCGCTCATCACCCACACACAATCTCCCCTCCACACATTATGAGAACCATGCTGAATCCTTGTGCCCGGTAAGCTGAATTTCCACACAGGTGCCTGGGGCTGCATTAAGAAATTTGTATGAAAACTGAGCTCAAAGAAAACTGTATAATATTTGAAGTAAACACTCACCTCAGAGCTGGACCCGACCTCCACAATTGTGTGCATCGCTGGCACCGACTTGGCGCCAGCCAGGCGGGGTGCCCTCTCCTGCAGCAAGAAGGACAGGTCAAGGTGACGCTGAAAACCGTTGAAGCAGGGCCGGCGAGATAAAAGCGGAGCTGGCGCGGTGAAGCTGAGCTGGCAAAGCGAAGCTGAGCTGGCAAGGTGACGCAGAGCAACAGCACCCGTTTGGGTGGGCGGCACAGGTACAGACGTAGCCACTGGATCCCTCCTCACTCATCCCACTGGGCAATCAACCAAGCACCCACACATCCTGTCCTCAGGGACGGGATACCCCCCACAGAGCAAGTCACAAGCAAAGAGCCCAGCGCTCCTCTCACCTGCTGCCCGGCTGGGGCCGGCCGCACGGGCCAGAAGGGCGCCTCGTCAGCAAACTCCTGGCTCCCATACTTGGTCAACCTGTCAACACTGCTGCTCCTGCCCACCCCTCCCAGCCATCTACCTCCTCCTCCTCCTCCCCCTGTGCTGTCAGCTGCTGACCCAGCTGCTGAGCTGGCTGCTGAGCTGGCAGTCGGGGTGCGGCGCAGCTTCCAGCCAGCTGCCGCCCCAGGCGGCATGTGCGCTGCCGCTGCCGGCAACAGCGGTGCCTCCAATTCTGGCCCAGCAAAGGCGCTGGCCATGCCGTTCACATCTTCAAATCCCTCCTCAAGTGCCTCCTCATCTTCTGTGGGTGCTGCCTCCTCTTGGGCAGAGCTGCCTGATGCACCCCGAGGATCCCTCCACTTGTGGCTAAGGTGTGTGTAGCTAGCGCCCAGCATGCGCCGGCTGCTGTTGAGGGCCTTGTTGCCAGATACGTGCCTGAAGACAGGGCAGGGGAGTCGGGCGGGATGGGTGAGGGAGCAGGCTGGGTGGGGTGGGGAAGAAAGATGGGCGGACAGGTTGGTGGGCAGGGAGGGCAAGCAAGAAGATGAGCGGGCAGTGCTACCAAACTGGCTGGCCCCAGATTTTGTCACCCCTTGTGAGGTGGTATCAGGAGCAGGGACTGAATGCAACATGTCGGGGCAAAACGGCAAGTGGAAGCAGCGCCCCGGCACGGCAGCGCATCCCAACGCGCAAAGCAGGGTCCACTGCACATAATTCCGATACACTCACCCACCACCCTGTCCCATGGCCAGACCTTTGCTGGCTCCCCCATGAGCGTAAAACGTACGATTGATTGATTGGAAACAGCATTCACTGGCAAGCACGCACATCCGCACAGCAGCAGCAGCTGCCCCTTGCCTGAGGTCCGCCAGCGCCGCCGCCCGGCGGGTGCCCGCAGTGTGGCGAGGTGTGGTGGGGGCAGCCCATCCCGGAGACTCAAACAGCTCCTCCTGATGTGCCATGCTGCCAGCTGGCATTTCATGCGCCTCGGACTGGTCACCCAGGGTCGCTCCTGCACCCCCCGCCCCCGAACCCCGCCTGCCGTCTTCTCTGCCGTTGGCGCCGGCGCCGGTTCCGGCGCCAGCTGGCAGCACAGCAGGCACAGCAGGGGCAGCAGGGGGCGGTGGGTTGAACAGTTCGAGCTCTTCAGAGAGATCGACAAATCGCTCCACAGCGCCCCAGTCCACCCCACGCAGCATTTCGTCCTCATCCGCTTTCAGGTCCTGCACCAAAGAAGGGTGACCGGCAAGGCAGGGAGGGGCTGTGTCAGCATTTCGTCCTCAACCGCTTTCAAGTCCTGCAGCAAAGAAGGGTGAGCGACAAGGGGAGGGGAGGGGCTGTGTCAGAAATTTGTCCTGTCCGCTGGCAGGTCCTGCAGCAAAGAAGGGTGAGCGGCTGGGGAGGGGCTGCGTCAGCACTTGGTCCTTGTCCGCTTTCAAGTCCTGCACAGGTGGCACCAAGGGTCGTTGGTTGGGGACATATGTGCAGGGCACCCCCAGTGCAAGCTTCTCGACCTCAGGCTGGCCTGCCTGTCCAAGGTTGGTGGGCAGGGTGGGCAGGTGGGCAGGCTAGAAGATAGGTTACTGCAACCATGCAACTGAGCCATGGAGCAGCTGCAAGCGCAGGGCAGGCAGCGCAGCTGCTGCTGCTGTTGCTGGCGTGTGGGCAAGCGTGCCTGGATGGCGGCGGCCGTGTAGCGCAGCAGCGCTCGCTTGGCCTTCTGTCGAATGCTCAGCTTGACGGGTGACACCTGCCAGAGAGGAAGAACGTGAGGGCGGGCACTGGGTGGGGCGTGGAGTGTTGGCAGGCAACAGGCAGCAAGCAGGTTGGACTGGTTGGATAGACCAAGCAGAGACGGAAAGGCCGCCCAGCAGCAGCCTAGCACTGCAGGCTGCTGGGGCTGCGGCCGGCCAATCACTGCAGGCTGCTGGCGCTGAGCCAATCACTGCAGGCTGTTGCTGCTGCTGCTCTCCATGCACTGCAGGCTGTTGCTGCTGCGGCCGGCCAAGCACTGCAGGCTGCCACTGCGGAGGCCCTGCTACCCGCTCCCCGTGAAGTGTTTGACATGCGATTGGTTGCATTGGTGGGCTGCACCGGCCCTGTGGACATTGCAATGCAGCGTTATGGAGCTGACTGATTGCTTCATGGCGGCAGCGCCTTGCCGTGGTGAGCCCCGTGAAGCGCAGCACAGCGGGTATGGTGGGCGCGTTGATGAGCAGAGTGCACAGCACAAACAGGCTGGTCCAGAGGCCCATCTGCGGGTGGGTATGTG
>JTEE01000306.1:129695-145420 GCA_002896455.3 Chlorella sp. ArM0029B | reverse complement strand
GTAGGGGTATGCCCGTGCAATGAGCTTGTAATTTGGGTCTGCTGTGAGTGCCAGGCCCTCGAGGACGGTGAGGGAGCGCAGGATGAGGGCGTAGTAGGCGGGCACGCGGAAGGGGTACTGGAAGAGCACGCCGCCCAGGCCGTCCACAATGGCCCTGCAGGGGTGGGGTTCAGAAGCAGGAGCGGAGCGGGAAGAGACCGTTATAGTCAGGCAAGCAACCGGGGAGAGGTGCTGGAAGAGGACGCCGCCCAGGCCATCAACAATGGCCCTGCAGGGGTGGGGTTCATGGGGGGTGGGGTTCACGGGGGTGGGGTTCAGGAGCATGAGCGGAGCGGGAAGAGCGCAGAATAGTCGGGCAAGCAACCGGAGAGAGGTACTGGAAGAGGACGCCGCCCAGGCCGTTCACGATGGCCCTGCAGGCGCAACAGGGTGTGGGGCTGGGCTTTACAAAGGGAGCGCAGGACGAGGGCGAAGCGGGCAGGAGAGCAGAAGGGATACTGGATGAACACTTACCCTGCCTGGCCCCCGCCGACAGCTCAGCCCAGGCTCACTTCCAAGCGGCCCCACTATATCGCCTGAAGTTCAGCTGGCTGACGCTGCCCTGCGGTACTTATCCCATATTGCATCAAACCACACCACACCGCATCACACCACACCACACCGCACCACAACGCACCACACCGTGCCACACCTCATCAAACCGCAGCCCACCATACCTCACCGCACCACAGCAAAGCACAGCACGCCGCGCCACCCCACACCACCAGCCCGCCCCTCACCTGAAGTTGAGCTGGCTGACGCTGCCCTGCAGTAATTATGCATCACACCACACCTTGTTGTTGCTTTTGGACTTTCTCTGTCTCTTTGTATTGGAAGTTATGTTGTAGGTTTTCAAGTTCATGGATTGCATTTTTAAAGCTTCCTATTACTCACCTGAAGTTGAGCTGGCTGACGCTGTCTGTGAGCACGTTGTCAAAGAAGGCGGCCAGGGAGGGGGCGATGGGGGTGGTGTCCACAGAGGGGTCCATAAAGTCAAGACTGCACTCAATGATTGATACAGAGAAGACGGGGCACAGAGTGACTGATTGGGATGGGTGGTGTCGGGGTGCGCGATGGGATGGGTGGCGGTGCCCGCTGACGGGTCCATAAAGTCGAGCCTGCACTCAGCAATCGATACAGAGGAGACAGGGCATAGGCATAGGCATAGGCATAGGGAGGGGGCGATGTGGGTGGTGTCCACCGATGGGTCCATGAAGTCAAGGCTGCACTCAGAGGGAACCGATGTACAGGGCATGGAGGCATATTGGGTTACTTTATGTCAAGATACACGGTGGGGGTTGGGGGTGGTGTCCACCGACGGGTCCATAAAGTCGAGCCTGCGGCACCGCAAGGATAAGCATTAAAGAGAGATGTTGGGTTGGGGGTGTGGTGGCAGCAGGGTGGGTGCACAAGGGGATGGGTGGCGGTGTCCACTGACGGGTATATAAAGTCGAGCCTGCACTCAGCAATTGATACAGAGAAGACTGGGCATAGCCTTAGAGGCATGTAGGGCCCAATGAACCTACTCCTCCAAGTCGCAGCAATACGGGCATGTAAAAAAACACCCCCTGCACATGCAGCGATGCAGCGCATGGCCAAGTTCTGCTTCCCAGTCGCGCAAACACGCACCCAGAGTCTCATGAGACGGGAGATTGGCTGGGGTGACTGGGGCAAGCAGGTGCGGGTGTGCTGCCTTCTGTGTCTCTTCCAGAGTCCCGCCCCCCCCTCTCACGTGTAGTAGTCGTAGCACATGGCCAAGTAGTCCCGGTTCACCAGGTGCACCACGTGGGCAATGATGGCGTAGCGGGCTGCAGGCATGGTGTGGGGGGAGGAAGGCAGGCACAATGCACGTCAGGAGAATGAGTCTACATGGGTGATGATGGCGTAGCAGGCTGCATGCGTAACATGGGGCAGCGAAAGGCAGAAAGACATTGTCTTTCAGTTCGCCAGGGCGACACTAGCGGAGCAGGCTGCATCGTGACACACACACAACAGCGCCCCACCTGACTGGGCGCCCCAATCATGCCAAAGTCGATGAGATCCGCTGAGTTGTCAGACCGTTGCTGACAATACATGGTTCCTGAACACACAGCGCACGGCAGCACACACAGCATGAGTGCCCCACCTGACTGTGGCGCCTCTGACATCATTCCAAAGTCTAGGTAGACGAGGTCGCCGCTGGTGGTGGCCAGAAGGTTGCCGGGGTGGGGGTCTGCATGGGGTGAGGTGGGGGGCGGTGGGCAAGTCAGAGTGTGTACAGAGTGTGTAAGAATGTGTACAAGTGTGTACGGTTGTTTGCATGCTGTTGTTGTCGTGGATTGGCGTGCATAGCGGCGGTGGCAAGGTGGGGATTTATTGTGGTGGCGAGGGGATTGGGGCGAGGCAAGTCACGGTGTGCAAGGTGTGTTGCAGGCAGTTTGGCGGCCTCCATTGCCTGGCATGCACGGCGCGCGGTGGTGGCGTAGAAGGCAGCACACCGGCACCTGCTTGCCCCAATACAATTTCCCATCTCATGAGACCGTTCCTGGCTCCCCTTGGACACTACATTGTAGCCAACTAACAATCAGTACCACCACCCCCCAACCCATCCAGAGCAGGTGGGGGCGTTTTGGCATGGGACAAGGGGCAGGCAAGCAGGCCCGGCAGACAAACCACACAAACCCCATCCACCCAGACTCGTGGACATCAAATTGTAACTAACTGACTAACTAACTAACTAACAATAGCAGGCCGGCAGGCCGGCAGGCAGGCATGCAGGCAGACAAACCCCACCCACAACTGCCCACCCACCCGCGTGGAAGAACCCGGACTCCAGCAGCTGCCTCAGCGTGCACTCAATGCCCACCGTCACAAAATCAACAATGTCCAGCCCCAGGGCAGACATGGCTGCACAGGGAGGACAGGGGAGAGGGGAGGGAGAGTGGGTGGGGAGGGTGGGTCAGCAGCGGGGACTTGCAGGTCAATAAACACAATGTCCAGGGCAGGCATGGCTGCACAGGGAGGCAGGGAGAGAGGGGGGAGAGTGGTTGAGGAGGGTGGGTCAGCAGCAGTTGCAACGTGGTTGGTTAGCAGCAGCAGCAGAAAGAAAGACAAAGGAAGAGGGACGTGCACGTGCCACGGTGCGAGCAACTAGCTGGCACATGTCCTGCAACTGTATCGCCTTCGGGCCCCTGTGTAAGAGAGTAACCAGCAGCAGCCACGGTGTGAATTGGACACACCCACCTTTCTCGTCGGTCAGCTTCACGCCGTCAATCCACTCCATCGTGATGACCCGCCGGCTGGTGGCCTCCCACTTGATGCCCGGCACACGCACGCGCGGCACGTGGCTGCACATGGGCGGGGGGGAGGGGCAGGGGACATGCAGGTTGATGTACTGGCTGTGTGGCTTGATGCCTGGCCCACGCACGCGCAGCACGTGGCTGTACCCGGGGATGTGGAAGGGCGCAGGAGTCACGTCATTCGCTCCACAGCCTTTCCGTAACACGCCCATACCTCACCTCGCTCAAGCACCCCACCCCACATACCTGCCATGCTTGAAAATCGCTCTACATGTGCCACGCGTGTGATTGGCGGTGGCGGTGCCACCAAAGTGGCTTTCCGCCCCCCCTTCCTGTTCTCTTTTTGCAGACACCCATCACAGCTCACCTGTACAGGCTGGCACACTCCTCCGCATCTTTCTCCCTCCTGAACCCCACTTGATACCCCACCCCATCAACCACAATGTGCTTGCAACAGTAGACCCGCCCATTGCAGCGCACCTGTACAGGCTGGCAAACTTCTCCGCGTTCTTCCCCTCCTGGATGTAGTCCAGCTCCCCAAACAGGCGGGCAGCAAACTCGTCCACCAGCGGGGTGAGCGGCTGGGAGATCTGCAGGGGCGGGGAGGGGAGCGGGCACCGGCATTGCCAAAAAAGTGAGTCAGGGACAAAGGGCCAGCAGCTGGGAGATCTGCAGGGGGGGAGGGGAGTACTCCGGAGTGGGCACCGGGCTTTTGGAGAGAGGTCAGGGATAGAGGGTGGGGGGCAAAGGGCTGCAGGGGAGGGGAGCGGGCATTGGAAATGCGCGCAGGAGCCGGGCAAAGCGCAATGCACAAAACAAGCTGCCCATCACGCCGCTGCACAGCAAGCGCGTGGTGTAGAGCAACCCTTGCTGGCAACCAAGACGCACAAACTGTTTGCGTGATGTAGTGAAGACACGAGCCTAATACAACCTTGTGGGACTGTCAGAGGCTGCAGCCGCACCATGTTGATGGCAGTGCCCCCAGTGCCCCGAGTCAAAAGCCCCAAGACACTAGCGCACCTGCCCTACTGCACCACGTCCCAGACACCTATTCCCTCCTGCCCCACGTCAAAAGCCCCACAGACACACGTTTTCGTCATTGGCAGCGTCTCCCTACTCCCTACCATGGCGAAGGCTGCCCTATCGCAACTTTCAAAAATCAGACCACAGACACACGCCCGCACCTGCGGAATGTTGTTGTCGATGGCCACCACCAGCCGCCTGAGCAGCACCATGTCGATCGCAATGTTCTCCCCAATGCCCGGCCGCTGCACCTTGACAGCCACCTGCTCCCCGGTGCTGCGCAGCCGCGCCTTGTACACCTGCAACACACACGGGCAGGGGCGCGCAGGGGAGGAAGTTAGTTCGTTTAATTCAACTTTACAAAACAACATCGTTTTGGTTTTGAAGCAGGTATACGACGTCAACACCATGCAGCGCAGCCGAGCCTTGTAGACCTGCAGACACACGGGTAGGGGCAGCCAGGGGAGGCAGCAGGTGTGATGTCAACAGCATGCAGGCGAATGCCCCGGCTCAGGGGCGGGCAGGGTGAGTAGGTAAGATGTACCGTGTGGAAACAGCTTCAAGACGCATGCCACGCCTGGCAAACCTGCAACGCGCGGGGCGGACAGGGGGAGCAGGTGGGTATGGCAGCATAATGGCGCATGCCGCGTCTTGCAGGCCTGCAACACGCGGGGCGGGCAGGGGGAGCAGGTGGGTATGGAAGCATAAAGGCGCGTGCCGCGCCTTGTACACCTGCAGACACACGGGGCGGGGCGGGCAGGGGAGGCAGTGGGTGTGTTGTTAACAGCATGCAGTGCAGCCGAGCCTTGTAGACCGGCAACACGCGGGGCAGGCAGGGGGGGAACAGGTGTGATGTCAACATCATCAAGACGCATGGCCACGCCTGGGAAGGCCTGCAAAGAAGCTGGAGCACAGCAAGCTGGTCTCGGACTCCCCAGGAGCCACTCATTCACCTGCCTCTCGATTTCCCACGACACACTCCTGCACCCGCCCTCTCGTTTTCCCCTCAACACACTCCTGCACCCGCCCTCTCGTCCCCTCACGTGTTCACACGCAGGAGACACACACTCTGCCACCCACCTGCCCCAGTCTGGCCGCCGCCACCGGCTCCTCTGCGATCTCGCCTTTACCGGATGCGCTTTTTCACCCACCCTCAAACCTAAACCCTTGCACCCACCTGGCCCAGGCTGGCCGCCGCCACCGGCTCCTCTGTGATCTCGCTGTACACCTCGCTCACCGGCCGCCCCAGCTCCTCCTGCATCACCTGCACAACTCAAAACCACAGCAGGCACAGCACAGCACGGCACGTGAGCACAGACGGCTCGGCACGGCACGGCACGTGAGTACACCACAGTACGGCACAGCACGGCACGGCACGGCACGGCACGGCACGGCACGGCACGAGAGAAGGGACGTGTGGGAAGGGCGAATGCATGTGGGCAGCGGACACATCCATGAATCTGTAGTGGTGAGTGCAGTGCCCAAACGCCGGTACTGCGCTCCAGCCGGTGCTGCTGCCACCGCCCTGTCCTGCTGCCCTCCCTCGCAGGCCTCGCCACCGCACCAATTGGCTGTGACACAAGCGTGCGGTGAAACTAAGGGCAGGCCAGCTGCCGCACAATCTGCCTCTCTCGGATTAGGTCAGAGATGTCTCTCAGAGGCGCCACAGGCGCCACACAGCCCGCTACAAGGGAAGGCTCGCTGACCGATTCTAGTCTCCCAACGCGGTCAGCAGCGCTGCACCGCAGCAGGCGGCTGGGCCCCGTCCCCATCTGGAAAGCGATGCTGCCTGGGAAGGCTGACTGGCTACACCACACGCGGTCGGCAGCACTGCACCACAGGAGGCGGCTGGGCCTAAACCCTAAACCCTAAACCCTACACCCCTACACCCTAATCCTACACCCAAGCTTTCACAGGAGGCGGCTGGGCCTAAACCCTAAATCCTAGACCCTACACCCTACACCCAGTCTGCCCCCCACCCACCTGGAAGGCGATGCTGGATGGGAAGGAGGGCAGGCGGTCCTGCAGCTCCGACAAAGCCTCCAGGTAGGGCTTGGGCAGAAGGTCGGGGCGGGCTGCAGGGAGGGAGGCGGGAGGGCAGGGAGTTTCATGGTGTGAATATTGTTGTTGTTTGTTGTTTATTTGTTTGGAACCGGGTGAAGCGGGTCGGGGCGGCCGCAACATGTGTTGGCAAGGCAAAGGGAGATCAATCAGGGGCATCCATGTGTCGCTTGAACAGGAAGATCGGCAGAAGCATGCCGGTCCGTCTCACCACCCCTCTGTCTCATTCTACAAAACTTGGACGCCCCGCTCACCGCTCAGCGCCTGGCCGGTCTTCACAAAGCTGGGCCCCAGCGTGCTGAGCACAGTGCGCAGCTGCTTTGCGCGCTGTGGTGTGTTGGCCTCCAGGGAGCCCGATGCCATGTCAGCAAGCACCCGCGTGATGAAGCCACCCAATGACGTCGCCACCTTGACCGAACGAGCCGCCAGCTCTGCACTCGACGCAACAAGGGGAACGAGGGGACAGCAGCAGTGTGTGAATGCGAGCAGCCAGGAATTCCGGGCTGGGCATCAGGGGCCTTGTAAAGCGCACGGCTGTGGGTGCGCAGGGTAGCGGCAAGCGCATAGTGTGTGCCACGTCACGTCACGTCACGCTGTGGTCTGCTGCTGCCCTGGCAAAACTGTTTGCAATGCATGCAAATAGACCTGGCCTGGCTTGTCTGGCTCCAGCCAGCCGTCCTGCAACAGCCCCGCCCCCGGCCAGGCACCTCCGGCGGAGCGTGCGCTCTCGTGGCCAGATGCTGCGTACACCCTCCTCCTCCCTGGTACGCTTTGCCAAGCTCCTCACATACCACGCACATCCATCCTCGCCCTCTTGCTTTCTGTGCAGACGTGGCATAGAAGCACATCTCCGTGAAGATTCTCATGATGAAAACCACCCCCCGACAGTTGCTTGCTGACCCGCTCAATACGCACACCCCCTGCACACCCTCCCCATTCCATCATGTCTTTTGTTCTTTTTCTCACCGGTGGGCCTGCTGCTGAGCGCCGCTGCCAGCTTGTCTGGGTCGTACCTCACCCCCATCTCCGCCAGCAGCTGAGGCAGGTCGGGTGTGAGGGTGCTCAACTCCATGGCATCCACCCTGCACAGCCAGCGGGGCGCCAGCATGGCAAGGTTACGCCAGCGGCAGCAGCAGCGGCAGCAGGGGCAGCAGCAGCAGCAGCGGCAGCAGCAGCAGGGGGGGCAGCAGCAGCAGCCGCCGCCGCAGCAGCAGAGCAGTTGAGGTGCAACATGTTGGGGGCAGCAGCGGTGCGAGAAACATGGGTGCGGAGGGCGTGCACCAACCCTGCACAGCTTCTGGCACGATGCCAGCACGGCAAGCGGCAGTGAGCAGAGCGGCAGTGAGCAGAGTGGCAGTGAGCAGGCAGCAGTGAGGGCGGCTGAGTGGAGGCAGCATGGCAGGCACAAGACCGCAGTGGGCGGCAGCAGCAGCAGCACGGCAAGGCAGGCACGCCAGGTGCCGGACCCATGGATCAGTGACCAGGCTGTGCACCAAGGCATGTGTTCTCTTCTACTGGTTCGGCAAGTGGCAGCATAGCGTAGGCATGGCTGCCAAGAGGGGAAAGCATCGCTTCCATCACCGCATAGCGAGCCCAGCAGCTTGGCACCGCGAGGTGTGCGTCAAAGCAGCAGCGGCGGCGGTGCAGCAACGGCAGCAGTCAAGGTGTCAGGATGTTTGCTGACAAGTGAGCACAGTCACCCGAACAGCAGGACACAAGCATCATGCCAGCAGCCGAAAATATCTGAGGTGGCAGCGGCGCCGCCGCCGGTCAGGCGCCGCCCGCCGCCAGCCCGTGCACCGCCTCACCAAGTCTTCTGCCCAGTCTCGGTGAAGAACCAGTCTCCCGCTTGCAGGGAGCCAATGTTCGACGAGTCTACGCTCCGCTCTGAGAGCGCCCTGGTGGCGGACCTTCGCTCCTTGGCGGCCTGGCTCCTGGTGTGCAGCTTCATGGAATAGTCGCGCGCCTCGCCGGAGGCCAGACCTCTGACGGCGGGGCGCGTGGCTTCATGGTGCGGCTGAACTCCGAGCCTGCGCCCGCCAGCCCCCGCTGCAAGCGGGCGACCAAACGGTGTCGCAGACTGCCACAAAGCGCCTGCTGCTGCGGCCCTCATGCGGTCTCAAATTCTTGTAACGAGCAGGCTTGCCCACCGAAATGGGCGCGCAGCGGAAAGCATGCCTCTTGGTATGGTATCGGCGGCGTCCCGCCCGCCGTGGCACTACAACCTTCGCGCCCGCCTTCCCCCAGCTGCGGCTTCTGCTGGCGCACATGCCATGCCCTGTTGGCACACCAGGTCTGGTCACACGTTGTCCTCCGAAAGCATCACATGTCCAGGTCAGGCTGGCACCGCATTGCATATCCGCCTGCCAGGGACGGCTGGCGGCACACTACCCAGCGTGCCGCCAGCACCCCGCAGCTCGGGTGCCCGACGTCCATTCATGTTACCATTTCATGTCGCACATATCAGGCAATTCATAGAATTCTCACAGTTTCTATTGTACCCGGAAACTGTGAGAGCTCGGTTCACCCACGCACTGTGGCAGGCGGGGCCTTCAGACTCCGGTTTCAGGGGGCCCGCGCTGGGCATGCGCCAGCTCTGCTGGACGGTGTGGTAGGCTGGCATACGTCGACAACTGCATTCACAGTGTGCGTGGCACATCACTGCCTCTTGCAGTGCATGCGCTGCCGGCGGCCTGCCGCTGTGTGTGCGCATGACGCGCCTGCTATGCAGCAGCCCATGCCTCGCGACACTCTGAACAGCCTTCCTCTCGCGCACACCACCCTTTCAATCGACCAGAAGCAGAGAGAAGCCGTCGCATGATGAGGCGGGGCAGAGGAAGCCCTCGCATGATTGCCGGCAGATCGCTCGCGGTAATTGCGCTCACACTGGCTTTGGCGGCGGCTCATGCCTCGGGTGAGATTGCAGCGTATCACGAGCCGTCTGGCGGACTGTGCGACACCACGAACACAAGCCCTCCAAGGCAGCAGATGGCGGCGCCCAACTGCCTGTCCCAACCCAAGCATCCCTTGGCTTCAGCTTCGCCAAGCCTCTGGTTTTGTTGCAGAAGCAGGCAATCTCACACAATTAACGCATCATGCTGTTGCCCTGCACCCTCCTGCAGCTGGATCCGTGCGGCGCTTGGACACCCGCCCCGTGCTGCGCCCCGGCCGGGTCGCCGCCCTCATCAACTCCACACAAGCCACCGGCCGTTTGGTCATAAATGTGACTGAGGCGGCAGCCAGCCGTGCACTGCCACACGTCGACATGACACAGCTCGACATGCAGGCAGCCGGCAGCCACAGCATGGCAGGCGGTCTCAGGCAGCCAACCCCACCACTGCACGGCCACGTGACGCCCCGCCCGCAGCCGCCGCGCGACGAAGCAGCACCCTCTCGCACCACTCTCCCGGGCCGGCAGAGTGCAGCTAGCCTGGAGACCGCCTCCTCACCCAATGCCAAGCACCTGCAGCAGCGGCAGCCACAGCAGCAGCCCCGGCAGCAGGTGTATCAGGGGCAGCTGGGTGGCCGGCAGCAGCACACCCAGCAGCAGCAGCTGAGCAAGCAGCAGCAGCAGCAGCAGCAGCATGAGGAGCCTCATCATTCACGTCAGGAGGCGAGGTCCCGGCTACACTGCTCCCCAGGCACTTATTTCGACGCCACCAACCTGTCCTGCCAGCCCTGCCCGTGGGACCACTATTCCGAGAAGCAGGGCGCGCTGCGCTGCACGGTGAGGCTGACTGGCCTGCCTGGCCAGGCAGGATCGGCGGGCTTGCAGTGCTGCGGGCTGGCTTGGCGGGCTTGCATTTGCATGCCTCGTCATCTGTTGCATGCCTCGTCATATGTTACACGCCCCGTCATCTGTTGCATGCCCCGTCATCTGTTGATATAGAGCTGGCGGCCAGCGTTGCATGACAGACTTGCACAAGTGACCCTTGCCAAGCTCCGCCCACCCTGCCCTGCAGCGCTGCCCAATGGGCACTCATGCAGACAAGGTCGGGGCGAGTGTTTGCATGGTGAGGCAGGCTTGGACGGCGGGCGTGTGTGACCGCCCTCCTCAGTGCTGCGGTTACTTTCCCACACACTTTATTCTTGCTGTGCATAAGTTAGTTAGTTGCATATGATGTCCACGGGGAGCCAGGCACGGTCTCATGAGGCAGGAGGTTTGTTGGGGTGATTGGAGCAAGCAGGTGCAGGTCGGGCAGTGCCAGCGGTTTCTCGTCTAAAGCATTGCATGCACCTGCGGCAGTGTAGTAGCCGACCGCGGACAAAGGCACATGTGGTGGCTGCAACATGAGCGGAGCTCAGCTGCGGCCATGCCTTTGCCTCCCGTTGCCGGTGTGTTGATTTCAGTCAGCTGTGTGGAGGCTGAGGGGCGCTCACCACTCACCCCACTCTCTCTCGCCACCCCGCTCTCCTGAAAGCAGCAATCCCGCAAGGCCGCAAGGTCTCTGGCGCACTGCCTGCCAGGCACCTTCTTCGACGCCGCCACCCTCTCCTGCCAGCTGTGCCCCCGGGACCACTATTCGGACCAGCAAGGCGCGCTGCACTGCGTGGTGAGCTGGCGCTGACTGGAACCAAGGCTGAGCTGGCACTGCCGTTGCATTCGTAGGCTGTGGTGTGCTGGCAGCCAGCATGTTGCATTCCTGCAGGGCAAAAGAACAAGAGTGCAGATGAGGCTGCAAGGAAGCCTGGTGTATTTGTGTGTGTGCTTGTGTGCCCTGCTGGCAGCCAGCGCTGCATTGTGCAGCTTCACATGTTTGGCACCGTGGCCCGGCTTGCTTGCAGCTTGTAACTTGTGGCTTGCAGCTTGCTCACAGCTTGCAGCAAAGGAAAGGAAAAGAAAGCAAACACAGCGCCTAACCCACCCTGCCATTCTGCCCTGCAGCGCTGCCCCATGGGGACTCACGCAGACAAGGCCGGGGCCACTTTCTGCACGGTGAGGGCCGGTGCAAAGTCTGACAGCCAGCCGCTCGGCGCAAGGAAGCACGCCTGCCTGCTGCGCTGAGCCTGCCAGGGGTAACGGGGCCGCATGAGGGGATTTTGTGACGGCTTGCCAAACGGTCTCCCAGTGGCTGGCCACTCTGCAATTCATTCCCCTCGAGCATTCACCCAACCCCGGCCTGTGCCCCATGCACTCAAACCCTTGCAGATGTCGCGCCAGGTGGCAAGGTCCCAGCTGCACTGCCAGCCTGGCACCTTCTTCAACGCGGCCTCCCTCTCCTGCCAGCTCTGCCCGATGGGCCAATACTCCGACCAGCAAAACGCCCTGCGCTGCGTGGTAAGAAGGGCAGGCAGCAAGGCCATGGGCATCCAGCTGAGCCGAGCATTGCTGCATAACCAAATCGCCACATACATTGCTGCATGCACACAGCTGCATGCACTTGGTCCCGCAGGCAGTTGCTGGTGCAACACAATCCACCGAACCTGCATTATATGCTGCATAGTTGGGGCCCGCCCGACGTACTAGTGGTTGACACAATATATACGCCCCCCNCCCGCCCCCGCCATCTGCGCAGCGCTGCCCCCTTGGCACCTTTGCTGAAAAGGTTGGCTCCTGCAAATGCACGGTGAGAGCTAGCCGCCTGGCATAAGTAGGCGCCCAACTCCTGGGTGCCTGCTCGTGCGCCTGAATGCCTGCCCGCCTCCCTCCCTGCATGCATGCTTGCCGCCTGTCCGCCTCCCCCACCCTGCCCTCCTGTGGGCTTTTGTGAGGAGGGCCCACATGTAGTGATGCCAGCAGTCCCTGGCGGACAACTCAATACAGATCATGCCCTCCCTCCCCGCAGGCCTGCCCTGCTGGCACATATGGCAACTACACGGGGGCCCCCGCCCCGGTCTTCTGCAAGTCCTGCCCAGTGGGACAATTTGCTGACGAGGCGGGCTCAATTGCCTGCAAGGTGGGCACGTCTGGCGGCTGCCGTGCTCCCTGTGCGATAATGCGATGCCGTTGCACTCAACTAATGCGCAACATGTGTTGCGTCGTGCATTGGGCAGCTAGCTTCAGTGAAAATCAGCATTGCGGATGGGTGGGGCGCTCAAGCTGCATTACATTGTGGCATGAGGGCTTGCATGCAGGCGCTCGGGCTGCTGATGCCGACAGCTCAGCAGAGAGGCAGTACACTCACTGCCGTACCGCCCTCACATCACCTCCATATTGCCCTGCCTCACTGCCCACCGCTTCCTGCAGATCTGCCCCCTGGGCAGCTTCACGCCAGCTTCCCGCTCCACATCCTGCAAAGCCTGCGGCCTGGGCACATACTGGGACGGCTACGGGCAGCCTGCGCCGTCGTGCAAGGTGTGCAGGGCTGGCTGCAGCATCATGCAGAGGGGTACTGTAGGGGTATTGAGTGCAAGGGGTGGTCGTAGGTACTGTCGGGGTATTGAGTGCAAGGGTGGTCGTAGCCCCAGCCTGCTGTGTGGCGTGCACCACAAACAAATCAATCAATTACATTTGAAATCCGCGGGAGCCAGCAATGGTCTCATGGGACAGGGTGGGGGGAGAGTGTATCAGAATGAAGCACCACAGCGGCTGTCCCACAAAGAGGAACATGTCACTTGAGCACACCTGTGGTCAATCCATCAGTGACAATCACAATTCAAGTCCAGAGGGTAGCCAGCAAAGGTGTCATGGGGCAGGGTGGGGGGTGAGTGAGGCAAGTGAGTGTGGTGAGGCAGTTGTGCCTTGGCCCTGACCAAAGAAAGAGGCAGCCGCCCAGACCCGCCGGCTACTGTCTGCAGTCGTAGGCAAGCCTGCCGGCCCCTCTTCCCAGCCCTGCGCCGCTGCCAATGCTTGCTCCCGCCCTGCCCAATGCAATGCAGCCCTGCACACGTGGCTTCTACTCTGACGGGATGGGTGCCAGCAACTGCCTGGTGAGGGCCAGCTGCTTTGCCGGCCAGCCTGGGTGCACGTCGCCAAAACGCCGCCTGCGGAGCAGTGCAGATGCAACGGTGCTTGCAAAAGTCTCTGGGGTTTCTAGGACATCCACTAGGCAGAGGCTACCAGTAACGCTGCCTCACTCTCTACCCAGCCCTGCTCTCCTCTCTGCCTGCCTGCCTGGTTTCCCGCTGCAGATGTGTGCGCCCGGCACATACGCAGATGAGGAGGGCTCCACCGCCTGCACCCCCTGCCCTGCTGGCACCTTCTCAGCCATGTGGGGAGTCATGCTGCGAGAGATGTGCCAGGTAGGCAGCAAGCGGTGCTTTCGCCCTGCGAAACCTGGCGCACTGCTCAGCACCTGGGGCAGCCCAGGGGGCGGGGGGTGCCAGCCCTGTATGGGGGATGATATCACTGTCATATGCCTGGCAAGCGGGGTTGATATGCTTCTGGAAGCAAGGTCTGGGAAGAGCTTGCGCCTCCGCCCTGCATGGTCATGGTTGCACCGTGACAGCGGTACTAGTGCAATGCATCGCTGGTGCCCTCACGTTGTGTTGGTTTCGAGCCAGCCCTTCCTGTGTTCTGCACATGCCAACCCCACCTGTTCCGTGTGCGCTGCTGCAGGAGTGCCAGGTGGGGCACTACGCCGAGCAGCCGGGGTCAACAGAGTGCAAGGTATGACACAACTGCATTGTACCTATGGCCATGCAGCGCTGCAGCGGCTGCAGCATTGCCCACACAAACTGTTCCCTGCAATGGTGCCCGCCAATGAGGCGGCTTGTGTTCAATTTCATGGCCTTGATTGAGAGTTTCAGGATGCATGCCGCGCGTCAAGTACTGAGGGGTGCCTCCCCGCCTCCCCGCCCCCGTCCCATGTTGCAGGCCTGCCCTGCTGGCACCTACTCCAGCCACCACGGCGCCAGCTCAGCCGCCGTCTGCCAGGCAAGTCAATGCCGCACCATTGCCAGCCACTGGCAACAAGCAGCCAAGGCCATTCGTTCGTTCATTCTTGCAGCGCTGCATGAACACAAAAGTGTGTCGCAGACGCCTCAAACGAAGCCAGCCACATTGCCTGACGTGAACATAGTTTCATTGCAAGTTTGTTCCATTCTGACTTTATCCAGCCTGGCTGCTTTTTTCTGCTGCAGGCCTGCCCCGCCGGCACGAACCAAGACCTCCCTGGCTCTGGCACCTGCAAGGCAAGCCGTGCTTGCTGGCTGCATTTGCGGAGTGCTCCAACGGGATACAAAGGGCCTTTTGGTGCCTGTTGAGAGTGCTGCCTGTGTTGCATGCGCCCACTTGTCTGTGCCACCGTGCTGCGCTTACCAACCACCACGCCACCACCTCTGCCTGCCTGCCTGCAGGAGTGCCCCGCTGGCCGGTTTGCCCAGGCCCCAGGCTCCCGCACATGCACCTTCTGCCCCAAGGGATTGTACACCAACACCCCAGGCAGCATCGCCTGCCGCCCCTGGTGAGAGCGTGAGGTAGTGTGAGGGAGAGAGGGAGGCCGCTCCGCGTAAAGGCCGCAGCAGGAGATCAGCACAGTATAATATGTGTGATCAAAGACACCGGTGGAGCACAGCACAGCACAGCACAGCACAGTGTCCACTGGCCAGCCATGTATGGGGCGTGCATGCAAGCCCTGGCAGCAGTGCCGAGGCGGCGGCGTGGGTGGGGGCCGGAAGGCGCATGTTTGTACAGGCCAGCATCGAATGGCACAGCAGCCCTCAGCTCAGCTCATGCACTCCTTTTCAGCTGACTGGTGCACCATGGCGCCCTTGGCTAGGTTTTATGCTGGCTTCCTTAAACCCCATGTCTGTGGGCTGTCATCCCCCTTCTGTTCTTCTTCTTCTTCTTGCGGTCGCTCCTTTGGTACCTAAACATCCGCTTTAACTTTCGCTTTCGCCTCCTCCCTGCCGCTGCAGCCACCGTGGCACCCACTCCAACGTGCTGGGCTCCAGCACCGCGGAGCTCTGCCAAGACTGCCAGCCTGGCACCTACCAGGACGAACCGGGCATGGCAACATGCAAGGTGCGGCACAGTGGCAGCAGCGATCAGCTTGACAGGGCGGTACAGGTCCTGTGGTGGGCGTTACAAAGCGGTACACGTCCTCTGGTGGGAACGTGCGGGTTCCAGGGCAGCGCAATTCTGGCACCTGGTGCCCGGAGCGGTGCGGTAAAAAGGGGGTGTGGTGGGCACTGCGGACTCTTGGCCTTGGCATGGAGGGACGGGATGGATGGATGATTGGCCAAAGCTGTGCCTGCCCTCCGCTTGTACAGCCCAGGTGCGCCCCAGGCATCGGTTGTGGAACAATGGTGGGGCTGCTGGCGGTGCTGCAATGCTGCTGCTCAATCAAATCAATCAATTACATTTAGGGTCCACGGAGCCAGCAGGACTCATGGGACGGAGAAGGGAAAGCTTATCTTTGTGGGCTTTGAAACAAACAGAAA
>JTEE01000306.1:103171-124346 GCA_002896455.3 Chlorella sp. ArM0029B | reverse complement strand
GGGTGCGGGCATTAGGGTGAGGGGGTGCACAGCGCCAACGGTGGGTGGATGGAGGGCATTTGGTAGGTTTGAAGGGTGCGGGTGCACGGCGCCAATGGTGCGTGTGGGGCGGGGGGAGGCATAAGAAGTGTGCAGAGGTTGTGGGAATTCATGCACCCATGCTGGGTGGACATGGGTATGGCTGGGTGCACTGTGTGGAAGAGGCAGTGCACAACTGTGGTCTCTCGCCTGCTTTGAAGTTTCGGAGACGGACGCCGCCACCGGGGGCACGTTAGGTATTGCGAGTGCGCTGTTTGTTTGGTGCAGAGGCAGCAGTGGACGCGCGCACACAACTCTCGCTCTCCCGCCCCCTGCCCCCAGGGTACCTGATCGACCAGTTCCTGAAGGACGGCATCAACGACCGCACAGACGCATACGGCGGCCCCATCGAGAACCGCTGCCGGTGAGAGGCCCTCACCGCTGTCTGTCTGCTCTCTGGCAGAGTGGGTTGCGCGCCCGGCGGTGCCCCTGCGCGGATGCGCTTTTTTTTTGTTGTTGTTGTTTTTTGTTTTCTGTTTTTTTTTGTTGTTGTTGTTGTTGGGTGCCCCCTTGCCTCCCTCCTCCTTCCAACCCCCTTTCTTCTTGACCTTGATCTTCCTCCCGCCCCCCTTGGCCTGCCCCCCCCACACTGCAGGTTTGCTCTGGAGGTGGTCAAGGCTGTGTGCGAGGAGATTGGGTCCAAGAAGGTGGGCGGGTGGAAGCATTTCCTTTGTGTGCAAACTGTCTTATTCTATAAGGCAGGTAGTCTCTATTCCGTGCAAGAGCGTGGCAGCCGCGTTTCTTGAGCTTGGCTTGCAGCGACGCCGCCTGGTCCAAGGAGGCCACGTGTGGACCCTGCTGTCGAGAGGCATGCAGGGTCGGGGTGCCAAGCAAAAGGCATGAGTGTGGGTGCTGAGCCGAGGCTGTCGAGGGGAGAGTGGCCAGCGACAGCTGTGGAAAGCAGGAAGCGTTCCGGGACAGCAGGGCTTACAGCTTGCTTGCTTGCTTCTTGCTTGGTTTGGTGCTTCTTGTTCTGCGGCAGCATTAATCTGATTATCATTTCCCATGCCCGCTGGCCTCCCCGCTGCCGCAGGTGGGCATCCGCCTCTCACCCTTTGGTAAGTGCCGCAGCCGCGCACGGTACCGCCCTGCAGCCGCCTGCCTTCTTTTCCTCACTGGGTCGCAAGCAAGGCTGCCGGAGGCCTGCCCTGTGCCTGCATACCGCAACTGTCCCCATGGCAATTTACAGCGTGGTGTAGCTTACAACAATCACAGTCTTAGCCAACCGCATTCGTATTGCTAGCATGTGTCGTATTGCTCACCGCTGCCTGGGCCTTGATTTGCCCTCTAGCAGGCGGCTTCCTGGATGCCGAGGACAGCCACCCCTATGCCATCACCACCTACCTGCTGGAGGAGCTGAACAAGTGAGCATAACACCCACAACAGTTGCAGAGGGTTGTGCATGTGGGGAAGGTTTGGGCATTTCGGGAAAGTTGCAGAGGGTGTTGCACTTGGGGAAGCGTCGGGGAAGGTTGCCAGGGTTGCCAGGGTCCCTGCGCCATGCATGCCTTCCTCGTGCAGCTGCACAAGTACCAGGGTTGCAAGGAGGGGAGAGTGTGATGGGGCAGGGAGGGCTGCTGGTTTATGGGGGTCTATGCAGGCACAGCCTGCAGTGCAGTGGCCTTTGATCGGTGCACAGGAAGGCCTGCACCCTCCATGCACCGGAGCTTTGCTGAAGGAGCAGCGTAACTCAGGGGAGGGAGGGCTCACAAGTGGTAGAGGACGCCTGGTTTGATCCTCCGCAGCTGCCGCTGCCCGCCTGCTTTGGCCTCCCCATACATCTGCCCGCCCACCTCTCTCATATCCCTTCCTCTCCCTCCCCCTTCTCCCACCCCTGCAGGCTTGACCTCGGCTTTGTCCACCTGGTCGAGTGAGAGGGGTGGCGGCCCAGGGTGGTGCTGGCACGTGCAGGGAGGGGCCTGCCAGCTCCCGCCTGCACGCTGCAGCAGCAGCTGGCTGGGGGGTGGCGCTTAGCACAAGGGCCTGCCTGGTGAATGAACAGGGACGTATTACAAAAGGGGGCACACTATATCCCTAAACCCTGCCCTACTCGTCCCGAGTGCACCCAGTATCTCACAGTGCCTCTTCATCTTCCTGCTGCTGCAGGCCTCGTGTGGCCGGCAACACCGATCTGGAGTCCACCCCACACTCCCTGGACCCCTTCCGCAAGGTGCACACATTTGTTTTTGTATGGTTGCTTATATGGTTGCCTAAACGGGTCTGCCCTGGGTGAATGCGCCCTTTCATTTGTGCACATGTTTGTCTATAGGTGTGTCAGCCTGGCCTTGGGTGGGAGCACCTTACCCTGGATGAATGCGTGCCCGTCCTCCCTGTACACATATGCATGCTGCTCACTAGACAGCACCTGGTTCCGGCTGGGTGATCACGTGCCCCGCCCTCCCTATGCACATGTGCCTGCCACTCTCGGGGCAGCGAGCCCCTGCGTCTGGCTAGCACAGCGCTGCTGTTCACCGCCCACACATAACCAGCATATGTATCTCTCACTACTTGCGTACCTGCCCTCTCTTTTCACCTTCCCGCGCCGCTTGCCCGCCAGCACATGTATCCCTCACTGCTCCCGTCTTTCCCCTCCCCATTTCCCCTCCCCTCCCCGCTCCGCCTGCCCCAGGTGTACAAGGGCACCCTGATTGCCGCGGGCGGGTTCACCGCCGACAGCGGCAGCGAGGCCATCACCACCGGCCACTGCGACCTGGTCTGCTACGGTCGCACCTTTTTGGCCAACCCCGACCTGCCCCGCCGCTTCCAGCTGGGCGCGCCCCTCAATAAGTATGACCGTAACACTTTTTACACACAAGTGAGTGAGGGTGGTGATGTGCAGATTTTGGTGTGTAGGGGGGGGCAGTGGAGGGGTCACGCCACCAGGTCCCTGCAGCAACGCTGCAGCAGCAGCAGCGTGAGGTGACGGGTTGATACTCTGGCTGAGCAAGACCTTCCTAGCCGGGGCCTCGCTGTTCCTGCCTCCTCATTTCAATCCCTGCCTGCCTGCACGCATGCTCCAGCTTTCACCCTCAAACTCCTTCACCTCTTTGCACCTGCCTGCCTGCAGGGCGAGGAGGGCTACACGGATTACGGTGTCCTGGAGGACACCGAGGAGGGCAAGGCCTTCCTGGCCGCCAACTAAGCACATGGGTGCTGACGTGGCGCATGCTGACGTGGCGCATGCACATGCACTTGGCAGGCAGCCGGTAGTGCCAGGATCACAGCCGGCTGCCTGTTGCCGCCCCGCCTTTCAGCTCATAACACATTTCTGAACACATTTCATGGACGACATACAGCTCTGAAATGCTTGCGGGCAGGCGCCTGCTGGCTACGATACAGCCGCAGCCGCAGGCGCTGCCCCACCAACCATCTCGGCACCAAGTCTCCCGGCGCTTGCGTCAAGCCTTCCACATTCTTTTGCCTTTCCTCAACTGATTCCTTGCGAACGCGACGCACTGACATTCTTGTTCGGCCCCCTCTCTTCCTCCCTAGTTCTGCCCCCTTCTGTGCCACCTGCTGCTGCTTGGCTGTCACAGCCGTCGCCATGTAACAAGTAGCAGAAACGGACGAGTACAGGCAGAGGGGAGAGAGGCAACTATATGGCAGAGGGGAGAGGGGCACTAACATGCACAAACGACGGAGAAAAACGGAGGGGCCAAAATGGAGTGCAAAGCGGAGATGCTGCAGGATTCTACACGGCCAGGTCAGCACAGCGGCAGGAAGCGGCGTGCAACCAGGGTGGAACGCCAGCTGCTCTCAGGCAACCGCCAAGATCCCAACCCTGCCTTGCACCGCCGGGAAAAAACCACACGCTGTTATTGTCCATTGTGCAGACAGAAACAGTGTCTGAGGGGCCCGCAGGCCTGCTCTGCTGACAGGGGAGGGATGCCAGTGCTTCATCACAGCCGGCGCAACGGCAGGTCAGGAGCAAGCTCAGCATGCCGCCCGCCGCCATTGCACTGGCTAGCAGTATTGCTGGTGGGCTTGCCGCACGTGTGTGGGGCATTCCGTCCACCCAAAAGGGGGGACAAGCTGGTGCCGGCGCTGCTCTTTGCTTGCGCTCTTTTCCACAGCGTGCCCACGGCCCGGACGCTCAGAAATGAGGGGGCGGAAGCCGCTCACGGGGTGGTGGTGATGGCAGCGGCGCTCGCCTCCTTGCCCTGCGTCACGTGATGGCGGGAAGACATGGGTATCGGCTCAACGGCACGGGGTAGCCAAGCTTAAGGGCATGGGGCAGCCAAGCAAAAGGGCATGGGGAAGCCAAAGCTCAAGGGCATGAGGTAGCCAAGCAAAAGGGCATGGGGTAGCCAAGCTCAAGGGCATGGGGTAGCCAAGCAGAAGGTACCGAATAATCGACAGGAAGCAGCCTCTAGTTGACAGGAAACACCAAAGAGTCGACAGGAAGCAGCAAAGTTGACAGGAAGCACCATTTAGTTGACAGGAAGCACCATCTAGTCGACAGGAAACAGCGAATAATCGACAGAAACAGCCCAGGCAAAGGCACCAGCCAGCCGGCCTACCTGCGCCATGTCATAGCGGATCTTGCGCTGCAGCTGGATGATGCCGGTGACCGCCATCTGCAGAAGCCACATGGACACAGATAGTAGACACGTTGGAAGAAGTGTGTTTGAGACAAGGCTGTTCCGACGGCAGGCATGGCAGGTGCACGCCACCATCCGGGCCAACTACGACCGGCAGACAGGCCACAGCGGCAGGCAGGGCAGGCAGAAGGCAGACACGACACAGCGGCAGGCATGGCCGAGCAGGGCGGGGCAGGGCAGACGCTAGCCACAGCGACAGGCGGGGCAGGGCCGGGCGGGGCCGGGCCGGGTAGGGGGGGCAGGGCAGAAGGCAGGCAGGGCAGCCAGGCTTACAAAGGCGTTCACTGCCAGCAGGTTGTAGTTGACCTGCAGAAAGAAAGAAATGGCACAGGTGGTCAGAACAAGGTGGTCAAAACAAGATGCTGGCAAAGGGGAGGCAAAGTGGCGGACTGGCGCCCGGGCCGCCCCACAGGCATGCAAGGGAGGCAGCCCAGCATCAGACAGTTGCGTTAGCAGTGGCATGCTAGTGCTGGTAGTGTGTGCAGGTAGATGGGATTAGGCGTACTGGTGCTGGAAAGGAATGTGGGTACGGCTACAAGTGCTGGTGCCAGCAGTATGTGCAGCACCAATCCGCCATAAACGTCACTGCACCACAGTCTCCCCACCCGGTCCCACAAGACCGCTGCTGGCTCCCCGTGCGCTTGAAATGTGGTCGATTCACTACCGATTGTGGGTTGAGCACTGACCGGCGTGATTTGAGTGGAGAAGCGAGACCAGATGAGGCCCGTGGCGGTGACGGCACACTGCTGCGGGTAAGACACCTTGTCCGCGGGGCGCTGCATGTCTGCGGGTGGGCACAGGCGGCGGCGGTGCGAGCACAGGTATCAGCACAAGGCTGTTGGGAACAGCTGCTCTGAAGCGTGGCAGCAGACAGCCAATGCACCGGCATGCCCATTGTTACCGTGGGCATGCACTTGTTCAAGGCGGGAAAGGAAAGTGCAATGGATCATATAAGGGAGGCACCGCCGTGTCCTGCATGCTGCGCCCATGGGCCTGCCGCCCATGCGTGCTGCCGCATGCACCGCTGGCGCCCCATCCACCGACCTGCGATGTTGGCTATGGAGATGCCCCACTTGAAGGTGGGTGCCTGCATGGGAGGAAAGGAGCGGTGGGACGGCAGGGTGAGAAACCGTGCGGGTAGCAGCAGGTGCCGTTGGAGCAGGAGCAGCGGTGCAAGGAAGCAGGGGGGTGCTCAAGCCTGGGACACAAGCAGGCTGCTTCTGCCGTGCCCGCACAATCCTGCCCCAACAGACCCTCAACTGCAGCCAGCTGTCCTGGCCCGCTCAAAGCCGCCTTGCCCGACCGTCACCCACCCACCCAGAAGTGAATGGTCCTGCGAAAACAAAGGGGGTGTGAGAGGCGGCAAGTGGGGTGAGAAACTGGGTGCCGTGGGCGAGGGACAGAAGGCGGGCGGCACCGAGGTGTGCAAGGGCAAGGCGGCCAGCAGCGCAGGGCGGCCCCGGGCTGACAGCTGTGCCGCTCACTTGGGCCCTGCCGGGTGGTTCCACAAGGCACGAAGCTTGGTGCCCAGGCCGGGTGCCTGCGCTGCCATGGTGGCTGTTTCCTGCCGCGGTAGGGTGGTGCCGCCGCCTGCCGCCGCCTGCTGCTGGGCGCGCCGATCAGCCGGATCTCACGCTTCCCGCGCTCCTATGGTCCTGCACACCATGAAGGACGCAGGGCGCAGGCAGAGAGTTCAGAGGGAAGCCGCCAGTGCGAAGACCACCGACTGAGGGCGCGATCGTGAGCGCTGTTTGCCCTGGAACTGGCCGCCAACGCAATTTGCATCTTTTGGCGCACCGTGCGGGCGAGATGAGGGGTGTAGGCGTGCGAGCAGGGCTTTGTGCCCAGGTCGGAGCCTAGGGCTGTGGCAGCTGGGTCGCGACGGCGTGCAGTGTCGGCAATTATAGCAGCAAGAGCTTTGTGTCGCAGCCAGCCAACCTTGAGGAACAGTCAAGCCTGCGCAGCAGGCCGCGCACGAACCTCGTGATGAGCTGCAGGCTTTAATGAGGCGATGTTACATTGCGCAAAGGCCTGATCAGCGTATACCATTATGGGGGGAGGCAGCCATGGGGTTACGGCCACATGCTGGCTGCACTTGCCGCTGCCGTGCAAGGCACATCCCGCCCCGAACGGGCTAGGCTGCCCTGCAAGCACGGTCGCAGGCGCAGCTCCTCTCTCGCCGCTGGTCATCCAATGAGTGTGAGCCACAGGCAGTGGCAGGCACGCGCAGGGATGCCGCGCCTCTTGAACTCGGCTGCCCAACGCCGCCACTGCACAGGTTGCGTGCAAGGCACGGCAGGCGGCACGGCAGGCGGTGAGTGAGCGTGCTTCGTCATGCACAGGGTGCCCTCGTTTTACCCTCTGCTTGCCCTGGGGTTCGCCTCTGCTCCCTCAGGTACAGGCAGCAGCGCAGCCGACCTGTACTTCCCAAAGCAACTAACAGGCCACCTGACTTGCCCTCAATGCTACCCCAATCTACAATTACTTCATTTGTGAGGCCCAACTTGATTGGAACTACACAGCTCCTCACCTCTGGGCCGCCATACTCCCCAAAGGAGGAGGCAAACAAGTGAGGGAAGGCGATGACCCCCGCCCAACCCAGCTGGCGGCAGCGCTCCCGCCGCGCTGCCGAGTCTGGGTCCAACCGAGGCTTGCAGCGCTCTAGGTAGCCGCTGCAGGGGGCCCAAGCGGGAGAGCATGTGTGCATGTGAGTTAGACAAAGGGATGGGTGGGGCCAGGCCCACCTGGAAGCAGCTCAGCTCCCCGAGTGCTGGGCATGCGTGGCTGAGCTGGCAAGGCGGGAAGCGGCCAGCTGTGCACAACCAATATCATTACGCTGCTGTGGGATGCTGCACCGCGCCGGGCGAACAAGTGAACCAGCCTGCCTGCCCCACGACAACAGCGGCGCTGCGACGCTGCCCACCTGATGGCATCTATGAAGCGCTGCCTTGCCGCATCGGTGCGCAGCAGTTTGACCTCTATTGCCAGTGAGCGGCGTGCGCCTCCCTCTATGCACGCGCTGCGCCAGCGGGGCAGGGCACAGCGGGGCGTGTTAGTAGCAGCTGGTGTGCGAAGAGCATCTAGGAGATTGAAAGCAGCTGCCGTGTCGGAGCAGCTCACATGTCAAGAGCAGCTAGCATGTCAGGAGCAGCCTAGCATGCAAGACCAGGTAGAGGCCTCGGCAGAGCTGCTGATCTGCAACGCAGGTGGCATGCCCTAAGGGGAGAGGCATGCTGAAGGGCATGGGAGCAAGGGGGCAAGGGGCAAGGGGGAAGTATGGGGGACAAGGGGGCAGTATGGGGGACAAGGGGGCGAGGGGGCAAGCGGGCAGTGCGGCAGGTGGGCGGGGAACTCACTCTAGGATTTGTTGCAGCGTGGGCACGTGTAGCCCCATGCGCCCCCCCAGGTGCAGCGTCCGCAGCTGCGCTAGCGTGAGGTCTTGCACGGTGAGCAGCTGGAACGGGATGCCTGCAGCAGCACCGGAATGAAATGGAAGCTTCTGAGGATCGGTGCAGCGGGTGCATGGATACCGGGTGCTGCTGTGTGGATTGCACGGGGTGCATGCAGGCTCTCTCGACTGCAGCATTGACCCCATCGAAGAGCCATTGCAGGTGAATGAGCCACAGTACACGTACTCCACTGCCCAAACCCATGGACCATGGTGTTGCAGCCACAAGGGAGAACCCACAGAGAGACCCACCAGTTTCCTGCACCAGCTGCTCCGCCGGCGCGGCGTTCACGCTGCCGCTGGCCGCTGGGAAGGCCCGGGAAAGCAGGGAGTCGTGAAAGACGACCAGCTGCAGACAGGCAGGGCGATAGAGCACACGGCAGCAAGGATTTTGAGGTGTGGAGGTGGGCACAGTGCTGAAGGCAGCACTGGAAAAGGTGGCAGGCCGGCAGCGGACGAAGGCGCCAGGTAATGCCACCAGAGCTGGCAGCAGATCAGCATGCCCATGCCATGCCCCTGCCTGCCACTTGAAGACTCGCTGCGCCCCCCAAGCAGCCCGCGCCAAGCCAGCATGCCATTCACCTCTCCATCCTTTGTCTCCCGTACATCCAACTCGATGTAGGGAAAGTGGGGCAGCGGGCCTTCGGCGGCCTCCCGCTGCAGCAGCGCTGCCACCGCTTCCACGGTGTTCTCACAATGCAGCCCTGCACATGTAGGTGTGGGGTTGCTTCTTCCATGGGTCAGCTTTGGCGGGGGCAGCATGGCATGCTGGAAATAAGGGGCACTATGGGTTTCGTGTCAGTGTGGCAAGAGAGGGACGGCCCCAGGCAGCACCCATCCCATCGGAAGGCTTGCACCAGGTCGCACCCCGCCTGCATCCCTCTCTACCTCTCAGCATAGCCACTGGCACCTGCACCCAGCAGCCTCCCTTACCTTCAAAGTCCTCTGCCCCGCAGCGGTGTCCCGTTTCATCGTCGGGCAGCGTGGCAGCAGCGAGGACCAACGCTGTGGTGCCAACCACAGCAGCCGCCAGCAGGGCCAACGGACGGTACAGCAGCACTGCCTCACAGAGCGCCACTGCCAAGGCTGCCAGGAGTTCGGGGCGGCGGTTGCCCCACTGGCGCGTGGTGCGAGCGGTGAAGGCGAGGAAGAGGAAGGCAAGGCCAAACAGGCGGGGGCCACGGCGGGGTGAAAGCAGGCAGAAGCGGTAGGCCCGCACGATGGCGGGGGCGCTGAAAAACGCGTTGCCCAGCTTGGATAGCAGCGCAACCATGCTGGCTTGGTGCTGGCCTGCACTAAGCTGTAATCCAGAGGCTGGTGGTAGGGGCGCCTGGTCCTTCAGTGGCTTGGCCCGGGTTGGAGGGTGGGGGTGTCGGCGGCAACGTCCGGGAGAGGCGGGTGCGGCGACTTGGCGGCGGCGGTAAATACGACTTGGCAGCCCGACTCCTCCACGCCCTGGACTACGTCGCAGCGTGCTATGCAAGAGATAAAGACTTATGTCCAGTCGCTGGGCTGGCTGCAGGCGCTCACAAGGTGAGCCAGGCTCAGGTGATAGCAAAAGACGCAGGACTTAGGGTCGGAGTGTGCACTGTGTGCCAGAATGCCAAACTGGCTGACCAGCAAGCCAGCATAAGCGCATTTGCGGGGTGGTACGCTGGCGCCACGTCTGCGTTGTCGTAGGCGGGTGGCTCCCCAACGTTAGGGCAAGCAGCGGCTTCACGGGTTTCGAAAAGCGGTTCTTGCCGCAAGGGGAGCCAGCGGGAGAACAGCCCGCACAGTGCTGCTCGCTTCTGCTTTCTCCGCGGCAGACGCGCCTCCCCTGGCTGACTATCATCAAATCAGCACGCTGCGGCCGAAAGCGCAGCAGCTCTGTGCCCGACAGCTAGAGGAGCCTGGAGCTGTCCTGTCGTGCTTGTTTGCCGAGTAGGCGAGTGCGCCCGAGCCTCGGGAGTGAGGGCGCCCGCCAATGGCGCCACCGGGTGCTGCGCTGCCCGGCGCTGAAGCGTCGCCAGCACGAGCCCTGGCGGCAACGCTGCAGGCGGCGCAGCAGCAGCGGGTGAGGCCCTCGAGTGCACGGGCTGTGGGGTGGCAATGGAAGGTTGGGGCACGATGCAGCTGCGCGGTGCCGTGCAAAGATGCAGCCATGCGGACACGTCCCCAACTTTGTGCAGGCCGCTTTACCTGGGATGAAGCCTGGTGCTGCCTGGTGGTGCTCCCGCTGTGTGCCCGTGCGCTTGCCGCACATTCGCTGCACTGCCCCTTGCGCCCTGCACCACACCCCGCCCGTGCTCCCCGGTTTGCAGGAGCTCGCGTCGAGCACGCTGCAGAGCCTGCAGGCGGCGGTCGCCAAGGCGTCGCCTCGCCCGCTGCATGCCGGCATCAGCGCTCGGGTTGACAAGGAGAACAGCCCCACCGCTGGTGCTGGTGCCTTGTTGACATCAACACCTTGGGGCCAGCACCCAGTGTTTCATGCGCATCATCTCCCGCCGCCCCCCATGGCCAGCTACAGCCACCAGCGCGTCTCGCCCGGCCACTTCCTGGTCAACCCTCCCCGCTCGCCACTGCACGCAGCTCAGATGCAGCAGGCATGGGCGGCGGCAGGAGCAGGCGCCACCCCTCAGGGCCCCACCAGCAGCAGCAGCAGCCACGGGTGGTGCGGCACCCCAGCAGCAGCACCGCTGGCGGCACCCCTGGGCGGTGCCAGCTCAGCACTGGTAGACAACTTGGACCTTGCGCTGCGTGCTCTGGGTGGGTTGCTGGGCCGGCACCTGTGCTGGGTCGTGCCCAGCCATGTGCACCTGCATGCACTGCACGATGCATGGCTGTTGTGCGCCTGCCGTACATTGCCTATCCACTCCCTAATGGCCTGCCTGTCTGACGCCTGCATGCTGAGCTCCACTGGTTGGCCGCCCCGACTGTGCCTCTGCAGGCCAGCAGCAGCACCAGCAGGGCACGCCTACGGCACGGCTGCTGCCAGGGCCGGCGCCGCCCCTTGATGCGGCGTCTCACACCACTGAGCCCACAGGCTCCCAGGGCGCACTGCCGGCGGCAGCGGGCGGGCAGGCGGCACAGACTGGCGCAGCAGCTGTCGCCACACCTGTGCCGCCTGGAAATGCTGGGGCGGCCTCCGCAGCGGCTGGCAGCACTCCTCTGGGCAGCGCCTCCCACCGGCTGGCTGAGCTGCAGCAACGGCACGCACAGCTGCTTGCTGACATTGGCGCTGCAGATCGCTCTCGCCTCGAGGCACAGGCAGCTGGTGCGCGCGCCGCCAGCGAGACTGCGGCGGCACAGCAGCGCTGGGCGGCAGCAGAGCAGGCTGCAACGCAGAGGGAAGCTGCTGCTGCAGCCCTGGCAGATGCAGAGGCTAAGGCTGGGCAGCGCCTGGCGGCGGTGGAGGCCCGGGCCAGGCAGCAGGAGGCGGCAGAGCGGGAGGCACGCCAGGCGGCAGAGGCGGTGCAGGCAGAGACTGCTGAGGCACAGCAGCAGCTGCAGGGTGTACGGTGAGTGTCGCGCGTTGCCCCACGTGTGGCTGGGTCTGCCCTGCATGTCCATGGCATGTGGTACTGTGCTTGCACATACTCAATACTCAACTGGCGACATGTGTGGGCGTGGGCGAATCCTGCGGCTTGTGGCGCTGCCGGGTTGCATGCCAGTAGCTGGGTCCCAGGTGCGCACGCCTTATCCGCCTGTGTCTGCCCTTCCCTGTGCTTCCCTGCAGCGCCAAGCTGGCAGCTGCCCAGAGGGATCTGGGGACCACAGAGGACCGGCTGGCCAAGAAAGCGGGACGCCTGCGCGCCTCGCTGCAGCAGGAGGTGGCGGCGGCTCAGCAGCAGGTAGGTGGTCGTGCTGGTTGGGAGTTGAGGCTGGGCATGTGATCTATCCCTATAGGTGCATTGGGTTGGCTCAACCTGCATGGGGCATGCTCCAGCAACTCAGCGGACGTTTTGTTTTGTCTCTTCTCTCTGAAGCACCTGCCAACGTGCTTGCCTGCCTGGCCACCGTCTGCCCTGCAGGTACACCAGCAGCTGAAGGAGGCGCAGCAGCAGCTGGCGACGCTGGCGGAGCAGCGGCAGGAGGAGGAGCGGCAGGCGGGGGCTGCGGCGCACCAGCGGCAGCAGCATGAGCAGCGGCTGCAGCACCTGAACACTGACCTGGCAGCTGCTGAAGCCAAGCTGGGTATTGTGGAGGCGCAGACGCAGGATGCGGAGCAGCTGCTGCTGAACCGACAGGAGGCGCTGGTGGCAGCAGATGCACAGCTGGGGCAGATGCAGGCGGAAGCAACGTCTGCAGAGCAGCGGCTGGTGGATGCACAGGGGCAGCTGCAGGCGGTGGGGCAGCAGCTGGATGCGGCAGGGCAGCAGCTGGAAAGCAAGCAGCAGGAGCTGGGGCACGCCGAGGTGGCAGCTGATGCGGCAGAGCAGCAGCTGCACAGCTGCCAGGCGCTGTTGGAGGCGACACAACACGAGCTGGCGGCCAGCCAAGAGCGTGCACTGGAGGAGCAGCGGCGGGCGGAGGAGGCAGCGGCGGCAGCCGCTTCCGCCGAGGCTCGCCAGGTGGCCGTGCAGCAGCAGTTGGAGGGGGCAGATGCACTGCTGGCATCTCTGCAGGCAGATGCAGATGCAGTTGCAGATGAGGTGGCCGTACAGAGGCAGCAGTATGAGCAGACAGCAGCGGCGGCGGCGGCCGCTCAGCAGCAGCTGCAGGCGGTGCGCCAGGCAGTGGGCCAGGCGGAGCAGCAGTACGCGGCTGCCAGACTGGCGCGGCAGCATGCAGAGCAGGAGATTCAGCGGACGCTGCAGCGGGCAAAAGAGGAAGCAGGGCAGTCGCGGCAGCAGGCAGATGAGAGGGTTGCGGCCTTGCAGCAGGAGGCACGCCAGGCACAGCAGCACGCGCAGCAGGCGCGGCATGATGCACAGCAGGCACAGCAGCAGGCACAGCGTTGGTGGGCAGAGGCCCAGGCTGCCGAGCAGCGGCTGGAGCAGCTGAGGCAGCACCTCCCAGATGCTGAGCAGGCCGCAGAGCAAGCAATTGCTGCCTGCCAGGCAGTGCAGCAGCGGCTGGAGTGCAAGCAGCAGCAGCTGGGAGAAGTGGAGGCAGCAGAGGGTGCTGCTCAGCAGCGCCTGTCGGCAGTGGAAGCCGATGTGGCAGCGGCAGAGGCAGCGCTGGGAGAGGCTGGGAACAGGCACCACTTGCAGGAGTGTCTAGCGGCGGCAGAGGCTGAGGCGGCCGATCTGCAGCAGCAGGTGGCGTGTCTGCAGGACAGCATGGAGCAGCAGCGCGAGCAGGGCCAGCAGGCACTGGCGGCGGCACAGCAGCAAGCACAGGTGCAAATGGCTGCCGGTGGTTGACCTCAACAACTTCTGGCGTGTGTCGTACTCTGCAGGTTCAGTCAGTGTTGCCTCGCTGCTGCCTGCCGGTATTCTGTGCGCTGTTTCTGTTGTTTTCTGGACACTCTCCTCAGTGCAATGCGCTGTGGCCACTCCTGCATGCAGGGCTTGCATGCCGAACTGGCGTCCATGCAGGGCGAGCTGCGTGGCTGCTGCTCCCAGCTGGCGGCAGCGCAGCAGGCAGCGGGAGATGCGGCGGCCGAGGCCCGGCACGAGCTGCAGCGCCGGCAGGAGGCGGAGCAGCAGCTGCTGGCAATGCAGCAGGAGGTGGAGAGGTGAGTCAAGGGCCAACAGGGGTAGCCATGAGGAAAGAGGGGCTCGGTTGGCTGGCTAGGTGACGTGGCATGTCCTGTCAGCTCTTGCATGTGGTTGGTCCATTGGCCCCCCTTGCCCACCTCCTGCTGTCCACACCCGTTGACCACAGGCTGCTGCATTAGCCGCCCCAGCACCCCAAGCTGCACGTGCTGGGGAGCAGGCCACTGGCCTTGACTCCTAACCTGCAGCCTGACGCCCATCCACGTGTTACGTGCTCTGCAACCGCTGATGCAGGCTGTTGCACGAGCCCCCAACACCCTGGAGCTGCGCCTGCTGGATGCCCGTCGCCTTTTCTTGCCTGCCGCCTTCTTTATGCGCTTGCCATCTGCTCCGTGCCGTCTGATGCAGGCTGTTGCACGAGCCCCCAAACACCCTGGAGCTGCGCCTGCTGGAGGCGGAGGCAGCAGACCTCAAGTTCAAGCTTCAGACTGCCGAGGGGCAAGTGGCAGCGGAGCGGAAGCGCAGCGCGGCTGCCGAGCAGGCCGCCGGTGCGGCGCGGCATGCGGCAGGGGACGGCGAGGAGAGGCTGGAGGCAGCACTGGGCAGGTGCGGGGCTGTGACGCCATAGTGTGACTCAGTGTGGTGGTGGCGTACTCAGAAAGCGGTTGCTTTTGGGCGGTAGTGTGAAGAGCTTTGGTGCGCATGTGAGCAGCAGTGGCAAGCTGCGCTGCCGTGCACGGCTGGCAACGACCAACCGCACTGCTGCCATTGCCTCCTTTCAGGGTTGAAGCGCTTCTGGCGCAGCAGGACGCCGCGGCTGCTGATCTGGCAGCTGTCAAGGCGGACCGGTCCCGCCTGCAGGCCTCCCTGTCAGGTGAGCACGCCTCTGCAATCGCCTGGTTTGGCAGGATGTTCATGTGCTTTTCATGTCCTAGTGCTTGTCACACTTGTTGGGCGTCCTTTGAGCGCTAGACCTCCCCCCATCCTAAAGTGCCATTATGCTTCCACCCAATCCCTTCTTGGCTGCAGACCTGAAGCAGCAGGCGCAGCAGATGCGCCGCATGCTGCAGCAGCTGCAGGGGGAGAAGGAGGCGGCGCAAGGTGGGTGGCAGTTGCGTGGGAGGCAGTTGCAGGGACGGTTCAACCTGAGTGCACATGCTGGTTGCACAGGCACATGCAAACCTGAACACCCCAGTACACGGCAATTTCGTGTGAACTCGTGTCATTTCCTGGTTGTTGCCCTGATGTGCAGGCCTGGCGGGTGCTCTGGAGATGCAGCTCGAGGCGTTGCAGGACCGCCTGCACTTTGCCCACATGCAGCGCATCGCCTCCAGCGCAGCACACGCTGCGTCGCCAGCGCTGGCACCGCCAGCTGCCACCCCGACTGCATCTGCTGCCGGCGGGGAGCGGCACCTGCGGCAGCAGCTGGAGCAGGCGCAGCAGCAGAATAGCACGCTGCGTGCCACCGCCGCCCGCCTAAGCAAAGCCTTGGCTGCAGTGATGCAGCGCTCGGCAGCTGGGTGCAGCGGCGGGGGGCAGCGGCCGCCAGGTGGGCACGGCAAGGGCGCAGCCTTGGTGGATGCGCAGGCGGCTGCAGTGGTGCTGGCCCAGCTGGCTGCAGTGGAGGGGGCTCTGGCCAACATGTCATAGACACACCATCAATGTGTGAGCCTGGCTGTCAGTGCCATGAGCTGGTCAGGCGCCTTGTGTTGATTTAGCAGCCCTTCTTTCGGTGCCCTAAGTGTGACCAACACTCTTTATCTCCTACTGACCCCCACAATTGACACCCGACTGACTGACCTGACCTGACTCGCCTGCCCGTGCGTCTCTGGGCAGGGCACCCAGCTTGAAGAAAGAGCCAACACTCTGTGGGGCTGCAGGGACACCTGACACCTGCATATCAAGAATAGCAACTTTTAAACAGTAGTTTGAAAAAAACGGATGCATCTCACGAATGTGCCGGCAGCAACTTGAGGCAAGGCGATGTTGACGGCGACAGCAGCGGTTGCCAGGTGCTGGCAGCGGCGGGCACCCAAGGCGGTGCAGAGGGTTTAGAGAGCACACAACCAGCCTCAGGCACACCAAGAATTGTCCTGGGCACTCTTGGAGGGATTATGACTGACTAAACGCACAGTTGCTGCTCGGACAGGCGGTGCTAGCTGCGGCGGCAGTGACGTTGGGCAGAGCCCTCGCAGTACAGTGGCGGTACCCGCTCGGTTTGCGCGCGTCTTTTCCGCACGGTGCTGGCCATTGCATTCGGACAGAGTTCCGACTTGCAACAAACCACCCGCCAGCCCAGTGCGCCCCACCAGGCACAGGCAGCTGCGGGGCTTTTCAGCTGCGGAGCGCCCATCCGCGCTCAATACACTACCGGAGTCGGTTACATCCTCCAGCCGCTTGCCGCGCCGTCCGGCAGAACGATCATTTCGCGGCGCGCTCGCCTGGGCCGCCTGGCAGCTGGGTCGAGGGCCGCCTAGCGCCCCTGGCGCCTCGGGTGTGCGTGGGGCGCGGGAGTGAGGCGTAATGGGCGACGTGAAGGACATCCTGGGGGTGCCCCGCGAGGGGCTGGCGCCGCCGTCGGGCAAGTCGAAGAAGTCGGAGGCACCCAAGATGGTCAAGCCCAAGGGCATGAGCAGGCAAGCAAGGGCGCTGGTGCTTCAGGGCTGCAAGTTGGCAATAAGCCGCTTGCAAAGCTAAATCTCTCGCTGCGGGGCGGCCTGCTTGTGCCTCTCTTCACAAGCGGTGCGCTGCCGCGGCCACCGCCGCCGCTGGCCTCCTCTGCCTGTCCTGCGCAGCTGCCACTGCACTCTCCCAGCGCAATCTGCATGCCTCTGTACACTGTCTGGTACACTTGAAATGCTAGGTAGCATGCTCCACCGCTGCTGCCGACATGCGCAGCGACTGTCCCTCATGGGGGTCCCCGCCTCCCTGCCCACTTCCGCCGCTGCCACCGCCGCCGCCGCCGCTGCCACACTGCAGGGAGGCGTTTGCGCTGCTCAGCGCCTCCCACCCGCTCATGCCCTCCCAGCTGATGGGTGACATTCGCAAGAAGGAGGGGGTGGCGGGCCTGAAAGAGAAGGCGCGGCGGGACCCCCGGGGGGTGGTGACTTTTGAGGTGAGAGGAGCACCCTTGATGTCAACAGCTCATCCTGCTAGAGCAGCCTGGAAGGGGCTCTGGAACCTGCCAGAGCAGCCTGGGGGGATCTCTGTAACCAGGGCCACCCGTGGGGCTGTGCAGGCCCCTTTTCTTGGGCCACACATAAGTGGAGTGGAGGGAGTATGCGGCCTCTGGCCTGGGCGGCGGGGGTGTGCTGCTTGGGTTGGCCGCATTGCACTGGTGGTCAGCGGGCGGTGGTGGAGCATGTGCGGCACACTGTTGTGTTGCTGCAGCGGTGTGCAGTGGATGAATGAATGAATGGATGGTGCTGGAGCGGGGGGCCAGCAGGCGGGAGGCAGGCAGGCAGGCAGACGAGCAGGCAGGTACCAGACAGGCAGGCAGAACCTGGCTGCGCCATGCCGTCAACACGCCCCTGCTGGCGCAGCACACGCCAGTGGCAGCTACCAAATCATCCATCTATGGTGGTTCGCTTTTTATTTATGCAAGCTCATGTGTCCCGAAGGTTGATGTCACCCTGTGCTGACTGTGCCCTCCGCTGGTCACCGGTCCACTCTTTCTTCCTGCAGTGGCGCACGTGCAGAAACCCGGCCTCTCACGCCCACTTCACCCCTGCCCACTCACCCTCTGCCCACTGTTCCCGTGCACTGTTTTCGTCCAGCAACCGCAGAGCAAGTTCAAAATTTCGGCACGCATTGTCCACTTCACCCTGGGTTGACCTCACCCACTCCGACTTTTGCCCTCCACTCATTCTCCCTGCTGCAGTGGCGCAAATTCAAGAACCCGGCGCGTGCCGACGGGTTGGAACTTGCGCACTGGGTGAAGTGCTTCAGGGATGCGCAGGTGAGGCTGGGTGGGTGGCTTTGTGGGGCACCCAGGGAGGGAAGCTCCGATTAGGGCAACAGTGCTCTTGTCCGCGGGGGAAGGCAAGCAAGTTGCAGGGCAGCGGGAGGGGATGGGCATGAGAGTTGGCGAGTGACAACCACCTTGAGCACTGGATGGATGGTTGTGTGAAATTCTTCAGACAACGGGCAAGGGGGGGCTGGAAAAGTGGCTGATGGGGGCCCTCTCAATAGTGGGCAAATTACGATGTCGAAGGGCCGAGGGCAGAGGCGGCACAGGTGGCAACAGGACGACGAGGGAGCAGCTGCCTGCCCTGCCCTGTGCCGGAATTGCCTGGCTAGAGGCTGCGTACACTGCGGCTTGAGCCGCGCATTTGCCTGTTGTCACCTGACCTGCTGCCGCTGCTGCTCTCTGCAGGGGCGGGTGACGCCAGCCGAGACGGGGGAGTACTCTTTCGCGAAGTACAACAAAAAGGTGGGCACGCATGGCAGTACTGTACTGCAGGATGCACTTTATGCACGTCTGTCTGGAAGAGTGTCCTCTGCAGCGCACTGCCATTACAGCGCAGCACGCACCGTGCTGTGCTGTGCTGCGCTGTGCTGCCGCTGCGCCTGCGCCTGTGGTCTGTCCCTTGTGCTGCCTCTCCCCTGCTGCATCACCCCACGTGTACTGCCTCCTGTACTGCAGCCCCCCATCCTGCGGTACAACGACGAGGAGTACTCCAACCTGCTCAAGAAGGAGGCGGGGTGGGGGCGGGAGGAGACGGATTATTTGATGGACATGGCGGCACGCTTTGAGCTGCGCTTTGTGGCCATTGCCGACAGATACGACGTGAGGGGCTGGGATTGATTGATTTGTGGATTGATGAATTGGTTGATGGATTGATGGATTGATGGGGTGATGGATTGATGGATTGATGGGGTGGTCTTGACGGGCACACGGTGGGCAGTGTGGGGCAGGGGATGCTGCGGTGGGGCAGGCTTTGTTGCGGTTCAGTTTGGTACTGCGGGCGTGCAGAGTGCATCCTTTTCCAGACCTCTTTGGCACACCCTATGGCCCTGCCCCTCTCTGCCGTCGTATCTTGAGGGAATAAGCAGGGCCCTCTCTGCCCTGCTTGTTCCTTTGCCTGCCCAAGTCGCCACGGAGCGCAGGATTGAGGAACTGTGAATGTCCCAACTTGGGGCCTTTGACACCTTTGCCCCTCGCACCTTGCCCCGCCTAACTCTGCAGTTCCCGGGCGCACCGGAGCGCAGCATCGAGGATTTGAAGGCGCGGTATTACAGCGTGGCGCGGCAGCTGCTGGTGGGGCGAGAGGGCGGCCCGGAGAGCGTGGCAAACGCAGTGCTGGTGAGCTGAGGTGGCAGCTGAGGTGGCAGCTGAAGTGGCAGCTGAGGTGGCAGGGGTTGAAAGGGCTTAGGTGGTGGCAGAGGCTGGGTTGAGGCAGTGATGTGGCAGGGGTTGAAAGTCAGTTAGGTACATTTAATGTCCAAATGGAGCCAGGAGCGGTCTCACGAGACAGGAGATTTGTTGGGGTGATTGGGGCAAGCAGGTGCAGGTCGGGCAGTGTCAGCGGTTCTCTGAAAGGAGTAGGTGCAAGGTGGCCGGTGGTGGCTGAGCTAGCAAGGCTGAGCTGGCAAGGCTGAGCTGGCACTGAGCTGAGAGCACAGCGCCAGCAAGCCAGGCAGAAGCTGGGCCAAACTGGGGCGGGCGGAGCGCTGACCCCTGCTCCCTCCCCCCGGCCCCCACCCTGACGCAGCGGGCGGCACCAATTCCTCACGTACGCCTGTGCCTTTGCCCGCCAAGTCCTCTCCTCTCTTTGCAGCCCCTGACTTGATTGCTTTCCCATCCCTGCCTCTCGCCCCGCAGTCCCAACTTGATTGCTTTTCATCCCTGCCTCTCGCCCTGAGATCCCAACTTGATTGCTTTCTATCCCTGCGTCTCTACCCCGCAGGTGCGGCACCCCTTCAACGCGCAGCACGAGCGGGAGCGCAAGCGGGGGCTTGAGCTGCTGATGCAGCGCAGCAGGGAGCAGGACGAGGCGGAGAACGAGATACTGCAGCAGGCGGCACAGGTGGGCAATTGGTTGCTTGTTACTGCATGATTGCCGGCGTGGAGGGCAGCAGAGAGCAGGGGAAGATGGGAGTCTAGACGCTGCCACAGGCGACGCAGGTAGGCAACCGGCAGTTTCACCTAGGCTGTGTACTTTACTGGGATTGAAGTGGGAGGCAGCCGGGAGCCGGATGAGGGAGAGAACGAAATACTGCAGCAGGCGGCACAGGTGGGCAGTGCACGCCCACAACTCGGGTTGCATGTTGCGTTCACATCGGGTCAGTGGGGGCTCAACAGGTGGACTGTGCTCACCTACGCATCGCATAGTGAAGGCCTGCTCACCTGACCTGCCACCCACCTTGCGCTGCCCCTGCTGTGCCTGCTGTGCTGTGCCTGCTCACCTGACCTGCCACCCACCCCATGCTGCCCCTGCCATGCCTGCTGTGCCTCCTACTCCTATCCTACCCCTTATCGGCTCGCTCCCTCCGTCCGCGGCGGGGCCGTCGAACTACTGCTGTGCCTGCTTTGCCTGCTCACCCGTGGTGCAGATAGAGGCCAAGCGCAAGGCGGAGGCGGCGGCGCGGCGGGCAGCAGCAGGCCCCTCGGCAGCGGCAGCGCCCGGGTCATCTGGCCCAACGGCGCCTTCCACTCGCGAGGTGGGCTCATGCTTCGGCTTTAGGGTTTGTCTGGGGTTTTGGGTTTTGGGTTTTGGGTTTCGAAGGAGCTGCGGCAGTCTGCGCATTGAGGTGGGAGGGCAGCGGGGGCGGGCACAGGGATGGGCAGCCTGAATGTCACCCTTACGCTTGAGCGGCTAGGGGCATGGCCCCCTGTTTGATGACGAGGCAATGCCAACTAACTTGGCATCTAACCCACACACTTCACCTCTCCCCGCCCTCCTGCTCAGGTCACTGAGTTCACGAACGAGGAGCTGCCAGGCGTGCCCCCACTGTTTGACGATGAGGCGCGGCCCAAGGCACCCGAGCGCGGGGCGGTGGCGCGGGGGGCGGCTGCCCGGGAGCTCATTGACGCTGTGGCTGCCAAGCAGCAGGGCAAGTGAGTCCCCTGCTTGATGGCACTTTACACCGATTGTATGTGCTTGCCTTTGGGGTCTGCCTGTGGCCTGCCGAGCAGCAGAGCAATCAAGTGACCCGCTCTTCGGGGTACAAGCCCGTGTTGAGCTCTCAAAAGAGCCGAGAGTCTGCATGCACGCCCGTTCGCCTGCATTCTTCCCGCCAGAAGCCCCTGCCGTCCCACCCCATGCACGCCACCTGCCTAATTTTCCAGGCTCTCTCTCTGCAGGGCTGCCTGGCTGAGATCAAAACGGACCAGCCACTTTCACTTCCACGTCACCTCACTCGCCCGAAACCACCTGCCTCTCCCTCCTCCTTGCAGGGCCGCC
>JTEE01000306.1:59290-90101 GCA_002896455.3 Chlorella sp. ArM0029B | reverse complement strand
ATAACCTATCAAGACTCTTGGGAAGGGCGGGGCTAGCAAAACTCGTGCTCGGTAAGAGCCTCAGGGCCCCTGCCGTCAGGGGTGCCCGGTGAGCGTCGGCGCCCAGGTGGCACCCCCCACGGTCACCTGCTGGAGCTTGCAGGCGGCGCGCAGCCGGCGGGAATTTTTACATCGCAACTGTCGTTGATAGGCGGGGGCGTAAGCCCGCATGAAGCTGTGTGCACGCTTGTCACTTCCCGTGTTAACAACTCCCGCCGCTGTCTGCCGGTCCCGTGCGCTCTAAGAGTCTTTGGTATTGTGTAAAAGGCATATGCAATGCGGCGGAGGGGGCGGAGGCAGTTTCAGGCTGAAATTTGGCTCGGGGCGTTTTGGTGCACAGCTGATCTCAGGACTCGCCGAGCACGAAGACACTGGAACACTACGCATACCTTGCGTGGAGCAGGGCGGAAACTGAGCGGCACTTGCGGATCGCAGCGGAGACACGGAAGCGCGTCGAGATGCGGCAACGCGAAATCGACGAAGCGGAGCAGCGTCAGCAACCGCGTAGCAAGACCTCCCCAAACCGCAAGGCCGCCGCCGCTCCGAGCCAGCCGCCGCAGCCGCCAGTCGCTGCTCCCGACCCCCGCCCTGCCCCACTGGTGTGGCCACCCGTGGCGGCAAATGCAGCACCCGCGACAGCCGACACCCGCATGGCCGCAGCAGAGGCGTCAGCGGCCGCGGCCGCTGCTTGGGCCAGAACAGCCGCGGTTCGTGAGGCAGCAGCAGAGGCAGCTGCCGATCGCATGGACAGCCAGCCAGCGGTGCAGCACACGGGGGATGCAGCGGCATGGGAGTGGGCGGCTGCGGCGTGGCATGCGGCGCACGAGGTGCTGGAGACGGCCAGGCAGGCGTGGCCCGACTCGCCAGCAGTGCGCTAGGCCGAGGCAGCGGTGGCGGCGGCACGCGCACTCAAAGCGCAACGGCAGGCCTGGCGCAACGAGTGATGACGTGCCTGGCGGGTTCGGTCTCTTATACCTGCAATTTGCTGCCTGCGTGTTGTATTGTGACCAGTGTGTTGAATTTGGCAAGTGATGAGGCGCCAAAAGTGCAGGAGAGTCGTGGTGGGCAGCAGGGGCGCAGGTGCAGAGGGAAGGGGGCCTGTGGTGACAGGCAGGTGCAGAAAGATGGGCAGGCAGGCGGGTGTGACGGGAACACGTACCGGCAGGCAGCAGCTGCAGCCAGGTCACAGCCCACCTCTGCCAGTTGTTGGCATCAGCCTCACCCAGGCAGCCTCCCTTTTCAGTCAATCGGGCCCACACCCAGCTAGGCGCCATCATGCTGCCACAGTGGTGTGCACAGAAGGCGATGGGACCCCTTGAGAAAGGCACAAAAGAGCTTCTTTGACCATGAGCTGCCCACCTGCGCCGGTAATCTTGTACCACTGAACTGCCCATCTCTGCCAGTGAAACAAGCTCTGCCAGTGGCTGCCGGACGCAAGCGTCCGGGGTACTGCCCCCGCATGCAGTACACATGTTATTTGATGAACTAATCGAAACAACCCAACCGCGCGATCACTCGCATCTGCTGTCCCTAAGAGTTGCTGCAGTTCCAAGGCCCGCCACGCAGAGTTCCCGCCGGTGCGCACAAACTCCCGGAGCGCGCTCCCGAGAAACAACCCAAATGGAGTACCGGCGGCTGGGAAACACCGGCCTCAAGGTATTTATAGCGATCGGCGCAGTCGTTGCTGCGGTTGTGTGGCCTGGCTGCCAGCGCTGCCCTCACCCGCCCGCCTCCCGCCGCCACTTTCGCCGCTGCCGCCGCCGCCCAACGTTCTCGTTTCGCCAGAACATGGGGTGGAGGAATCTCCTCCTCGTTGCCAGGCGGATATATGCACGGCATCACGCCTGGTAGCACTAGCTTTCTTGCGAGGGGTCGGGGGAGTTCCCTCCTCTTTGCCACGCGATCCGATGTACGACACCACGCCTGCCTGCCTGACTGCACCCAATCTGGCGACTGACTTTTGTGTGCAGGTGTCCGTTCTATCCTACGGCAGCTGGGTCAGCTTTGGCAACCAATTTGGAGTGCCCGAAGCCAAGGAGCTCATTTCCAAGGCCAAGGATGCGGGAGTCAACTTGTGAGACCCGTGTATAGAGCACATTTACTTTTTCTTTGCTGCAAACTACATTCTGATACACTCACCCCCCCGCCCTGTCCCATGAGACTGAGGGCTGGCTCCCCCTGGACTTGAAATGTACTTGATTGGTTGATTTGGTTCTTGCTTCTCCCACTGCTCTGCAGCTTTGACTGCGCCGAGACGTATGCCAACGGCAAGGCAGAAGAGATCCTGGGGGCGGCTCTGAAGGAGCTAGGCTACGACCGAGCAGAAATTGTTGTGTCCACCAAAATCTACTTTGGCACAGGTGGGCAGGCTGGCACATCACGACTTCACATATAAAAACATGTGTTGTTATTCAACCAAAGCCTTAATTTTTAATTTGTAGTGCTGGGGGTTTGGCGGACAGGGTGGCGATGGGCAGGCAATCGGGGTCCCCCGCTAGCAGATGCAGCAAGAGTTGGGGTGCTGGCGGCTGCTGGCGGCTGCTGGCTGACAGGATGCCAAGGGCAGGCAAAAGGGGCCGCACAGAGACGTGACTGGCGCACACCTGCTCTGTGCTCAGCTCTGTGTTCACACTTTTTTCTTTCTTTCTTTGGCACCAGGGGGAGCCCTGGTGGTGCATGCAGTGCAGCAGCTGCTTGCGTGGGCGCACTGCCGACTGTGGGCGCCACCCTTGCTTTGCTGCCGCGCCCGCCCTCGCACTTCGGTGTAGGGTTTCAGGGTTTCTTATTGTGTGTGTGTGTGTGTGTGTGTGTGTGGTGTGCAGGTTTAGGGCGCCCCGCAGACTGCCTAAAGCTGCGCATCTCTGCGTCATGCTCCTGCTGCTCCTGCTGCTCCTGCTGCTGCGGCTGTTGCTGCTGATACGGTTCCGGCTCTGCGTCATAGTGCTGCTGCTGGTACGTGCCGGCATCTCCGACCCTTGGTGCTGCTGCTAAAGCTGCCTCCAGCCGACGGTCCCTGCCCTTTTCGCCTGCCGCCCCGCCCCGCCTGCAGGCAGCTCCGCACCCAACACCAAGGGCCTGTCTCGCAAGCACATTGTTGAGGGCACAAAAGGTGGGCAGGGGGCTTCCCTGGAGTTCTCAGGGGGGTGCTCCACGGTGTTGCGGGCTCTGCTGCCACCCGTAGGTGCTGACGCCTTCTTCCATACAGGGAAACGAAGCTTAGTTTCGTAACGGATGAATGCTCCAAAGTCAGAGCTGACTCGTGTCGGCGCTTCTATCGGGGTCTGTGTCGCGAGTTTCTTTGCGGATAAACAGACTGTAAGCCCGAAAAAGCAAAAGCTATGCCCTGTGGCGGCTCCCCTTTGTCCTGGGCTGCACTGCTACTCTGCTCTGCCCTTCCCTGCCCTTCGTGCCCTGCCCTTCCCTGTTCAGCCCACACCCGCATCCACCAATCCTCCCTCTTGCTCTTCTAAACCTCCGTCTTGCTTATCCCCTTCCGGGCCGGCACCCTCCCCTGTCACCCCTACTGACCCCCGCTCTGCACCCCATCCCCCTATGATTGCACACCTTGCCGCCGCGTTCTGCCCCTCCCCTGCTCTGCACCCGCGCTTAAACCCACCCAAACGCTGCCGCCACCCTGCCCTGCCCTGCCCCTCCCCACTCTGCCCCTGCGCGTAAACCCACACAAACGCTGCCGCCGCCCTGCCCTGCCCCTCCCCGCTCCGCACTCGCGCGTACACCCACACAAACGCTGCCGATGCCCTGCCCTGGCCCATACACAATGCTCGCTCTGCAGCCTCCCTGCAGCGGCTTGGCATGGAGTATGTTGACTTGCTGTTCTGCCACCGCCCAGACCCAGAGACGCCCATTGAGGAGACTGTGCGGGCCATGAACTGGGTGAGGCGCCTCCACAAACCTCTTCTTGACATGTATTGTATGTATGATGGGTGAGCATCAGCAGAATGCTTCCGTGCTGCTGCAGCGCCACAAAACGAGCGAATCTGCCAACGTCACCGCTCCCTGCCCGCCAGCCCACCTCGCCCCCATTCAATCCCTCCCTCCCTCATTCCCTCCCTGTCCTTCCTCCCTCCCGCCTTGTCACCCTACCTGTTTGTGCCAGGTCATCAACCAGGGGTGGGCCCTGTACTGGGGCACCAGCGAGTGGTCCCAGGAGCAGATTGAGGAGGCGTGGGCCGTGGCGCAGCGGTTGGGCCTGATCGGGCCAGGTGGGGCTGGGGGGGCTGTGTTGTGCCGTAACATGCTGCGGTTGGGGAGGCGTGGGACGTGGCGCAGCGGTTGGGCCTGATCGGGACAGGTGGGGTTGGGAGTGCGAACCGGGCGGCAGGGCTGGGCTGTGGCACATGCGGGCCTGTTTGAAGGCGTGGCACAGCGGGGCGCAGCGGGTGGGCCTGATAGAGCTAGGTGGGGTTGAGGGTGCGGGGCGGGCGGCTGGGCTGGTCTGTGGCACGTGCGGGCGGTTGGGGAGGCGTGGCACAGCGGGTGGGCCTATTAGAGCCAGTGGCGTGCAGGGGGGGCAGCAGGGTGTCTCGTGCTGCGGCGTGATGCAGCAGCTGGTCCATTACGGGCGTCCCCCCCCTCTATGTCGGGCAAAACCCTAAACCCTAACCCCCCCTCCCCCCCCTGCAGCCATGGAGCAGCCCGAGTACAACCTGTTCCACCGCAAGAGGGTGGAGGTGAGCGCCGAAGGCAGTGGAGGCCTGGAGTTGGAGTGGGATTGAGTAGTTGATGCTTTAGGAAATCCTATTGATGGAATAAGAAGGTCCTTTAAAAGATGTAACGGGGGGGCATGGCAGCTACTGGGGATGTGAGATGGCCTGCAAAGGTGACTTCCTGTGGAGGGGGGTGCCGGTGAGGGACACTGGGCGGGGAGGGGCCTCTCTTTGGATATGGGGAGAGAGTGTGGCAGTATGGGAGCTCAGCGGGGATGTTTCCGGGTGTGTGCCAGGCATGCGTGCATGCGGAGGCAACAGTGCATGCATAAGCGACGGGTGCGGAGGACCCGGCCGGTTGGCAAGGCTGCAGTGCTGGCATGTGCAGCGGCCAGCGCACGTACCAACACATGGTTTGCTCAGGGCAATTCGCCCCGCCGTTCCCTGCTCCCGCCCTTCCCCGTGTGTGCATGGGCAAACCCTCGCTTGAGGAGCACGCCACGCCACCTGACATTCTAGATGTTAATGACGAAGGATCCGGCCTCATACCCGTCTCGAGGCACAGGCCCCAAGCATGTCCAATGAGGCCAGGCCGTTGCTTGCTCCCCGTGGACTTAAATTGTGTTTCATTGATTGCTGTTGCAGGTGGAGTACGCCCCGCTGTACGAAAAGTACGGCACCGGCCTCACCACATGGAGCCCTCTGGCCTTTGGCATCCTCACTGGTGCGCCTCACGGGTCTCCGCCCCTGCCTGCCTGCTCCTGTCCGCTCGCCCAGGCGCCAGCCCGCCCAGCCGCATGCCTGCCTGCCCAGCCGCATGCCTGCCTGTCTGCCTGCCTGCGCCTGTCCGCTCGCCCAGCCGCCTGCCCGCCCAGTCGCATGCCTGCCTGTCTGCCTGCCTGCTCCTGTCCGCCCGCCTGCCTGCCTGTCTGCCTGCCTGCGCAGGCCCGCCCGCCCAGCCACCTGCCTGCCCGTCCAGGGCCTGCCTGCCGCCTGCCTGCCTGCCTGCCTGCCTGCTCGCCCAGCCGCCTGCCTGCCTGTATGCCTGCCTGCTCAGGCCTGCCCGCCCAGCCACCTGCCTGCCCGTCCAGGGCCTGCCTGCCTGCCTGCCTGCCCAGCCACCTGCCTGCCTGCCTGCATGCCTGCCCGCCCAGCCGCCTGCCTGCCTGCCTGCCTGCCTGCCTGCCAGCTCAGCTACCCATGTCTGTGAAGCCACATCAGCGCTGCTCACATCCCTCCACTCCCTCCTGCCCGCCTGCTGCGCATGCAGGCAAGTACAGCGGAGGCAAAGTGCCAGAAGGCACACGCATGCAGCTCGAAAGCTACAAGGTATGTAAAGCGGGCAGTCCGCGAGTGCATGGGGTGAAATGTGTGCGCTGTTCAGCGGCCGTGTGGTGTGGAATGCTCAGGAGCAGCGGCTGTATAATCAATCAATTACATTTCAAGTCCAGGGGGAGCCAGCAAAGGTCTCATGGGACAGGGTGGGGGGTGAGTGTATCAGAATGTAGTTTGTAGCAAAGAAAAACGAAGCGTGTATTGAGAAGCTGTGCACCGCTCTACAAGTTCTGTTGTCAGTCAAATTCTAGGTGGGAGGACGCTGGTGGTAGCAGCTGGGCCAGCCTCTACACACCGGCCATAACACAACCGCTTTCAACCTTCCATCCTCCATCCTTGCATCTTACATTCCTACATCTCACATGTGTTTTTTAAGCACCTGGCCCAGGCCAAGCTGGTAGTTACGGCGCCCCACGCTGCCTCACCTGCAGACGACAGCTGACAATGACGTGACTCCCCCCCCGTCTCATTCGCCTGCCCCCCATTTCAGCTTCTCCCCTGCTGTGCCTGCTTTGCCTCACATCTTGTGCTGTGCCTGCTTTGCCTCACATCTTGTGCAGCACCTGCTGTGCCTGCTTTGCCTCCCATCTTGTGCCGTGCCTGCTGTGCCTCACGTGCTGTGCTGTGCCTGCTGTGCCTCACATCTTGTGCAGCACCTGGCCCAGACCAAGCTGGTAGAGAAGGCCCACCAGCTGGAGATTGTGGATCAGCTGAAGCCCATTGCCGAAGAGCTGGGGTGCAGCTTGGCGCAGGTGGGTGCTGGGCCCGCAGGCACCTGGTGTGTTGGCCCCTGCAAGTTGTGATGCCTCTTAGTAGATTTCGAGAGATTAGAGGGTGGCAGGAAGTCTGGGTGCTAGGAGAGCTGGGGTGCAGCCTGGCGCAGGTGGGTGCTGGGCCCTGCAGGTTGGGGGGTATTTAAAGAAAGCTACAGCTGGCACTAATTTTGGTGCCAAGTGAGCTGGACTGCATTCCGGCGCAGGCAGCTGGTGTGCTGGTGTGCTGGGGTGCACGCCTGCTGCCGAAGAGCTGGGGTGCAGCCTGGCTCAGGTGGGTATATATCCACATTTGTACTGCACAGTACGCCACCTGCCTGCAGCTGGCCCTGGCCTGGTGCGCCCACAACCCTCGTGTGTCCACAGTGATCACCGGCGCCACAAAAGTGTCCCAGGTGGGAGCAGGCAGCAGCGTGCTTGATCACACGCGCTCGGAGAGCATGCACGCTGTGTTTCAGTGACAGTGGCAGTGCCCCGGGGTTGACATTGGCCGGGCTGGGCTCACGCCCTTACCGCCGCTTGCGTGCGTGCCTGCCTGCCTGCCTGCCTGCCTGCCTGCCTGCCAGCCAACAGCACCCACCCACGGACCCGCCCACTGCTCTACTCAGCCTGCGCGTGTGTTCCTGCCGCCATTCGGCTCTTGTTATGCAGGTGGAAGACAACATGGGTGCTGTGGCCGTCATTGCCAAGCTCACACCCGAGATCGTGGCCAGGATTAGGGGCATTGTTGGGACGTACGACTGATGGGAGGGTCTCAGCAAAGACCTGGAGCAACGTGGGGAAGGCTGGCTAGTCAGTCAGTCATGATCTCAAGAGCGGGCAGGGCGCCACTTAAGGCCTGTGTTCGGGATTGCAAGTTTGGCTCGGCAAAAAACAGTGGCAATCCTGCACGAAGAAGATGTACAGCACGCAAAAGCAAAGCAAAGCAAGAAGCCAGGTACCTAGTTGGGTGCTGTTGTCAGCGGCTGCGGCTGCGGCAGACTTCACGGCAGGGGAATGCGAGGTCGTGTTAACAAATCAAAGAAGATCGGGGTATTCCTGTGCGCATTCACAAGCAGCATGTGGTGCTGGTAACACAGCACAGGCTGCAAAGCAGTGGGGCTACAAGGGTGGATGGTGGCCGTAACCAGCAGGTGAGGCGCCGCTTTGCAGACGAGGCGGCACCGCGAGGCGCCGCCTTGCTGGCGACCTCGAGTCGGGCGGAAAACGCTCAGTGACCTTAGACTCCATCCCATACATTGGAACCCCTCCCGCTCTTCTCCAAGCCCCGGTGAGTCCCGTTTCGCCACCCTAAAAGTTTGCCCTCGACATCATCGGCCCCCGCGGGCTCGCGCCCTGCACCTCTCTGCCCTCAAAACGCGTATATTTGCGACTTTCAAGGCAAAAGAACGGCGCGGGTCGGGCCCCTGCCTTCCCCGATTGCGGCCGTCCAGCTGCTGCCGCCCCCTGCCGCCGCCCACCGAAACCGGTGCACCTGCCTGCACTGCCCCATCCCATCCACCCTGCAGCGCCATGAAGGGTTTGCACTGCGCTGCAGCCATCGGCGACCTGGCGGCCGTGCAAGCGGCTCTGCAACAGTTGCCGGCAGATGCCAAGGCTGCGCGCCTGGTGGTCAACGCTGCCGACGGACAGCTGCGCACGCCGCTGCACTGTGCAGCGGCATCAGGCCATCTGGCCTGCCTGCAGGCGCTGCTAGCTCACGGCGCCGCTGTGGGTGCTCAAGATGACAGCAGTTACACAGCGCTGCACCGCGCCGCCATGTTCGGCCACTCTGAGTGCGTGGAGGCGCTGTTGCAGGCGGGTGCTGACAAGCATGCCGGCTGCAGCAACTTGGGCGGCTTGCCCACCCACCTGGCGGTAGCTGGCGGGCACCTGCACTGCCTGCGGGTGCTGCTCGCGTCGGGTGTGCCAGTCGATGAGCGGGACGCCGCTGGGAACACGCTGCTCGGCACCGCCGCTGCCAACGACCGTGCTGAGCCCATTGCAATCCTGGTTGAAGCCGGCGCGGACGTGACAGCTGTCAACGTCTATGGCAGCACGGCGCTGCATGCTGCAGCATCGAGCAGGCGCGACAATAGGGAGGTTATCCGGCGCCTGGTCGACGCAGGCGTGCCGCTATTGGCACGCAATAGCTTTGCCGGCACACGACAGGTGGCTGCGGCTGTGCCGCAGCGTGAGAATGCAACGCTGCTTCAGCTGCTGGAGCGGCTCTCTGCCAAAGGTGCGCTGAAGTAGGGCGCAGCAGAGCACGGCAGGCAATCATTCACGGACGTGCAGCCTTGCATGCAGGAGCATGCGGCGTACCACTGAATGCTGTCTCTTCTCTTCTTGTTTGGGAGGCACTTCAATCCAACACCAGTGCAGGCGACAGCAGCCGATTCGATGCTGAACAGGTGCTTTTCACTGAACATCCTGCCTCCCCCTGCCTGCCACTGCCCATCAGGTGCCAAGGCAGCCGCCAGCAAGGACTCAGCTCTGGGCACGCCACTGCTCGGGGGAGCTGCACGGGTGACGGATTCGTCTGCTGAACTGACCGCTCCAGATGCTCTGACGGCAGGTCCATGCAGCGGGTGTGCGGAGGCCACACCGCCGGCAGAGCAGCAGCCCACGAGCGCCGCCTCTGCAGCCAAGACTGCCAAGCGGCAGCGCCAGAAAGAGCGGCAGCGTCGGGGGCTTGAGGAGGCAAAGCAGGCGGTGGCAAAGCAAGAGCAAGAGCAAGAGCAGCAAGGCCAGCAAGGCCAGCAGAAGCAAGAGCATGAGCAGGAGCAGGAGCATGAGCATGAGCAAGAGCAGGAGCATGAGCAGGAGCAAGAGCAGGATCATGAGCAGGAGCAAGAGCAGGAGCAGGACCAGGAGCAGCAAGAGCAGGAGCGGGGGCAAGTGCAGCAGCAAGCTGTGCCAAGTGGAGCAGTTGGGCAAGCGGCAGCAGTTTGTAGCAACTCAGAAAACGAGCCAGGCTGCATTGGCTGGGGGGCCTCGGGGAGCTTCTCTAAAGAGGGGCCAGGCGGGCTCTGTGTCATTGGCAGCGGCAGCAGTGGCAGCGGCAGCAGCTTAGCCACTTCCTCTGAGCCCAGTGCTGCTGCTCAAGTGTTTGCAGTGGCAACGGTGCTGCAAACAGCTGTGCAGCCAGCCAGCCGGGGTGCCAGTACTAGTATGAGTACAGAGCAGGCAGAAAAGGAGGAGGGAGACGGTGCCACCTCAGCTGACTCCTCAGCTAACACCTCAGCTGCCGCCTCAGTTGCCACCTCAGCTGTGCCTGGAGCTGCGGCAGCTGCAGCAGCCGTGGGGTCTGCAGATGGCAGCAGTGCCTCTCAGTCCGCCGGCACTGAGGGCCAGGATTTGGAGCTCGAGCTCGAGCTGCTGCTGGGGCACCTGGGCGTGACCCCTTCACCTGCACCAACGGCAGCAGCTGGCCAGGGGCAGACAGGCAAGCGCACGCTGCCAGTCGCAGACATGGCAACAGCTAGCGGCACAACAATCTACAGCTGCACCTCAACTGCAGCCACACCAGTGCCCTGCTCCTCCCAGCAGCACGGCGGGCAGGAGCAGCAGCAGGTGGATCCCACGGCGCCTCCCACCCCCGGCAACACGCCTGACAGAGAATTGGAAGACCTGCTGCTGCTGCTGATGGGACTCGGGACCGCCTGATGCGTTGCAGATGCATCTCTGGGCCTCCTGACGATGTCAAAGCTGGAGTGGGCGGGGTGACAGATGTCGGCGCAGCCAGAGTAGTTTCCATGCACTCGATCCCAGCCGGCGTGTGTCCTTGCTTGTTCCGTGCGGTGTGTAAAGATGCCAATCTACAACGAATTCATAAATTGCGTGTGGATAGGGGTGTGGCGGGGAGGTGAAATAAGGTGACGGAGCCTCCACATATATGTGGTTGCTCCGCCACCAGGCCTTGCCGTCGCCAGCCGCAGCGCGCTCAGCAGCTGGCCTCAATTTGCCACACAGCTGATCGGGCGTCTCGCTGTTCTAGCTTCAGCCCCGAGCGTCGCCGCGGATCCACAGTGCAAACCTGAAGCGCTTGCAGGCCCAGCCGCGGCTTGTTGATTTCAAGTTCCCGCGGCTCGCGGCAGACGGGGACAGGCAGCGCCCGTGATGGCGCAGCATCATTTCGAGAGCCTGTCCAGGGAGCTGCGATGCTCCATATGGTGCGAGCTGGGCTGGCACGTCGCCGCCGCCGCATCTCACAGTGCCTGCCGCCTCCCGACGCCCAGCAATGCTTGCACGCGCAACTGCTGACTCCCCTTACATCGTGTGCCGCCCTTTACCTGCTGCGCAGTTTGAACGTCATGTCTGCCCCTGTGGCACGCCTGCCGTGCTGCCACTACTTCTGCATGTGAGCGCCCCGCCAAGGACCGCCCCGCCGCCCGCTGCCTGCCGCTCCTTTGATCGGCATTTGTCGCTCGTCGTGCCTTGCCTACTTGTGCCCGCTGCCTGCTGCTGGCTCAATACTATGGTTCGTTTATCATTATGTTCCGTCCTGCTCGCCGCAAACTGGCCGGCCCGTGGTCGCCTGGTGCCAATTCGCCTGCCCACCCGCCAGTTTCCGCCCGCCTGCCCACCCCTGGTCTGCCCGCCCGCCTGGATCTGCCCTCCTGGCTGCAGGGGCTGCATCCAGCAGTCTGTTCGACACCGTGCACAGTGCCCCGTCTGCAAGTCCAAGGTTGGCAGGAGGGACATTGACGGAGACCCAACCATGGACCGGGTTGTGGCGGTGAGGCTGACGGGGTGGCGCTGCATGCGATGCCAAAGTTTGCGCAGCTGCTGCTGCTGCTGCTGCCGCTGCTGCCGCTGCTGCTGCCGCTGCAGTTGCCGCTGCCGCTGCTGCCGCTGCCGCTGTTGTTGCCGTACCGTGGCTGCTGCGGCAGGGGTGGCTGCCGCTGCTGCTGCGGCTGCTGCTGGTCCTGCTGCTCCTGCCAAGTGGGACACAGCATGTATTGCTGATTGCGTGAGATGCCTCTAAGAACGAGTGAAAGATCCAACCATAGACAGGATCTTGCCTGGACGCGTGTGTTGCATTCTGCCTGAGCACGTGTGTTGCATTCGGGGAGATCGCATGTGTGCTGTCGTTTTGTTCAGGGCAGCTATGAAGGCACATTCCTGAGCACAGCGGTGGTAATGAGCAGAGGCGCTTGTTGGAATTGTGCCTTGCATGCTCGGAGTGTGCAACAGAGCAGTGTGTGTGCGTCTGCGACGTGCGGATCTGATAGCTCTCTGGGGGGACCGCTGCTCTAGGGGGACCGCCCCTTTGGAGGCAAACTAGCCACGCCTGCCGCTGCGCACCTGCACACCGTCTTGCGCATGCTTGGCCCGCTCACCCCCTTGCATGTGCCCCTCCCTCTCCTTCTGTCCGCCAGGCCTTTGCTCGGCTGGATGCACACAAAGAAGAGCTGCTGATGGGAGGAAGCCTGCCAGCAGAGCAGGCGGCAGCAGCAGCAGCAGCAGCGGCGGCCGCAGCAGGGGCCAGCAGCGGGCTAGGGGGAGGCGAGGAACAGCAGGGTGAGGTGGGCGGGCTAGGCGGCCAGGAGAGGAGCATCTCGTTTTTCGAGACAGCCAGAGAGAGCATGGGGGGCAGCTTGCTTGCGGCCGGTGCAGCTGGCGTCGCCGCTGCAAGCGTCAGCGCCGGAGAGGAGCGCCAGCGGCAGCAGGGTGCTGAGGGGCGGCAGTCACCAGACACTGTTGTTGCGCCTCCGGCGGCTGGCGGTATCTGTTGGCTGGCGGGGATCGACAATGAGGGTGAGTCACGCCCCCGGCAACGTGGGTTCTGTCTTTTGTGGCCTGAAGTGACCCCAGGGTGTGTTTTCCTGTGCAGCAGGTGCGTGCAACAGTGACGTGCCGTGCCATGCAGCCTTGCAAGCAGAGCTTTTTGCTCACAACTAACAAGAACCACACGCAACCATGGTGCAGGGCGCACGGCCCTTCTGCCTCCCCCCCCCTGATTCCCAATGCACACTGCCAGTCCCACCGCCTCCCCTTGTCTCGCCTGGAGACCGTTTCCCTCCCCCTGCACTCTAGTCTCCCCGCCCCAATATTGCTGCACACTTCTTGAACCACAACCGCTCCTCTCTGCAGACTACCGCTCTCCGAGCGTGAGCTTTGCCGGATCCGCCCAGCGCCGGCGGCAGGCACACGAGGCGCGGCGGCTGTCGCTGCACAGCGTGCAGGTGCAGCCAGATGCCGGCCAGCAGCAGGAGCAGGAGCAGCAGCAGCAGCAGCAGCAGCAGCAGCAGGAGGAGCAGGGGGAGGCCGAAGGAGAGGTTCAGGAGGGGGAGCAGGCGGCAGCGGCAGCAGGGGAGTCTGGTGAGAAAGAGAATGCGACCGGGCAGCAGGTGCAGCAGCCGCAGGCAGGGCGGGGCAGGGAGCAGCCATCTGCTGCGGCACACAAGGCTGCAGCTGCCGCCACCGCTGCTGACGGTGGCGGCTGGCAGCAGCGCGGCCCCAAGACAGCTTCGGGCAGGCGGCAGGCAGCGGCGCAGCGGCAGCGCAAGTCCGAAGGCAACAAAGGCATCACTTCGTGGCTCACTGGCGGCCATCCAGGCCAGGCAGAGCAGCAGCAGCAGCAGCAGAGCGCCGAAGCAGCCGGCAGTGACGCGCCTGCTGCCGCCGCACTGCATGCCACGTCAGCAGGAGCGGGAGCGGCGGGGGAGCCCTCTGCCACCTCACCTGGAGGCTCAGCAGACTTTCAAGGAGTGCTGGCTGAGGTGCATGCCATGGCTGCTGCTGTGGGCCCTGCCGACAGCAGCCTTACCGGCGCCGCCAGCGGGGCAGGCCACCTGACGCCACCTCAGCCGGCGCAGGCGCCGGCGCCCAAAACTGACAAAGCGCCGCTGGCCGCAGGTGGCGCTGCGGCGGCACAGGGAGAGAGCATGCTGACGGCAGCAGCAGCAGCAGCAGCAGCAGAGGCGGCAGCGGGGGACGAGCACCCAGCAGCTACTCGTGGTGGGGGCAGAGGCAAGGGCAGGGCCAGCGGGGGCAAAGCCGCCGGTGCACGCAAGCGGGCAGCTGCCGCGGGAGCCAGCACAGGCACTGCCACTGCTGCTGGAAGCGACAGCGAGGCCATAGCCGCAGCAGCAGCAGCAGCAGGGGCAGCGGCTGCAGAGGGCGCAGCCGGCAGGGGCGGGGGCAGCAAGCGCAGCAGGGTGGCGGCTGGTGCAGCTCCCGCCTCGCGCCGTAAGTCGGCACCAGCAGTCGCGGTTGATGCAGGCACGCCTATGGCGCCGCAGGCGGGCAGTGCGTCTGCACCGGCCAGCACAGGCGGCGGTGGGGCGACTGCCAGCCGGCGGCGCATTCCCGCCCGCCTGCTGCCCTGGGGCTGCGCCCACTGCACCTTTGAGAACCAGGCAAGCGCTAGAAATGAGTCAATCGTGGCTGCCTGCATGCTGTGCTGCCAGCAGCGGGGCTGTGCACAGTGCAGCCGGCGGGAGGCACAGAGCCTGTCCTGCCCAATGCCTCTTACCCACAGGCTGCGTTCCCTGGTGCCTCCTCCACTCCTTACACACATTGCGTGCCCCGGCTTCCAAATGATCCGCAGGGCGCTGCACAGAAGTGCGACATGTGTGGGCTGCGGAAGAAAGTGCTGCCCTCTGCTGAGGTGGCGGGTGCCACGCCAGCAGCCGTGTCAGCAGCAGCCACGTCAGCAGCGGCAGCAGCAGCAGCAGGCCACCTGCAGAGTGTGTGCTCCCCAGCAATGGCTGCTGCACAGGAGGCTGGTGGCAAGGAGGAGCAGGAGAACCGGCAGGACCAGCAGCAGCAGCAGCAGCAGCCGCAGCAGCCAAAGCGGCCTGGCTCGGCAGCCGCATCTGCCGCCCCCCAGCAACGCAAGCAGCAGCGCAAGATGAGCAGCGGGGGCCCTGCTGCCAGTGCAACAGCCGCTGTGGCCGGCGGCAGCAGCGGCAAACGGCGCAAAGTGGACACGCCAACCGCGCCCGCTACCGCCGCCGCAATGCCCTCCCCCGCCCTACCGCCCGCAGCAGCAGCCCATGCCGCCACGCCAGGCGCCTGGCGCAGTGCCAGCGGCAGCGGCAGCAGCAGCAGCTGGGTGATGCTGGGCTCGTCTCTGTCCGCCGCTGGCAAGCAGCAGCTGCAGCAGCTGGCGGCGGCTGCAGGGGCCAGGGTGGCAAAAGAGTGGAGCCCCAGCGTGACCCATGTTGTTTGTGGCAGCGTGGACGGCTGTGCCAGGTAAGCAGCCAGTCAGCGTGGCCTGCTGTGGCCTGCTGTGGTCTGCTGTCCTCAAGTATCACCAACTCGCTCGCGCCTGCCCTACCCACTGGCTTGCCCACAGCCCCGCCGGCCACTGCCCCTCTTGACCACATCTGCCCGTCACCTCGCCCAAAGTTGCCAGCAGATGCAGACGCAGACGAACACACCTGGGGCCTTCGCCAGCTGCATCCACCCTTCTCTTCCATGCCCCATTCTACCGCCTTCCTCAACATGATCTTTCTTGCTTCCCCTCCCCATTCATTGCTGCAGGCGCACCTTCAAGTATCTCATGGGAGTGCTTGCAGCCAAGTGGGTGGTGCACGAGGACTGGCTGGCCGCCTGCCTGCAGCAGCAGGCGGCCGCGGATGAGCAGCAGCACGTGGTGAGAGCGCCCGCCTGCCTGCATGCCTGCCCACCTGCCTGCATGCCCGCCTGCCCACCTSCTTTCGCCTTCCTGCCTCCCCGCCTGCCTGCATGCCTGCCCACCTGCCTGCATGCCCGCCTGCCCACCTGCTTTCGCCTTCCTGCCTCCCCGCCTGCCTGCATGCCTGCCCACCTGCCTGCATGCCCGCCTGCCCACCTGTGTTTGCCTTCCTGCTTCCCCGCCTGCCTGCCTGCCTGCTCATCCCCCTCACATCCTGGTCTCACCCGCAGGTGTCTCGGGACCATGCCGGGTGCGAGGGCGGCGCGGCGGCATCCATGTCGAGCGCCGAGATGGGCCTGCCCCAGCTGCTGCACGGCTACGAGGTGTACATGGCAGGTGGGTGCTCCTGCTGCCAGGTTTGGGCTGCTGCATGGCAATGCAATGTATGTCTGCTGCAGGGCAACAGTGGGTGCACATGGCAGGTGGGTGCCGCCAGTTCAAGGCTGATGCAGGGCAATGTCTAGCTGCTGCACATATGTCTCGGGTGTACGTGGCAATCGGGTGCTTTGCTGCAACCCGCAAGTTTGGCTGACGCATGGCCGCTTCTGGGCTGATGCATGCGATAGTGGTGTGCATGGAAAGGCATGTTTGCACATGGCAGGTGGGTGGGGGCTCTTCAAGTGGGTGAGTGCTCCCCTGCTGCCTGCCCCCTGCCTGCCCCCTGCTGCCCGCTCTTTGTTCCGTGCATGCGTCCAACCACATGCCTGCCACATCGCACTTCCAACTGCCACTTTTGTATTTCCTGCAGGCGACTTTTCAAACGGGGAGGAAGTGGCACAACTGCTGAGGGCGGCAGGTGCCAAGCAGCTGAGCCGCGCGCCTGCGGGCCCCGCTCCCCGCAGCTGTGCGGGCCCCTGCACCTCATTCCTGCTCTGTGAGACAGCCGCCGACGTGGGCAGCAGGAGCCCCAAAGAGCAGCAGGCGGCGTCGCGACCACAGCAGGCACAGCAGGCAGGCGCTGGCTCCCGCTCAGCGGCAGACAGCGCCGGCAGCGGGGGCGGTGCTGGCCTGGCGGTACCGCCGGCAGTTGTAGCTTCCAAGTGGTACCAGAAGGCGGTGGAGGGGGGCGTGCCGGTGGTGAGCCATCGCTGGCTGCTGGACAGCATCAGCTGGTACACTGAGAGGCCCCTGGCGGGGTACCGCCTGTGAGAAGGGAAGGTCCTGTTAGCGTCCGCACACACCCTTTTCCTCTCTTCAATTCACCCCTTCTGTGCCTCTCTTTCATTGGGATAGAAAACCGTGAATACTGCATGTCCAAATTGCTGGGATGACGCATCTGCGGCACACTTTTGTGTTGCTGCGGCGCTGTAATTGAGGGAATATGGGAAGCAAGGAGGGAAGATATGCATTGGTGGGGGTGCCGCAAACTGCCCCCTGACCCCAGCACATGGCCCCTGCCTGCCTCCTGCCTGCCTGCCTGCCTGCCTGCCTGCGCCTGCCCCTGCATACGTCTCGAAGTCTCGTCTGGCTGCATCCCTGGTTAGCTCACCGTGCTTCTGGCGAGGCCTCATCGGCCCGCGACTGCCACCCTGGCCATGCGCGACATTCCTTGCCACTCACACCAGGCGGCTGCATGAGGAGCCGGCACAGCCGGCACAGCATGTCTCCGTCTGATGAGCAGGGGCACCCGCTATTGGCTTTCTGGCTTCATTTTCATTTACATGGCTCGTTAGTGCACTACTCGAATTCTGCAAATTTTGCACCGGTACGAAAATACGGGCCCAAGGCCGGCCAGCAGGCAGCAGGACGGAAGGCAGCTGGGGCATGCAGATAAGGCTGCCTGGAGCAAACAGGCGGGAAGGTGTTTAACCTTGACCAATGCCAGCAACTGTTTACGTGACAATGAGCGTTTACGCGAGGTCCGCCTTCCCCCCCCCTCACAATTTCGAAAGACATTTCTGCCAAATCTCACAATCCAGGCGCCCCCGCCTTACTGGATCAGGGGCGGGTTGGGGCTCTCAGAGGCCACCAAAATGAGTGCGCATGCGTTACATGGAAGGGTTAACGGTGTGAAGGGTTCATGGCACTGTGGGGCATTGGCCAAAGGTGCGGTGGGGTTCAGAGGGGCGAACAAGCAGGCGTGCGCTCGGGAACCGGCAGAACTGGGAGCGGCGACGCAATAGGCAGCAGCTAAACAGGGTAGAGAACATCAACTGGGGGAGTGGGGCTATCAAACAGATGTGGCAGAGTGGGTAAAATGCAAGGGTGGAACACAGGAGGGGACAATCTGTGTGGGTCCGGCAAATTGCCAGGAAGTCCTGATCGAAGGCGTGGGAGGCTTCGAGTCCTGGGAAGCTTCAGGGAAGCTTCAGGGTGTTGGGAGGAGTGCAGTGAGCGGGAGGCACGGCAAGGCGTGGGAACAGCTCGCGGTGTGGGATGGGAAAGAAGTGCAGGGTGGGTGCTTGAACAGGGTGTGGGGTGGGAAAGAAGTGCAGGGTGGGTGCTTGAACAGGGATCAGAAGGAGCACCTGGAGTCCTGGGTAAAATCGTGGGGGCAGGTTGCAACGAGCCCGCGCTGCCGTGCCGAGCGGCAGCGTATGAGAGTGTAGGGGCTGTGGGAGCATCGCGATCTCGGGGATATGAATATTGGAAGTGTGTTCTGGCGGCATGCAAAACTTGAATGAAAACGGGGCGCTATTGCCAACTGTGCGGGTCCAGGGGCCATGCACGCTACAGCACGGTTTGCTTATGCAGCAACAGCTTATTGAGAAGTGGGGAAGAGAATTCACTGCTAACGCTTCTGGTAGACGATCCTAGCAAGGCTCTGTATTGCTCCACGCGAGTCCGGCGCTTGCAGCTCAGAAATGCTGCGTGCAGGCAGCGCCCAGAAGCGCGGTAAGCCAGCGGCGCTCAGAAGCGCAGCAGGCGGGCCAGAGCGGGGATCGGGTTGAGGGAGGCGCACAGAGACCTGCACTCAGCCTTTGCCTTGCTGGCACCGCTGCTGCCAGGCTGGCGCTGGCTGGCGCTGGCGGCTTGCGGCATGTGCGCTGGGTGCTCTGCCAAACCGCCAGGCACATGGGGCAGCTGGCACGCGGCTGGGCTGCCGGCAGAGTCGTGCAGAGAAGGGCGGGGCACTGCCAGTGGTGCCTCCTGTAAGGCAGCCGCTGCCGATGCTGCCACCCAGGCAGCTATGTTGCTGCTGCTCCCGGGCCAGCCTGTCGATAGCGCAGCCTCTGCTGCAGCCAGCGGGGAGGGCGCAGAGGCTGCTGCCGATGTGCCACCTGCCAGGGGTGGCAGCGGGCATGGCCCCCCCCCCGGCTGGCGTCGCACGGACTGTGTGTGCAGCTCCAGTTGCTGGCGGGACAGCCGGCTGGCCTGCTGTGCTGACGGGGCAAACAGCGATGACGTGGCAAAGACGGGCCCAGGGTGCCCGCTGGCCTCGCTCGACCGGCGCCGCCGCTGCTGCTCTCGAGAGCGCCGCTCCTTCTCGCCAGAGCGCCTCACGACGTACTCGTTGCCTGCGCATGCGTGGAATTGAAAGGGGTGCCAAGGTGTGGTAAGCACAACAGTGTGCAGAGGGTTGTTGCTGCTCTCCGGCAGGTGGGGGAGAGGGGAGGGCTTGTGGCCCACCCTTGTGATCCCTGGTGGGCAGCCTCAACCGAAAACTCAGGTGCATGCTTGCGCATGATGGCCTCAGCACAATCTGCACCGTGCAATCTGCACCCTTGTAACCCTTTGCTTGCCCAGCATGCCCCGCCTGCCCCTCACTTGCCCCTGACTTGCCTGCCACTGCCGCCACCCGATTCACGGACTCAAAGCGGCTGAGAGCGTTCTCGGAGCGGCGGCAGGCACTGCTGCCTTCCCCGCCAGCACCGGCCGCCGCTGGGCCGCCATGGCTTGCCAGGGGGAGTGCATTGCCGGCTGCGCCGTCGGGTGTAGGCAGCGGGCCGGCTTCTGTGCTGCCGGCTTCTGTGCTGCAGGAGGATGTGCTGCCAGCGGTGTGGGGCCGGGAGGCTTCGATGCTGCCAGCTGTTGTCACCGTGGCGGCTGCTGTGCTGCCAGCCGTGGCGGCTGTGGCGGCTGCGATGCTGGGCGGTTCGGCAAAGGCGCCGCCTGCGAGCCTGTCGCAGCTGCCGCCCACAGGTGTAAATTTAGTGCGGGCAGAAGAAGAAGAGTTGGGCCGCAGGTGGGGACGGTCGCAGTTGGCGGGGGTGGCGGGCTCTTGAGCCGTTGGTGTCAGGCCTGCAGGGCGGGAGCAGGCGGGCAGGGAGGGGCCGGGGGCGGGGCACTAAGGGGATGAGGGAGGGAGCGCAATGAAGGGGACCGATGGAGGCGCGCAGAGGGGGACCGATGGAGGCGCGCAGAGGCGGCACCCCGTGGGGGTGAGGTGAGCGAGAGGGGGTGAAGTGTACAGACCTCGCCACAAGGGTTTGGGCTGGGGCAGCCAGGCAAGGGCGGCAGTGCCGGGGCAGCGATGCAAGGGCGGCAGGGCAGGGGCAGCCAAGCAAGGGCGGCAGGGCCGGGGCAGCGATGCAAGGGCGGCAAGAATGTCAATCTGTCGGGCGAGGAGGGGAGAGGGGAGGGGAGAACCACCCCGACAGGCCTCACCTCCAGGCACACCGCCTCCCTCCTGCGTCAGCTGAGCCGCCACAGCACCCTGCTCCAGGAGACTGTGCGGGGCGGGCTGCTGCGTGTGCTGCGGCTGAGTTGGCGGCCTGGGCTGCAGCGCTTGCAGCGGCTGTGGCGGCTTAGTGCCTCGCAGCACCACCGCTGGCGGCACTCGCCACGGCGGCTCCTCTGTTCCCTCTGCATCAAACAAGTCATCTGACACCAGGGCCTCCAGCTCTGAGGCTGTCAGCCCGCATGGCATCACCTTCTCGCCGCAGCTGTTTGTCAGGCCCGGCTGCCAGCGCACTGGGCGCGCGGCGCCGCAGCCGCCGCGTCTTGGCATGTGTCCTGAAGCTGGCGGCGATGCGGGCCCTCTGCGGCGTGCGGCTGGTGCGGCGAGGTCCCCTAATGAGCCTGCGCCTCTCGGAGCTGAGCTAGGCGCCGAACCGGAGCACAGCCGCTTGCGCCAGCGGGGGAAGCTGCAGGCAGAACTCGTGTTTCACGGTAGATGATAGGCAGACAAAGACAGCGGGAATCGACGATAAACACTGGGCAGCACAAAGAGGGGCAACAGAGGAAGGTGCCTGAGAGCCAGTGTGCTGGGTGTGCTGAGCTTGTTTAGGCTGCCCCGTGTCCGTGTCTTGCTTCAGCCTCCAAGTCTCGCTATCTTACATCGGCCTAGATGTGAGCAACCCCAATTGCCCCAGATCCCGGCCTCCGCCCCCTGCCTTGCACCGGTGGGCGATGCAGCTTCTCAGCAGCAAGTGCCTGCCACAGCGCCCTTCACAGCCTGATTTGATGAGCCCCACAGTCGCCATGTGCCTCCCTTGTGATGTCAACCATATGCGGGGGATGGACATTGCGGTTACACGCGCTGCATGCAAGGCATTGACTTGTGAGCAAGTGCAACAATGGGGGTGATGGTTACGCTACGGCACAGGCGCTACATGACACAAGGACTAACTTTGTTTACGATCAGAGATTCTAAGGGATCACACATTGGTTCAAAGATCACGCAAGGGGTCGTGAAGTGGCCTGGTGGTAGATCAAGTGACTGATAGACGCTTCAGAGGCGCAGCAGGCGGTCGAGAGCCGCTGCCAGCCCGCGCCTGCGGCCGGGGGTGCCGGGCTCCTTGCCCTGCTTGCTGCCACAGCGGCTGCGGCTGCGAGGCGTGGCAGGCGAGTCCGGACGAGCGTCTGCACCCCCCTCTGCTGCCAGAGAAGGTGCTGACACAGAGGGCCGCACCGGCAGCATGGAGAGCCGGGACTCGCTGCCGGGGCTTGCCTGGCAGCCGCCCGGTGGCGGCGCCCAGGTGGTGGCGCTCGTGGTGCCACGAGCGGAGAGTGCCTCCTGGACTTCCCAGCCACCGGGGCCCACCGCCCCTGCCACGCCTGCCCCGCCCGCATATGTCAGCGCCGCTGGCGCTGGCGCTGGCGGCTCTGGGTCCCCAGGGGTTGCCAGCTGGGCCAGCCGAGACTGCAGCCTGTGGCTGTAGCTGCTCGGCGGCGTGCGCCCAGTCATCAGCTGCTCGCGCCAGCCTGGCCCCATGCCTTGCGGCGCTGACATGCACACACGGTCGACACCGCTGTGCCCCTCGTGGGCGCTGTCTGCGCTGTGCCCTGACCCCGCCAGTGTGGCAGGCTGCTGTGCTGTGCTGGGCGCCACGCTGCCAGCTGTCAGGATGGGAGCGGGCACGGGCCCGGCCTGGGCCAGGCGCTGCGCAACAGTGGGGGCCGACGGCTCGCCAGACACTCGTGGCGTGCTGGGGCCCCTCAGCGTCTCCAGCTGCCCCTCGGAGGGGGAGCGCTGCCGGGTGAGCGCCTGGCCCAGCATGCGCAGCACGTCGTGGCTGCTGGAGCGCGCCTCCTGCCGCCGCCGGTGCGCAACAGAGCGGCGGCGCACCTTCTCAGCCGCCACCGCTGCCGCCACGCGGTTGATCTGATCGAAGCTGCGCCGCTGGTCCGCCTCTGCTTCCAGCCCTGCCTGCCCGCCGGCCTCGGCTGCCTGCGCGCCGGACTCGGCGGCCGCCGCAACGGTGGCAGCAAAAGGTGTGATGCTGGCGGCGGCTGGGGGCGCGTCACTGAGCCTGTCCCACTGGAACGCTTCTGGCTTCCCGTCAGGGGCAGGCGGCGGGACGCCAAGGACGGTGGCCCTGCAGGTGGGTAGTCTTGAGTGCGGACGTTAAACGCACTCGGCGAGAGGAGTGAGACCCAGAGGTCTCCGGTTCGATCCCCTTTGGGGTCGCAACATTGTACCCGTCGAAACCGGTAGAAATACTAACCGGCGTCCGTCGTTTCTCGACTAGACGGCTCGTCCGTCTAATCGACACGATGATTGAGCGAGTGAGCGGCAGTGGCGCCCCCTTCACGGTTGCTCGGAGCCTTCATAGCCCCGGCATTGCGAGACGTAGAAGAACGAAGAGCGGCGCGATCGAGCGGCATGAGTCGACACGGCTTGCGGCAAAGAATTGCGATCGAAATCTCGGCGATATGAGTCCGTTTCATTGATTGATTAAGGGTGCATGCTTAATTCAACCGCTCTGAGGAACGAACCGTGTCAATCCACTGATGTTGAAGGCCCCTCTAACAAAGGGTGCTTGCGTAAAGCTGTAAAGACTAGACTAGACTAGACTAGGTGGGTAGGGGACAGGCAAGAATATGTGGACCTGCGTTCAAAACCTGCCAGCCATTTCCAGCCTGTGAGCCTGCTGGGCGTGCACAGCAGCAGGTCGACAGCCCCGACGGGACAACGAGAGGGAGCTGTCAAAGGGTTGCGGGCACGGGAGCTCGGAGTTGTGCCACTCAAGGCTGGGCAACAGTGGACAGCAGGACCAGCAGCAGCACGGCAGCCGGGCAAGCACAGCTCGGTGCGAACTGACCTGGGGCTGCTGCTGTTGGCCCGCTCCTCAGCCTCTGCTGTGAGGGCAGCCAGCTCCTCTTCTGTCAGCCCACAGGGCAGCAGCGGTGTGTGCTGGCGGGCAAGGGCAAGCCTGGGGCGGTCGTCGGCCGGGCCGCCGACGGCGCAAAGGTGGGCGGCAGCTGGGCCGTCGCTCCGCTGGGCGTGGCGGCTAATGGCGTCCATTTTGCGCACAGTGCTCTAGGTGAGCAAAAGGGTGCATTAGGCGGTAGGCTCAGGGCCGGCCGAGGGGGGCCGTGTTCGTGAGGATCTGCACAGGTTCGGGTCGCGGGTTTGGTCGATTCGATCAAGGAGAAAAGGCTAGGTACGTGACAGGCAGATTTGCCCAGGGGGTTTGGGTGGTCACCCCCAAGAATCAGGTGGGTTGTGAACCAGCTTCCACCCGCCGCCAGGGCGAGGGGGTATTAGGGGCGGGGGTGGGGGGCAGGTTTACACGCGCTGGCCCTTAAGACATGGCAAGTCGCCACCATATTCCCTTACTCCCCTGTCTCACTACTTCATGTTCAACATATTGGAACCACTGGATCATGCACCCCAGCAAGTCGAGGGAACTTGCCCGGTTTTGCTTCTTGGGTCGGGCGTCAAATCGCACGGTCTGGCTTGCCACCCCTGTTCAACAAGCTGTGGGTATGAATGCGGTTAACCCCTGACGATAGTTACGACACAGTGCAGCGGGCTGGATGAGCTTCTGCCAATGATATTGACACAGGACTGTGTCGACAGGTGTGCGCCGCCCGTGCCGCGGCATGCCGGCCCGCTGCCGCTGCCGCCGCTGCATGCTGACGGCGTTCGTAAGGGCCCGCCGTTCGCAGACCCTCTGGCCCTCCAAAAGCTCAGGCAGGAGGGTTTGAAGCGTGCCGTGGCCTTCGAAGCGAGAGAGGGCCCGACGCCTTCAGCAGGTGTCGGCTGAGGCAGGCTCGCGAACGTGCCCCTCGAGCTCGGGGTACTTGATTCAATCGGTCGCTGCCCCGGCCGAAAGCCGCAAGGTGCAGCGGCGAGAATGAGCAGTTTCAGAGTCTACTGGTGAGTTGCTTGTGTTCACCGGTGCCCTGGATCCCGACATAGCAGCGAGCCAGCGTGCGGGTCCCGAAAAGGCTCGGTCTTCACAGAGTTTGGGTCTGCTTCCTGCAGCTTGGACGCTAGCGCCTGTGCGCTGCTGTCGGAGGACTATCAGGGCACGACTCGATGGCACTTCATGCGCGAGCTTGTGGCGTGCCACTCGGGGGCAAACCTGAGCGGCGGCGCCGCCGGCGCCCTCGGCAGCAGTGGGCAGAACCAGCAAGTGGTGCTCATCACTAGCAGCGGCGGCCGCGCGGGTGTGGCGCTGCATCCTACCGCCGAAGCGAGCGAGCTGCAGCAGGCGCTGCTTGGTGTGCAGCCGGCGGGCGAGGGCAACTTGACCGCTGCTCTGAAACTTGCGCTGGTGAGACTCGCTGCGAGGGTCGACGGGCAACATTTGCAGCATGCACCACTGGCGTGTCAGGAGCCCACAGCACAAAGGTTGGCGGGCTGTGCTGAACATAGCCCGATTTTCAGCACATCTGCCTGCCACTGCTGCCGTCCCCTCTTGCCACCTGCAGCTGATGAGCCGACGCTTCCCAGCGGGCAGCACCCACATCACTGCCTTTGTGGCCAGCGAAGGCGCAGTGTCTGGCCTGACGGCCAGCTCGCATCTAACGGGTGCATTAGCAGCCGAGCTGAGGCAGAGCTACCAGGCCGCGGGGTTGAGCCTGGATGTCGCTGTGCTCTGCCCGCGCCAGGAGCTGGGGGAGGGTGCAGCCTCGGCGCTCGAGGCACTCACCGGCAGCAGCGGCAGCAGCAACGGCAGCAGCCACGGCGGCAGCAGCAGCACATCAATAGAGTGCGATGGCAGCAGCGGCGGCGGCAGTGACGGCTCCATGCCTGCGGTGCCCGCAGCAGACGCCGCCGCTGCTGCCAGCAGCAGCAGCAGCATGCGCCTGGTGTGGCTGCAGCCGGTGGCCACTGCTGCCGAGAGCTGGCAGCAGCTGGAGCCGGCGCTGGAGCAGCTGGAGCCGAGCGGTGCAGGCAGGCGCCTCAGCGGCTCGCATGTGCCTGTTGGCGCCGCCAGCGGCCCGGTCTCAGGCCTGCGCTCGGCGCTGCCGCGCCGCATCAGCCGGGAGCCGGGCCAGTATGACCCTCTGCGTCACCCGCGTACCCCGCTCCTGGCGCAGCGCAGCGGGGTGCAGCAGCCGGCGCTGTGCAGGTGGGTGTCCCTGGTGGGAATTATGTTTTGTGTTGGGGTTGTTTACGGACCTGCCACGCTAAAGCTGGTCCTCAGGTTCTGCTGGCGCCGCCAGCTCATGGGCTGCCTGGCACACTGCACATGTTTGACACAGTGAACATGCCTGCACCCATCTACCTGGCACAAGCCCTCTGGTTGCATGCAATTGCACTCATCAGGAGGCCCTTTCCTCACTGCCTGCTTCCATGTGCCCTTTGGTGCAGGGGCGAGTCGCTGAGCCGGCTGGGCCACCTGTCGTCCGATGGCATGATGCGCCCCTGGCTGCCCACCTACTCATCCATTGGGCAGCAGGCAGCCGCCGCTGCAGCCGCCAGCAGAGCGTCTGCGGCCGCGGGGGGAGCAGCGGGCGGCGGGGGCAAGGGCGGCACCGAGTATTGCTACATCGAGGTGCAGCCCATCCCCAAGTGGAGGACGCTGCTCAAGGTGGCAGCAGGGCGCATGCTGCCGGACGGCAGCGGCACTCTTGGTGGCCCGCTGGCCAGCACAATGAGTGGCAGTGGCAGTGGCAGCCACAGCGGCAGCGGCGACTACACAGCAGCCTCTGCCGAGCTCCTCCGCTCACTGCACGCGCTGAGTGATGAGCCCGACCAAGGCAGCACCAGCGGCAGCGGCAGCGGCAGCGGCAGCGGCAGCCAGCCGTCTGCTGAGCCTGCAGCAGCAGCAGCGCCTGCCCCTGCGCCTGCGCGCGTGAGCTACCGTCCGGACAGCCGCAGGGGCACGCTGCGCGTGCTGCAGGGCACCAAGGAGCCAAACCAGCTCAAGCTGGTGTGGTCACCCGAGCCAGCAGAGGGCGGCAGGGAGCAGGAGCAGCAGACGACGGCGCAGCACGCGCATGGATTCGACATGTTTTCCAGTGCCGAGGGCAGCGGCGGCAGCGGCAGCGGCAGCGTGAGTGCAGCGCACTCTGAGCTGCTCACATACATGCCGGCGTCAGCGGTGGCGGCGTCAGCGGCGCGCGGGCCGCTGGTGCTGGAGGGGTGCGAGCTGTGGGAGGCAGCAGCAGAGTTTGAGTTCGAGATGCTGCTGCCCACGGCAGAGCCTGATGGCGAGCAGCAGCAGCTGCAGCAGCAGCAGAACGCAGGGGTAGCCACGGATGCGGCAGCAGGCAGCGGCAGCAGCAGCACAGCAGTCACAGCAGGCGCAGCAGGCACAGCAGTGACAGCTGGCAAGCTGCCAGCCACAGTAGAGGCTAGGCAGCTGCCCAACGGCGCCCAGGTGCTGCTTGTGGCTCCTGCCCGCGACAGCGGCACCTCCCTGCCGCGCCTGGCGCAGCCCCAGCGCCGCCCTGCCGCCGCGTTCTGGCTGCAGCAGCACGTCTCGCCTGACAGCCTGCAGCTGCCAGCCTATGCCACTCTAGGCAGCAAAGCCACGGCTGCAGCGGGAGCAGCAGCAGCTGTTGCTGAGGTGGCAACCGCCGCCGAGGAGCCAGCACCAACCAGCAGCAGCAGGAACTCGCCTGTTCCAGGTGCAGCAGCCACCCCTTGTGCTGCGGGCAGCGAGCCAGGCACGCAGCAGCAGGGAGAGGGCGGGCAGGCGGATGGATCTGCGGCGCTGCTGGCAGCTGCCCTGTTACGCGCGCTGCAGCAGCCGCCCCGGGTTGACCTGCGCCGCCTGCGGCGTGACGTCAAGTCGGGAGCCATCCAGGTGGGTGGGTGTGCGCATAGTTGTTGGCGGGCAGGGGCAGTCTGCTGTTTGTGTTTGCTGACAGAAGGGTGCATCGGCAGCGCCTGGTTTGCTGCTGCCTGCATAAGAGCCCTGCCGCGCACACGCCGCTGCCATCGGGTGGGGTGCACACACACACAGTTGTTGGCTGGCAGGGGCAGGCGGCTGCTTGTGTGTGCTGAGAGGCAGACAGGGGAATTGGCCGCACTTAGCTGGCGGACGGGCAGGGGCAGGCGGCTGCTTGCGCGTCAGCAGCAAGAGGTTCAAAGGGTGCACCGGCAGTACCTGGTTTGCTGCTGCCTCTATAAGAACCCTGTTGCCGCACACGTGCCGTTGCCAGCTGCTTGTGTGTGCCGGCAGCACAGCCCGTGAAGGAACCCCTGCCTTTGCGCTACTCATCCATCATCTCATTGCCCACCGTTTCTGCACATGCCCCTCTGGCGCAGGTGACCCCTGTCACTGTCGGGCCCCTTCCTGCCACGTTTGTGCGGGACATTGTGTCCGCCCGCTCCTCCCTGCTGAGCGGGATGGGGGCTGAGAACCTGGATTCGTGGGGCGGTGGCGGCAGCAGCAGTGGTAGCGGCGCCGGCGGCGGCAGTGGTGCCGGCGGCAGCAGCAGCAGCGGCGCTGCCGGTCGCCAGGGCGACGAAGTTCCGGATAGCAAGCGTGCTGCTGAGACAGAGGCAGCCGGCAGCCAGGGTGACACGGCTGCTGGCAGCATCAGTGAGCTGAGCGGTGCAGACCTGCAGAATCACAAAGCCGCTGCCTGGTCGCTGTTACGCCAGCGGCTGAAGCAGCAGCCGGGTGGCAACAGCGGCAGCAGCAGCAGGAGCGGTGTTGAGTGCCCGGCCACTCCAGCCGGTGCTGCCCAGGACCCCTCGGCGGCGGCAGAGCAGGGCAGTGCTGGTGCAGCACCAGAGGCTGGGCCGGGGCCAGCCAGCGCCGCCATACCGTGCAGCAGCCCGCTGCCGACCCTGCCAGCGTCCGAGGGCATGTCGGAGAGCTGCAGCAGCAGCGCCGCCGGCACGCCCTTTGGCACCCCGCTGCACATCCTGCCCAGCAGACTGGTGCACCAGCGGCGCAGCGGTGGCATGGCAAGCTCCTCCGCCGATGCCGATGGCGGCGGCGCCGAGGCCGAGGCTGCGACGGCAGCAGCAGAGGTGTCGGGCACGGAGGCAGCTGGGCTGCCGGGTGGCCCTGTTGGCGGCATCAAACGTGAGGGCTCGGGTGTGCTTGTGGGTGTGAGCGGCCAGCAGGACGCGCACAGCGACGGCATTGACCCGCTGTTCAAGCTCGATTGAGCCGGCGCTGCGTGTAGCTGGCGCCGCCCCACTAGGTGGGGTGAGCAGTTGCTGCTGCCTTTCACACATATCGCTGCATAACTTGCTGCCGGCAATCACCCTCTCGCCTGCTCCTGCACTTCCCTTCTGCCGCACATTGCAGCTTGCATCGCCCCTTCTCCCATCCTCTGGGCGCCGCCCGCACAATCAGCTGCCGGCCCGTTGTACTTTCCATAAGCTTGTTGTACAGTACAACCACCCCTCCTCTGTGTCCACGCCGTGCGCTCAGCTTTGCGCTGGCACCATTTGTTGTGCATTGCTGTTCGTGCCGGCTGTGTTGGACAATGTGTAAGTTTTAGATTTAGATGCTGTGAGAGTCGGAGGCAGGGAGGGGACAGGCAGAGGGGTTAAGGGAGGAGCAGGGCCGGGCGCTACCTGGCAGCTGCCCTCCGGGCAAGGAGCGGCAACTCAAATGCCACCAGGGGAAGTTGGGGAAAGAAAGCACAGCCAAGTGGGGCAACGTGCAACCGGCTGCGCAGCAGACATCCGGCTTCAAAACTGGGAGGCTGGGCAGGACAGGAGGTCAAGAGAGAGCAAGTTGTACTGACTTGACTGCAAGCACGTCTGGGGCTCGGCAGGGAAGGGGGTGGAGGAAAACCAAGGTGTGCTGCGCTGCGCATGGGCGTGCAGGCGCACTGCTGCGCTGGCATGTGGTGGGGCAAGCCCAGCGGCAAGCAGTCCACAGGAAGAGAACAGGAGATGCTGGTTGCAACGGGCCAAGCTGGCATTTGCACGGCGCTGCCTTCAGCCCCGTGCCCGGCGGCCTGCATCCCGAGCGTCACCTTCTGCATCCATCTGCACCCAGAAGCAAGGATCGGGCACGCCAGGGAATTAAGAAGTGGGGCACCACTTGCACAGCTGCCGCACTCATATTTGGAGCAGGAAAGCGCCACAGGCGATACAGGACGGCAGAGGAAAGCAAAACAGGCCATACAGGACAACAGAGGACAACACAACAGGCGATACAGTACGGCAGAGGACAGCACAACAGGCGATACAGGACAACAGAGGACAGCACAACAGGCGATACAGTACCCGCATCGCACATTTCCTTTTTCTTTGCTACAAACTACATTCTGATACACACCCCCACCCTGTCCCATGAAAAGTTGCTGGCTCCCCCTGGACTTGAAATGTGATTGATTGAGTGATTGATTGAGTACGTTGCCGTGGCCCACCTGGTCTGCCAGCGCCTGCTGCTCCCGCAGCCGCTGCATGTCTTCTGGGGACAGGCCGCGCCGCGCATGCAGACGGTTGTACTGCTGCGCCTCCTCCTCTGAAGGAGGGGCCAAAGGGTTGTGATGTGGCAGGGTTGAGATGTGGCAGGGTTGGGAGTGTCAGAGTATGCAGCAGGCAGGCAGGTGAGCATGTGCGGGGGGCATGACCTCGGGCAGACATCGGCAGTTGTGACATGCAGCGACGGAAAGTGAGTGGGTGGGAGCGCCCGCTGTCCAGCACCCCCACAGCTCAACACAATGTGTGGTGGGGATCATGCGGCACCAGCACAGCTGGCCTGCTGCACTGCCGCCTGTTGCACCAAGCAAGAGCAGTGGGCCTGGTGGCTGGGCAGCGCTCAAAGCGCTGCTGAGCTGGCCCCCAGCTGAGGTGGCAGCTGACCTGGCGCCAGCTTGCGCCTGATGGCAAAGGGGTGGTTGTCGGGCAGCTGGATCTGCTCCAGGTCCATTGGCATCTCATCCCTGCACGGATGAAGGGCAGGGGGCAGGGGAAAGAGTGATGAGGGGATGGATGACCTCCTCCAGGGTAAGGAGTGAAGGGGTGACAAAAGATCTCCAGGGTAGCGAATGAGGGGGGGGGATCTTCATGATCTTCAGTCACTCGTTCATTCAATGATCTCCTCGCCAGTCAAGCAGCAGTGTGCATGGGGTGGGCAGGGGGCACAGACGCAGGCAGTGCCTAGCAGTGCCCTGTTGAGGGGTGCCCGGTTGATGCGGTGAGGAATGGCTCAGGCAGTAGCTGATTGACTGGTTGATTCACGAATCGATCTAGCAGCTGGATGAGCAAGGCAGTGTGGCGGCCTTTCTTCCCGCTACATTGAACACACAGAGGGACACGCGCTCAGCCGCCAAATTCATCAGCAGCCAACTCCACCTCATCCCACCGCACGCCCTGCTACATCATATGAGCTCCGCCCCTGACCCTCCCATGAGTCCCGAAGACCACCTGCTCCTCCCGCCTCACTTCTCAACCTCCCGCCGCCGCCGCTTGCGCGCCGCCTCGATCTGCTCATCTGACAGCTCCTCATACTTCATCTTCTTCATCCCCTTGATGGCGCCTGCAACCAAACCAACACCAACAGTTTGAGGGAGAAGGCAGTTGAGGCAGGGAGAAGGGATCAAGTTTTCAAGCATGAGGAGTCATGTGGGTGGTGGGGGGTGAGAGGAATATTGTCTGGGGCAGCGGGAGTGCCTTCTTCCTGGCACCAGACGCCCCACAACTTGAATCCCAGTCGAGCAACAGGACGCCCCGAGCCTTGGGAGTGGGCTGCGTCTGTCCCATGCCGTGGCTGTGGCCTCTCCTCCACACACGTCACCCCACCCCACCCCACTACCACAGCTTTCTGTGTTTCATTCTGAGCACTCACTCTGCCCTGCATGCGTCGTTGCCCTTCTGCTTCATG
>JTEE01000306.1:42588-58520 GCA_002896455.3 Chlorella sp. ArM0029B | reverse complement strand
GTGGCGGCAGGCGCTGCGGGTGGGCAGGCGGGAGGTGGCGGCCCCCAGGGCGGGGGTGCTCAGCACCGCCGTCATTGATGGCAGGCGGCGGGTGGAGGTGAAACGAGGGGCGGGACGGGGCTGGGAGGGTGGCAGGTTCAACTGGCCTCGATTGTCGGCAAGGCCCTCCTATGCAGTGGCGTCGATACACGGCAATCCCTGACGGCAAATTGCACTGCGTGGGATTGCTTGCGGTAGCTGGGGGCCTCTGTGGGACCCCCACCTTCCACCTGGTGGTGCCACCTGTGCATCTGCCCTGGAGGGAAACGTGGGTTTCGGGCCCCCAACAGGTTTTCTGCTTCTTGATCGGCCCGACAAAATGGATGAGGAGTATGACGCCATTGTGTTGGGCACCGGCCTGAAGGAGTGCATTATTTCGGGCCTGCTGTCTGTAGACGGCCTCAAGGTGGGTAACGAGCAGACGCGGGAGGCGGGGTACTGACCGACAGCACCAGATCACCAGCCCGCCTGCCACTGACCCGCCCTCCTGGCGTCCCCAAGGGCCGCCACGGTGCTTCCGCAGGTGCTCCACATCGACCGAAACAACTACTATGGCGGGCAGTCGGCCTCGCTGAACCTGAACCAGGTGCCCGGCGGTGGCGGCGGTGGCAGCTGGCTGGCGGCAGCGAGCAGTTGGCAGAAGAGAATGCAGCTTGTGAAGGCCTTGATGTGGTGCACCGCCCAGCGCGGTTGCACATAGCAGTCTGCCATTTCCTGTTGCTGTCGTGCCTGTCGCGTGCTGCCGCCTCGCCCACCTCCCGCCCACTTGCCAACCGCTCGCCTTCTCGCCGCCTGCCCTGCTCTCCTCTGCGTGCCTGCTCTCTTTTGTCTTGCCACCCTGCAGCTCTATGAGCGCTTCCGCCCCGGCCAGAAGCCCCCGGCAGAGCTGGGCCCCAGCAGGGACTACAATGTTGACCTGGTGCCCAAGTTCATCATGGTGGGCGGGTGCTGGGCAGGGGAAGGATGCCGGCAGCGGTGGCGGGTGCTGGGCAGGGGATGCCGGCAGCGGATGGGTGCTGGCAGGGGTGGTGGGTGCTGGGCAGGCGGGTGGGTGCAGGCAGGAGTCCACCTTGGCTCGCGAATGGCGGACGCTGGGCAGGGGTAGTGGTCGATGCTGGGCAGGTGTGGAGGCAGCGGGTGGGTGCTGGCAAGCGGCGTTTGAGTGCTGAGCAGTGCCTGAGTGCTGAGAAAGGCCACCGCTGGGTACTGAGGGCGCTGGCATGCTTCAGTCTCAGCCGCTGCAGGGTTGCCTGCAGCGGGCCATGTTTTCCACTGATGTGTGGCCACGTGTCAACACTACGTGAGCTGGCGCTGTTTTGTTGACACACTTGCTGTTGGCGTGTGCTGTGCAGGCCAACGGCAACCTGGTGCGGGTGCTGGTGCACACAGATGTCACCAAGTACCTTGAATTCAAGGCGGTGGACGGCAGCTACGTTCTGAACAAGACGCGGGTGGAGAAGGTGAGGAGGCGCCGGGGCTGAGCCCGTTTCCCTGGCTCCAAAAACGGCAGCCAGGTAGCCTTTAGGCAGTAGCCAGGTAGTAGCCATTAGGCAGCAGCCAGGCAGCCTTTGGGTTGGAGTCAGTTCCCTGCCACAGACCCGTCTGGAGAAGGTGAGGAAACGTGTACAGATCGTAGCGTTAAAGCCATGTTTCTGTTTCACAGGAAATGGCAGGCAGTTGGAGGTGGCTTTACAACGTGTCAGCAGGTGAACAGGCCACAAAATGGAGGCGTCAGGGGCCCATCAGCAAGCGTCAGGGGTGGGCAGCCGCTGCTGACGCTGTGCCGTGCTGTGCCATGCTGTGCACATGCTGACGCTGCCTCCCGGTGCGGTGCTGTTTCTGCGGTGTCAGATCAGAAGCATGCCTGGCGGCTCGCTTGCCCATCTGCCAGCCCGCCGCCTATCCCCCCGCCGCTAGAAACTAGCGCTGCTAGTTTCTCCCATGCCTGCCCATCTCCCTCTGCAATGCTCGCCACCGACTGGTAGCCGCCGGTGTGGCGATGACGTGGCGTTGCCGCTGCGCTGGGATGTTGTGCCAATGCTGCCTGCCCCTGCTGCACGCCACTCATCTGCAGGTGCCTGTCACGGATTGGGAGGCACTCAAGTCGCCCCTGATGGGGCTGTTTGAGAAGCGGCGGGCAGCCAAGTTCTTCTCTTATGTCCAGCAGTACGATGAGCGCAATGCGCAGGTGCGGTACAGCTTCCAATTCATGTCCCCACCCGCCCGCACGTGGGCAGGCGGCTAGGAGCCTGTATCTAGGTCTGGCACCCTCTCCCGGGCTGCCTGCACCTGACCACTGCGCCTCCCCTCACCGTGCCATGCCTGCGCTGTGCCGTGCTGTGCTGTGCTGTGCTGCAGACGTGGCGCAACTGGGACCTGAGCCGCATGACCATGCATGAGCTGTACACCCAGGTGCGGTGGATGTACTGCCTGTGGATGTACTGCAGTGGATGTACTGCCCGCCCTGCCTGTCTTGACAGCTGGCCGGGCGACGTGCGTGTTGTGAACCCTCGGAGGGCCCCAGCACTTGTCGTTTCCGTTCATCACTTCGCACTCGTTTGTCCTTCCAACCACCGCCCTCTCCCCTGCTGCAGTTTGGGCTGGACGTGCAGACAATCGACTTTGTGGGGCACGCGATTGCGCTGCACCAGAACGACGGGTACATGATGCAGCCGGCGCTGCCCACGGTGCTGAAGATCAAACTCTACTACGATTCCATGATGCGGTGAGAGACCCATGGGGCAAGTGCCATGCTTTAGTTACTGCGTTGTACTGTTGTACTACTGTACTGGTACTGCACTATACACACGGGGGCCTATGATTCCATGCTGCGGTGAGAGGTGTCAGGGATGCGTGCTGTGCTGTGGTGCACATAAATGGAGTGTAAGATGCAGTGAGAGATGGCAGCAGAGCATGTTGTGCTGCGGTACACACGTTGACGGCCTTTGTGGCTGTTGTGCTGCTGTACCCTGGTGGCATATGGGAGAGCCTCTTGGCGGGGTTGTCAGTCTGCTCGCTCAAGCTGCAGCAGCAAGTGAGGGATGTGCCTTTGTAGCGCAGCGGGGCTTTGGAGCGCAGCACGCTGCATCGTTGCACTGTCACCACTGCTGTCCGCTCGCCCAAACTTGAACAGCCCGCACGCCGTGTGCGGGGGGCGCAGCGAGCCTTGGCACGCCACAACGCAGCACGCTTCAGCATCGCAATGTCAGCGCTGCAACCTAGCTCCTGCCTGCCTGCCTGCCTGCTTGCCTGCGTGCAGGTATGAGGGCCTCACCTCCCCCTACATCTACCCGCTGTATGGGCTGGGAGAGCTGCCGCAGGTGGGTTTATTCTTGAACAACAGAAGTGTGTGTGCTTTGATTGAAACAGACAATTCCTCTCGGTCTTGACAGCTGTGCTGACAGCAGCCAGGGCTGGGCCTGGGATCGGCGCGCCGACCTGTCATGTCGTGTGTCACACACAGGGGTGGCAGCCGGATGTCGGGCAGAGTCAAGCGTAGGCGTGCCCACGCGTGCCTCCTCTGCCCCCCTTGGTGCCTCACCTGTGTGTGTGTGCATTACCCCTCCTGCACATTTGCCCTCTCTGCTCTTCCTGCCTCCCGCCGTCAACCCCACACCGCCCCACACCCCAGCTCCCGCCTCCTCTCTACAGCCAGTCACTTGCGCTTGTGGCTTGGTTGTTGCATCACAGCAGCGTGCTGTGCCTGCTGCCCGCCGTGCCCCACCCCTGCCACCCACTCACTGTTGCCTGCCTGCGTTGCGCCCGCCGGCCCGCTCTGCAGGGCTTTGCACGGCTCAGTGCCGTGTATGGCGGCACCTACATGCTGGCAAAGCCGGATGTGGAGGTGGTGTACGATGAGAGCGGGGCGGCGGTGGGGGTGAAGAGCGAGGGGGAGACAGCCAAGGCCAAGCTTGTGGTGGGGGACCCAACCTACTTCCCTGACAAGGTGCGGGAACGGGGTTGGGAGTGTGTGAGGAGTGCGTGCGTGATGAGAGCGGGGTGAGGAGTGGAGGGAGAGGCTTCCAATGCCCAAGCTTGGGGTGGGGGACCCAGCCCAAAGCCTACCCCCCAGACAAGGGTGTGGGGCAGGTGGGGAGGGAGAGTGAGATTGATGTGGGGAGTGGAGGGAGAGACTGGTCAAGCCATGCTTGTGGTTGAGAGAGGGTGGTGGTGGGTGAGGGGTGGGGGAGGCTCCAAAAGCCGAGTTTGGTGTTCTTCACTTAGGCATGGGGACGGCACGGCTTCCGACGTGGCAGGTCACAACACATCAGGTATGTGGCGGGGGTTTGATCCGTTGGGCAGCCAGAAAGCGCTGCCCCCGCCTGCTGGCTCCCTGGACTGACCTTCCTAGGCACCTACCAGTCCAATTCCCCACTTGTACTGCAATTCCCCACGTGTACCGCAACCTCCACATGTACCGCCCCTCGCCCTGCTTCTCCTCACCCTTGTCTCCACCCCTGGCCCTGGCCCGGCCCTTCCCCTCCCTGCAGGTTCGCAAGACGGCGCGCGTGGTGCGCGCCATGTGCATCATGAGCCACCCCATCCCCTCCACAAACGACAGCCACAGCGTGCAAATCATCCTGCCGCAAAAGCAGATCAACCGCCGGCACGGTGAGCGGGCGGGCAGGCGAAGTTGCAGGGGCGGGGAGGCGGGGGGGCACATGCCAGCTGGCAGCAGGGTGGGTGCCTGCGCGCTTCTGCCGCCCCTGACTTTACAGCTTTTGTGGCCTTACGCCTCCCTTCCACTATCCGCCCTGCCCTGCCCCAGACGGATGGACAGGGCAGCACAGGCTGCTTTGCCCGCTGCCCCCATGCTGTCCGTCATGCGTCGCTCTCTCCCCGCCCCTTGCTTCCCTCCCTGTCGCCCCCTTCAAGCCTCCCCCTTCTCCTCACACTCCCTCCCTCTCTCCCTCCCCCATGTTTCTGCATTCCTTGTAGGCATGCCTGCCTTCTGCTGCGCCCCATTCCCTTTCTGTGTGCTGCCTTTTCTGCCTTTCGCCCCCTGCCGCCCTCCGCCCCCCCCGGGCTCCCCCACACCCCCCACTGACACCCGTTTTCTCAATCATCCCTTTCTCACACCCCCTCTTCTGTTCATTTGACACCCTGCAGACATCTACGTCTTCTGCTGCTCCCACTCACACTCCCTCTCCCTTTGTTCCTGCCCCTCTGCCCCCGCTGCAGACATCTACGTCTTCTGCTGCTCCTACTCGCACTGTCTCTCCGTCCCGCTCCTCTGCCCCCCCCCTGCAGACATCTACGTCTTCTGCTGCTCCTACTCACACTCCCTCTCCCTTTGTTCCTGCCCCTCTGCCCCCCCCCTGCAGACATCTACGTCTTCTGCTGCTCCTACTCTCACAACGTGGCTCCCAAGGACAAGTGGATCGCCTTTGTGTCAACCACCGTGGAGACCTCAGACCCTCAGGCTGAGCTGGCGCCAGGTGGGCCTGGGCAAAGGGCCACATCTCACTTCCCAGCAAAGAAGAAGAGGAAGGGCCAGGGCAAGGGCAGTGTCAGCGCACATGGGGGGCATCTGGCAGTGCCAGCGCACATCCGGGGCGGCCGCCGGGAGAGGGCAAGCGGACATTCAGCTGTCGGGGAAGCCGAGTCAAAGGCAGGCTTTTCTGACGCCACCTGTTTGTACTGTTTTGTGTTGGCAGGCCTGCAGCTGCTGGGCAAGATTGAGACTAGTGGTTTACCATGGTTTGGTTAACCACAACTAGCTTGCATTTGCATTGTTGTGTGACTGCAGGCCTGCAGCTGCTGGGCAAGATTGACGAGAAGTTTGTGGAGGTCGTGGATGTGTGGGAGCCTTTGGAAGACGGCAGCCGCGACAAGGCCTTCATCTCAAAGGTGGTCTTTATGGCTTTTCACGGTTGCAGTGCACTGTGTTACAGCTGATCCGCGTTGTTGTGTACACTGTATGAAGCTTGTGGGGGTGGGGCCGCGGCTGCCATTCTTCAGAGGCTTCAAGCCATTCATCCCAGCAGTGGGAGTGTTACATGGTACACCCACATGGTTGTCTTCCAGCAAATGGGCCTCTTCATGTAAGGTCGTTCCAGCGTGGGTGAGGGTGCGGGGTTTGCAGACCACATGCTGAGGACTCGCTCAAGCACACCCACAAGTGCTGCTGCAGTGGGGGGCAGGGGTGGTAGGCAGGCATGGGAGTTGAAAGTTCAGTCGCCCGCCCATCCAGTCACTTTATTACCCGCCCAGCCCCTCACCCGCCCCCTCATCTCGCTGTGTTGCTCTTCTCCTTGGTGCTGCAGGGGTACGATGCCACCTCCCACTTTGAGACTGAGATTCACGACGTGCTAGACATGTACCGCCGCATCACAGGTACTGCAGGGGGGGCAAGGGTCGCCAGCAGCACAGTGAGGGGAGGGAGGGTGCTGCTCATAGTGTTCTGCACATGGGCCAGTTCACCACAGGTAGTGTCGGGTGGTCAGCAGGTATATGGAGGGGAGGGTGCTGCCCGTGCTGTGCAGGACATGTACCGCTGCATCACAGTGGAGGGTGGCAGCATTGTACCGTACAATACCTGTACCACCGCACCACGGGCTGCAAGCGGAGGGTGGCAGCATTGTACCGTACAATACCTGTACCACCGCACCACGGGCTGCAAGCGGAGGGCTGAAAGTGTTGTGGGAGGGTGTGGGAGGGAAGCACCCAAGTGCAAACACCTGTAATGCCAAGGTCTTGTGATGCAGCGGGTTTGTGGGTGGTGTGTTGCTACCCACTCCAGTTTCTGCACTGCTGCCAATGGTGGAATAGCCCCCTCCTGGACATCACTTCTGACGTGCATGTCTCGCAACAAACCTGTGTCAATACACGCCCCCTTCGAGCCAGGCCGCTGGCCTTGCATGCTTCCTAGCCCAGCGTGCAGTTTCTGGGCCGCTAAGTTTGTGCCCACCTTCAGGCGAGCCGCTGGGTCGCCCAACATGCTGTCTGGCCCTTTTTGTCAATCAATATTTCAATTACATTTCAAGTCCAGGGGGATCCAGCAAAGGTTTCATGGGACAGAGTGGGGTGTGAGTGTATGGGAATGTAGTTTGTAGCAAAGAAACCTTTGTGTGTGCGCCCCCCGCTGCAGGCAAGCCGCTGGATTTAGACAAGGAGGACCTGAAGAAACGGCAGGAGGCGCAGTAGAGCTGCTGCCTAGGGCAGAGGCCACTGGGCCCAGCAGCACACTCACAACTCACGAACGAGGCGCAGTAGAGAACCTGCTGAGGTCAAGGGGGCACTTTGAGCCCAGACAGACAGACAACACTCGACAGCCAGCGCACCCCTCCGCCACCTGGCCGGGGCATGCCCACGGGCGAGGCACCGCAGAGTGTGTATTGGGGAGGAGGGGAGGGGCGTCACTGGCGCAGCACGCCCACTCCCCACGCATGTCGGGGGTTCTCTGGGGCGCCACGCTTGCCGCCCAGGCATTGGCGCAGCGGGCGCTGGCATTTTGGCGCACGCAGGATGGAGGCGAGCAGCGCGCTGGCGTGGGGCATAGCCGCTGGGGAAGAGCACAGCCTGGGCTGCGTGGGCTGGTGCCCGTGTCGGTCCCGCAAGCGCATGCCTCTCCACTCCCGCTGCAAGCCACCCCCACCACCACCTGCCATCCAAACACGTTGTACCACCATCTAACCACACACACCCCTTGGTCATTGCACTTTGCTTGAACGACGACATGGTTCCCCTGCTTGCTTGTAACAGACAGACACGTGCTTGCCAGGGGAGGGGGGCAGGCCCCAAGGAGGTTTGTGTCCCCACCCCCTCACCCTGAATGCCAGTCAAGGCTGACGCACCCAGCTGCGCAGCGGCTGCATCCTGCTACCACCCGAAAGTAGCGAGCCACTTGGCGTGCGGCGCTCCCTCCGCACACAAACCGCTGGTAGGATGGCTTGACCAAATGTGAACGTTATCAAATGTGGGTGGTTATAGAATGTGTGCGTGCAAGGCGCAGTGCATACTATGCAACCCTTATTCAGTGATGGCCGCACCGCGGCGAGCGGTGGTGCGAATTGTGGTGATGCGGGTTGAATGTACAAGCAAGCAAGGGTGCATGTTAGGTCCTATCGGCATCTCTCGGACGCCTCACTCAGGGCAGCCCCCAGTGGGCGCCTCCTTTTAGCAAATCAAGCGGCACGGTACCTCAAAAAAATGGCCGCGCCGCTCCTGCCTTTGCCCGCTTTCTTCGGGCTGCCAGCTCCAGTCCCGTCGGGCTGGGCGGAAGCCACCCGGAAGGCTGCCATGTCACCCATGGTGCCGTCCTTCACAGTTCCCAGCGCCTGCACGGTGGTACCGCCTCCCAGGACGGGTGCCAGCAGCATTTGCTTGGTGATGCGCTGCTCCATGGGGCGCTGGGCATCGTGCAGCAGCAGAACAACGTCGTCCTGCAGAGGCATGGGGGGAGGCAGGGAGGCGAGGGTATGAGCGGAAGTGGGCGGCAGGTGAAAGCCAGAACGAAAGAAGGAGCTGACGCCATGCAGGCAGGCAGGCATAAGGAGGAGCTGAGGAGGCACCCACAACAACAGGCGGTATTGCAGGGTGGAGCAGGCGAGGAGAGGGGATGAGCGGAAGGTGGGCGGGTGACGGGCGCCAGGGCGAAAGAAGGAGCTGACACCAGGCAGGCAGGCAGGCAGGCATAAGGAGGAGCTGAGGAGGCACCCCCAACAACAGGCGGTATTGCAGGGTGGAGCAGGCGAGGGGGTCAGCATGCATGGCGGGGCATGTGAGAAGAGCGCACGGCGTTGCACGGCACAGCATGGCACTGCATGGCACAGCATTTAGGAGAGAGCAGCTGTGGCAGGTGGGGTCACTCTGCAGGACCCTCTCGGGCAGCTGTTGTGTGCAACTAGCAAGCAGAGGGAAGCTGAGGTGGGCACCTGCCCAATGCAGATGCCAGCAGCGCACGCCGCCGTCCCCCCCCCTCCCCCGCCCGGCAGCTCACCACTTTGCCCTCCTCGATGCACCGCCTGGCCCTCTGCAGCGCATAGTAGCTGCTCTCCAGCCGGGCTGCAGGCAGGCAGGCAGGCAGGGGGAGGAGGTGAGGAGGCACCCACAACACTCACAGTGACATGGTGGCTTCAGTGGCCGGGCAGTTGGAACAAGAAAGCATGCTGCACCCAAGGCACAGGGCAGCGCAGCCGCGGGCGGTGCAGCACAGAGGCAGTACCAGCGGCGGTTGCAGCAGGCTGGCTGGGAGGTGCAGTGAAGGAGCCGAGTCCCCGCGCCCCTCACCTGGCTGCCCGTTGGCCCCTGTGCCAGGCGGGCCGTCAATCAAGATGACGTCAAAGCACTCGGTGTCCACGTCAGCAGGCGCGTCAATGACCCAGGGGCTGGCAAAGAAAGCGTCGGCCTCCTCCGCCTTGCCACGGTAGTTCACCAAGTGCACCTGGCGGGAGAGGGGAGGGGGGAGGCAAGGGGCGGGGCGGCTCAGCTGGGCGGGGAGCAGGGGAATCGGCTGGCTACGCTGCCTGCCCACAGTGCCGGCATGCTGCATCCGCAGTCCTGCCCAGCACTGTAGTGTGCGCTGTCGGCCCTGCCGGTGCTGTCGGTGCCCCGCCCTGGCCCTGTCAGCCGCCCTTGCTGGCGTGCATGCGGGGGAGGGCTCGTGCTTCAGGTCCCGAGGTCCCCCGGCTCACCTCCAGGAAGGGGTGGGACCCTCGCAGCCCATCAATCTGCGGCAGGGAGCTCTCAAGGAAGGCAGTACGGCCTGCAAGCAAGTTTGGAGGGGCAAGAAGGGGTTCGTTGGTGGGTGTGGGTTGAGGAGTGGAAGAGCAGAGTGTAGCGGTAGGGCCACCGTGGCGGTAGGGGGCAGCCGCGTGTCCCTGCCTGCTGGCACCGTGTGAGCAAGCAGTGGGCAGGCGGGCGGGCGGCCCCGAGCGGGCACACAGCACTCGTTGAGGCTCTCACCCAGGCAGTTCACTTCGGCCAGAGCGTCAGACAGCTCGGCGTAGCCAAACACCAGCAGGCGGGCGGGGCGTTCGCGCGCAGCGGCCTGCTCCTGCACGAGAGCTGCCACCCACAGCAGCTGAGCCTGGCTGAGCTGCCGCCCGCGCTCGGAGGCCGTCTGGACAATGTCGCCGTAATGGGCGCAGGCGGTGGCCGACAGGCGGCGCCGGAATGTGGCTGCCTCCATAAACGCGTCAGGCGCAGTGAAGTGTCCGCCGGTGAGAGTGGTGAACAGGGTGATGCCTATCCAGAAGCCGGAGAGGATGGTGAGGCAGGCAGCTGCAAGGGTAGCCGGGCGCAGGCCGTCACTGCCGCCCTGCGCCGCATGCTGCCGCCGCTTGAAGAGGGGTGACGAAATCATCTCAATTGCTGTTCGGGCCGGTGCTACGGTCTGCAAAACCCACACGCAGACACAATTTGGGCGCAGGGCGCAGGAATTCAGCTGCAGAGTTCCGCGGGCTCTTATTTTTGAGAGCCCTCACCAGTGCGAGCATCTATGCTGGCACCACAACCGCATGGAGCTGCGCACCTTCCAGCGCGATCCAATTCATGAGCTAATCTTGGCTCGGGAGGGTCACCCACAGGGCAGCCTGTGGGTGACTTGGGGCTTAAGCCCTAAGTCAGGACAGCGGTGACCTCGACTCCGGTTCTGCTCCGGCTGGACTCCGGATGCAGCCTGGATGCTCCGTGTTGGGCCATGGCTCGGTGGGGTTCGTCTCGCAGGAGGAGCATCGTGCCAGTGGCAGACCGGTGGCACCTGTGCGGGCGGGGCGGGGGCCCAGGCTGTAGTGGAGCGGGGAGCTGCAGGCACTGGTGCCATGACTGGTGTCCTGACTGGTGCTTGCCGTGTCTGGGAAGCACAAGGCCAGCAGAGTGAATCAGCAGTATCCCAAGCGTGCAAGAAGACTCTTGAATGAACAGAGTGGCAGTAGCCGACATGTCCTGTACAGGTCCTGTGTAGGGCACTGCACAGGACCAGCAGGGCACCTGGTGCCAGCAGGTGGGCCGCACCGGCCGCCCCGACCTGGGCAATCAGCAATCAGTCACATGCGTATTTCGCATGTCATATGAAACCTGGTTTAGCTCCATCATTGAACACCTCTGGCGTTGCACTGTCAACTGGCCAGCCAGACAGCCAGCCAGACAGCCAGACTGCCACCCAGCAGCGGGCAGCTCTAATCACTATCCATCCAGAAAGCCAGCATGGCTAACCCCATGCAGGAGATGAGCCACGGCTGGAAGTTGGAACCAAGGTTCCGACGCAGTACCCACAGTGCCCTGTGCAGTCCCCCAGGCGGCTGCCCTGCTCTGCCCCACCCGCGCCCCCGCAGGACCACCCGCGCCCCCGCAGGAGCCCGTTGCCGTCAGAACCCGCATTTCAAACCCGCCGCTGGGCCTTCCACTCATGCTAAGGCATTCCCTTCAACGCCCACCCCCTTAATGTAACCGCCTGCCACTGACGCCTACCTCGCAACTCCGCATAAGGCCAAGGCCAAGGCCTTCCCTGGCATGCCTGCAGCACCTGCCCCTACACAGCCCTGTGGAGCGCCGCCGGGCACCGGTGCCTCTACTGCACTAGCCTCTACTGCCGCTCGGGGCTCCGCCGCTGTCGCCCATGTTTGCTGCCGCTGTCGCTGCCTGCTGCCTGTGCTGCTGCGTCTGCTGCCCTGGGCGCTGCAATTGCTGCTCCCGCCTTTTGTGAGCCTGGCGGGCAGGCAGGGCTGCAGGGGTGCCGGCGACGGCTGCCGCAGATGGTTGCGCCGCAGATGGTTGCGCGGGGCCGTCAACTGCGGTGCTCGGCCCCTTCTGCTTGGCCCTTTCTGATTCAGTCGCACCGTTCAGGTTGCCTATAGCGCCCCCAGCGATGTCAAGCACCCTTGGCAGCACCCTTGGCAGCGCCCGGCGACTTGGATAAAAAGGTGCGGCGGAGCGCGGGCTCTTTCCTCTTCAACACGAGCGGTACAAGTGCAGACCGCGAGCGCCACGCAAAGGGCGCACCTGACCAGATCGCGCCTGCTGTGAGCGCTGCGGCGCTGCAGGCGGTGCCGCCGCAAGCCAAGCCCAAGTGGAATAGAAGTCTGCCGCTTGTTGGCAAGGGCTTGCATGCTCGCCGGATATGGTTGCTAAGCCGTAGACACAGCAGGGCAAGAGCGCGCCCGGTGTTGCTCGCACACGGCTTGCAGGGTGCACGGCGGGCACCCGCTGTCTGAGAAGGCCGACATTGGCCAATGGCAAAGCCCGTCGGAAGGAGCATGTGAATGCATTAACCTTGCTGCTTAATCCCTTTACGCCCCCTGCCAACAGGTGTCAATCAGAGCGCAAGAGAATTTGCAGAGCGGTACATCTGACTGTTCCTTTGCAAACTGCTGCCTGCTGGGGAGCGACGGCTGAGTTGCCTGAAGGTGTCTTGCTTTGTGCCTGCCACTGGTTTGTCATGTGTGAGTGAAGATCACGCACTTTACATTGTGGATGAACGCAGCCTCCAGCGCAGCACGGTTGCCCGCACGAGATACCGTCCCTTCCGGTACAACGTACGGCGGACTTTCCCTCCCAGATGCCCACTGTCGCGTGTGGGGATGAGGAGGGTGCATGCCACACCTGTGCTTCTCGCCACTGCACCAGAATGTAACCCGCCCAAGCTTTTTGCACCTGGGCTATCAGTGCTCAGTGCTGCCGCCGCCACAGCACAATCACAGCACAAGATCTGCACATTGCTGCAGGCATTCGGTATTCAGCGCGCCGCTCACCCATGGACCCCACCTGCACGGCATTTTAGCCCAGCGCGCAGCGTCCTGACCGAGCAGAGGGCGGCAATCGCGGCAAAATGGGCCAGTGCGCGTCCAAGCCCGCAGAATCCGAGGCGGTGGCGGCGGTGAGAGTTTGCCGGGCGTGCCGCGCGGGGCACCCGCCAAATTGTCGCCACACCCCTGCTCCCCGCCCCGCCGCCTGCCGCTGCCGCGCCGCCCGCCGCCTGCGTGGCCCCACTTCATCGCCCCTTGCGTCCCCTGCGCAGGCGACGGTGGCGCCGGAATGCCGTGATTCAGGCATGCCTTCTGCCGCGGGCAGCGACGGCAAGTTGGCGGACGGCACGGCCGGGTCGTTGACCGCTGTAGACCGCGGCGCCGTTGAGGACGGGCCGGTGCCGCTGCTCAACACTCGTGAATTTGAAGTTGAGGAGGAGCGGGAGGGGGCGGTCCAGGCATTGGGTCTTGTGGACACACCGGTGGACGACCCGCGCTTCAATGCCATCACGAGGTGGGTGCTGGGCGCTGGGCACTACGATGGCTGGGCACCACGGGCGCCACGGTTGCTGGGCAGTATGCATGCTGCGTTCTGGGCGCTGTGGGGGCTGGGTTCTGGGCGATGAGGGTCCTCAATGCTGGGCTCTGCGGGTGCCAAGTGCTGGTTGCTGGGCACTACGGACGCTGGGGGCCGGGTCCAGGACACTCTGGATGACACCTTGCTGAGTGCAGCCGGGGAGCAGCTGGCTGGGAGGCAGAAGATGAGGCTTGCAAGGGAGGTGGCAGCCTGCTGTCTGTCCTCTTAGGGACGGTATTACTGCCAAGCTACGCTCCTGTGCTTGGCAGGCTGGAGCGAACCAGTAAGAGAGCTTTCCGGGCAGCAACGTACTGGGGGCGGGCACGGCCTCCTTCAAGCTTGCATCCTCTGTATCGAAGCTGGCCCAAGCTGGCTGCCCTGTGACCCTTCCGGCCCCTCCCTGCCCATCCCCTCCCCGCAGGCTGATGTCTTCCATATTTAACACCCCTGTGGCCCACATCAACCTGATCACCGAAGACCGCGTGTGGTTCAAGGTACGTGTGCGTGTGTTGCCAGGCACAGCCCAGCCGCCGCTCTGCTCATCTGCTGCGGATGCCTGGCCTGCTGTGCGCCGTGCCGCTCCTTCCGCGGCAGCTGTGTGCCTCGGCGGGCTGCTGCAAGGTGCCGTGTGTGTTGCTTTGCAGCAGCCTGGGATGCGGCGCTTTTGCCTGGATGCAGTGTGGCTGGCGCCCGCCCAGCCGCTCGCTGCCGACGCTGCATCCCCTTGCTGCTGCTGGCTTGCCTCGCGCTGCCCTGCAGAGCAAAGTGGGGCCCTTTGGCACTTGCGTGCCTCGTGAGGCCGCCCTGTGCAACTACATCAACGTGCCAAGCACGCCAGAGGGTGAGGCCGGCTGGGCGGGCGGTGAGGGAGGGGCGGCTGGGCGGGTCCAGAGGGGGAGGCGGCTGGGCGGAGACGGAGAGAGAGGCGACTGGGTGGGTCTGAAGATTGGAGGCGGCCGGTCCCAGGGAGAAGCGTCTGCCTGGGCCCGAGGGAAAGAATTGCTTGCCGTTGGCAGCCTCGCAAGTGTGTCGCGCATGGGCAAGAGCTAGTGCGGCCGGCGAGCCTCTGCCATGACGCTGTCCAGCTCTCAAGGGCAGCCTGCCAAGGCCCCCTCACCCGCCCACGCTGTGCGCTTTGCCCCTCCCCCTGGCCCCTCTTTCGAGCATGTCGCCCCTCCCTCTGGCACCTCTTCCAAGCGTGTTCCCCTCCCTGCACATGTCCCCTCACCCGCCCACACCTTGCCCTTCCCTTGGATCCTCTTTAAGCATGTTGCCCCGGCATCCTGCCCCCTGCCCCCCTGCGTGCAGTGCTGGTGACCGAGCACGCCTCGGAGGATGCTCGGTTCAGCAGCAACCCGTATGTCGTGGGGGCGCCCTTCCTCAAGTTCTACGCTGGCAGTCCCCTTGTTGGCCGCAGTGAGTGCCGGCTGAATCCTCTTTCTCGGGATGTGAGAAGTTGCAAGGACTAGACTAGCCTAGAGTGCCGGCTGGGCGGGCTGCCGGCGAGTGCTGGCTGGTCCGAGCATGCCGCTGGGTGCTGCCGACTGGCTGCCAGCCTGCTGGCCTGGCCTGGCCTGAGGGTGGGGTACACGTTTGTTTGACACACGCTTGTTCTGCTACATGAATCGAGGAAGCAATGACGGCGGCGGAATTGAGTGTAGGTCTGTGTGCACCCCCAGGCTGTCTGTTGTTGCCAGAGATGAGGTTCAAGGCAGCGCACCCAACCCTGCCTTTGTGGCCCCCGCTGCCGGCAACCCTACACACCTGCCCTCCACGTCCGTTGCTCCCTCCACCCCAGCGTCATTGTAACCCCGCTGCCCTGCCCCGCCTCTCCCCCACGTTGTCAACACCTTGCAGCCGGCCTGCGCTATGGCACGCTATGTGTGGTGGACCTCAAGCGACGCAGCTTCAGCGCAGAGATGTATGCGCTGCTCTGCAACTTTTCAAATCTGGCGGTGCAAGGTGGGGCAGGCCGGGAGGCGACAGGCGGGGGAGGGGGCCTTGCGGGCACAGGTGTATGTGATAGGGTGCGTGCCCTTTTGCCTGCACCCCAGGCCGTGCAAACCTGGCGGTGCAAGGTGAGGCAGGACGGGAGGTGACAGGCGGGGGGGGCCATGCGGGAACAGTTGTATGTGATGTGGTGCATGCCCTTATGCGTGCCCTTATGGCCGTGCAAGGTGAGCCAGGGATGGGGGATGGGGCAAGGGTTAGGGCAAGGGTTGGGGCTCAGATATGCGTGCTGCATGCGCTGTTCTCTTTCTGCAGCTTTGCACACCTACAGTACTCTGCAAGATGAGAAACGGAGTCCTTTAAGGACGAGGCGTGTGGTGTGCACTGGCATGCTGAGCGGCCGCTGACCTGGCACCCGCCCTGCCTGCTCTGATGCGCTGCCTCGCGGCCTGGCTGCCTTCCTGACAGCCCGTATGTTCCCCCGCTCCCTCCCCTCGCCTCTTTCTTTCTTCTTACTTCTATCTCTGTGCAGAGCTGGAGCGTGACGTGGCGTGGATGCAGGAGGTGCAGGGGGAGGCGGCTGTGCTGGCAGAGGGGCAGCAGCGCATCCAAAAGAAGCTGGCGTCTGCCCCCAGTGAGTGCCAGTGGGACGGGTGGGATGGCGAGGGTGCGTGGGGTGG
>JTEE01000306.1:17930-28171 GCA_002896455.3 Chlorella sp. ArM0029B | reverse complement strand
TCACAACATCCTCATCACCCCGCCTTTCATGCCTCCCTCCCCTCCCTCGCGCCACCCACGCACATGCCCACCTCCCAAACCTTTGCTCCTGTGGTGTGTTTTCATCCCTCCCTCCCATCCCACCCGCCACCCGCGAATACACCCTCCTTCCTCTCCATTTATGTCAAGCTGCACGGCACACTGCTGCCTCGCACAACCTTCTTGCTCCACCACCTTCCCATTCTGTCCTCCAAACCGTCCTGCCACACACGTGGGTGCTCACCTTCCTTCCCTCCTGTCCTTCGGTGTATCAAGCCGCTGCTACCAACGTACTACCATGTTTGGCTATCCCCTACTTTTCCTGAGTTGTAAACATAGACTAAGATAGACCCTAAAGACTAGCTGCTGAGTTGGTGCTGATCTCGGCGGCGGACAGGCTCGGTACAGAGGCCCAGTGAGCCCCACCACAGTGGCAAGCATGTCTTGACAATGTGTGCCAGAATGCAGGTCCCTCGCCACGAGGTTGGCGATTGACTGGGAGAGGATGCTGTGATGGGAGAGATGCTGTGTTGGGCCTGGGGCCTGGGGCCTGGGGACCGGGCCTGGGGACTGGGAGAGGATGCTGGGGCCTGGGGACTGGGCCTGGGGACTGGGAGAGGATGCTGTGTAGGGGTGGCGCCACCGGCTGTGCTGTCTGTTGAGCGGCAGCCACTCCCTCACCAGTGGGGACGATCCCCACCCAGTGTAACACCCTTCCAACACTGTCGATGCTGCTCGACTTCGCGGTTTGTGAGGTCCCACCAGCACCTTTCAAGTCGTGGTGTAGGGCACGCAGAATGCGAGGCAGTGAGGGAGAGGGAGGCAGGCAGGGGGGATCCACCACACAGGACGGGGTGGGCAGGGTGGGAAAGGGGAAGGGACTGCCCGTGCCTATGTGTGCGCGGCGGCAGCAGGCAGACCGTGGCGCCGGCGGCAGCAGGCAGGCCGTGGCGCTGTGACAGCACGAATGTGACGGCACAGATGAATGGAGGCGGTCCGAATTGGCGTGGCAGCGAGGTGACAGCACAGATGAATGGAGGCGGCCTGGATTGGCAGGTGCACATGCCAGGCAGGCAAGGGTGGTGAAAGGCTGACCGGCCCCTTGCAGACAGCCTGCCAAGCACAGCATGCACAGCACCGGTGCCGAGAAGGTGAATAGGGGAAGCGATACAGTCAGTGTGCGAGCAAGACGATACATTGATGCTACACGCGGTAACATACGGAAGGTTGGAGGAAGCACGGATGTGGTGTGAGGCAAGGGCTTTGGGGCACAGCCTCTAGAGAAGCACCCCTTTGACAAAGCCCTCAGCCCCCGAGTCCCGTCACGCAGAGTGGTGCTTTGAGAAAGGAAACCGACCGCCCCTGCCGTCGCCCGCAGTACCAGCAGGCCTGGCGGAAGCTACCCGGAAGGCGGCCAGGTCACCCATGTTGCCGTCCTTCACAGTACCCAGCGCCTGCACACTGGTGTCGGCTCCCATGACAGGCGCCAGCAGCATTTGCTTGATAATGCGCTGCTCGATGGGGCGCTGAGCATCGTGTAACAGAAGCACAACGTCGCCCTGCAAGGGTGGAAGGAAGGTGGGGAGGAACAGAGGGAGTTGGAAGAACACTAAAGTTTGTGGGGACTGCGGCGGCAAAGGCGCAGCAGGGCTGGCAGCTTGGAGGGGCATGTTTGCATATGTGGACCAGCAGCAGGCACAGCAGGCGGGGCAGCAGGGGGCAGATGAGCAATGAAGCACTTGCTGCATTGCATGCACACCAACAGAATGGGTGCTCACAAACCGCAGCACGTGAATAGGTGGTGGGTGCGGCCGCACGATTCCTGGGCGTCAACATGGCAGTGCCTGCCTGAAGCGATCGAATCGGCCCCATCATCCCCACCCCCCTCCCCATCCAGCCCGCCAGGCTCACCACTTTGCCCTCCTCGATGCACCGCCTGGCCCTCTGAAGCGCATAGTAGCTGCTCTCCAGCCGGGCTGCAGGCAGGCAGGCAGGGGGAAGAGGGAGGTCACACATTGTTTTCTGGCTAAGGAGACCAGGCAGGGGAGGTGGGGCGGAGAGCATGCCCCGCAGTTGGCACAAAGTGAGCAGAGGGCAGGGTGCCAGCAGTGCCTGCATTGCACGGTGGGAGCAGGCGGGTGCAGCCTTGGCAAATGACGTGCTCCCTGCTCTGGCCACCCCCTCTCCCCGGCAACTCGGCCCACGCCACACCGCCCCGCAAACCCCTCACTTGGCTGCCCCTCGGCCCCTGTGCCGGGCGGGCCGTCGATGAGGATGACGTCAAAGCACTCGGTGTCAACTGCAATAGGAGCTTCCATGAGCCAGGGGCTGGCAAAGAAAGCGTCGGCCTCCTCCGCCTTGCCGCGGTAGTTCACCAAGTGCACCTGGCATTGATGGGGAGGGGAGGGTGGAGGCAAAGGGTGGGGTGGGGCAGAATGGGCAGGTGGGTGGTGCTTCCCAGCCTGAAAAAGGAGGGGAAAGGGGGACCTCCCCAGCATTTAGAGGGGCTCTTTCTTAAAGGCGGGCGGGAAGGAGGGCCGTCGAAGGGAATCGGGGGACTGAGAGGGTAGGGTGGGGTGGGCTGCGTGCCAATCCGGGGGAGCCCATCACTTTGTCACCTGCCTGCCACACGTGTCAGGAGTGTGGGGCGACTGGGGTGTCCACAGCCATACACCCTGTCATTGTCAAATATTTGGAACCACCCTGCGCACTCCCAGTGCACACACGGCGGCTGGCAAGGGCCGGCTGGTGGGGCCTTCCAGGCTGCCCTGGGTTTGCCTTGTCGCTGGCTGCCAGCGAGACGCCAGCTGGCGCCACCCCAGCCATGCCCGTTCCCGCAAAGCTGCCGTGCCTGCCCTCCACAACACATCGCTGTGCTCGAGAGAGGGAAGGTCACTGGTACCCCTGGTGCCCCTGGTACCCCTGCTGCGCTGGCCTCGCCCCACACACCCCCGCTGCCCTGGCCTCGCCCCAAACACCGCTGCTGCCCTGGCCTCGCCCCACACACCCCTGCTCCCCTGGCCTCGCCGCACACACCCCCGCTGCCCTGGCCTGGCCCCACACACCCCTGCTGCCCTGGCCTCGCCCCACACCCCCCCGCTGCCCTGGCCTCGCCCCACACACCCCTGCTGCGCTGGCCTCTCACCTCTAGTGCCTCGCCCTGCAGCCCCGCAATCAGCGCATCAATCTGCACATCAATCTGCGGCTGCGAGCTCTCCAAGAAGGCGGTCCGACCTGAACATGCCGTGTGAAAAAACAAGGTGTGAGAGAAGAGGGGGGAACACAAGCCCAACGCGTGCGCAGCGTATGCCTACGTGGGTGCCGGCCACACGAGCGCATGCCTGCGTGCGGGCGGGCGCAAGGGAGGCAGAGGCTCACCCAGGCAGTTCACTTGCGTCAGAGCGTCCGACAGCTCAGCAAAGCCAAACACCAGCAGGCGGGCGGGGCTTTGGCGCGCCAATGCCTGCTCCTGCACGAGAGCCGCCACCCACAGCAGCTGGGCCTGGCTGAGCTGCCGCCCCCGCTCGGAGGCCGCCTGAACAATATCGCCGTAATGCGCGCAGGCGGTGGCCGACAGACGCTGCCGGAATGCCGTGGTCGCCTCAACAGTCGCAGCGTAATGTCCGCCGGAGAGGGTGGTGAACAGAAATATGCTCAGCCAGATCGCCGTGAGGGTGGTGAGCGCGGCAGCTGCCAGGGTGGCTGGGCGGCGCCGCGGTCGGGCGGCGGCGGCGGCACCACCGGCTTGGCGCCGCTTGAAGAGGGGGGAGTTGAACATCCGTGCACCGCAGGCCTGCAGATGGGCTTACGGCAAGGGGCCTCAGGGGGCTGCCGTCAAGGAATTGTCACAGGCTCGGATTGCCATCCCCAAGACTCTGGCGCACCTCCGGAAAGAGCTGGCGCCTAAACTAGTCAACTTTTTGAGGGGTGGCTTGGGCGAAACGTTTGAGATCAAACGCCCGCACGCGCGTTCTGCCTTCTCCGCCTTCTTCCGAGCGGGTGCCAAGGCGACACGACAGCCTGCCTCCCAGCGCCTCCTCTTTGCCAGGAAGTGATATAAGCCCACAACTGAGCGGGGTGAGGGTGATGATGAGCATGACAGCGGCGGCGGTGCAGGGTGAGCCGGCGGCAGGGCGGCAGTGGAGGGTGAGTGAGCGAGTGGCTCTGAAGGGGAAGCGGACTGGAAGGGCAGAGAGCCCAGGTGGAGCCCTGCGCCTTGGCCAATTACATCTTTCAGTAACCAAGCTTGTCATTCAACGTGGTCCGGCCATCCCCCTTGTGCCCCCCTTGTGCCCCCGCCGCGCCGTGCTGCCGCTGCGCCTGCCGCTGGGACTCCCATTCCAGACGCTGCCGCTCCTGCTCTGCCTCTTCGTCTTCTTCACCCACAGCAGCTCCCTGCCGGGCCCGAGACAGCAGCGCCAGGTCGGCCAACACTTGTGAGGCAGCATCCGGCTTGCCGCCGCCGCCGCCACCGCCCGCAGCCGCTTTGCCGCTGCTCCCCTGCCCCTTCTGCTCCGCCAGTGCTGCAGCAATCATTTTGCGGCGCCGCTCAAAATTGCTTTCCGCTGCGGGTGCCGCCTGTGCTGCCTGCCCGGCGCCACCCGCAGGGCCCTCGGGCGCTGCCGCCGTTGTTGCCTGAGGGCGCTGCCGCAGCTGCAGCCCAGCTGCCTGCTCCCCATCCGCCTCCAGTTTGTGCACGCTGGCCGCAGCCTTGGCTGCCATGGCTGCATTGGCGGCCTGGGTGGCTGCTGAGCCACGCTGCTGCTGCTGCTGCTGCTGCCGCCCCCCGCCCTGCCCTCCCTCCTCCTCGTCCTCCTCCGGTACAAAAGCCGTTTCCTCCCGCGACCGCTGCTCCTCCCGCTGCCGCCGCTGCTTCTCCTCAGCCTCCCGCCGCACCTTCTCCAATTGCATCTGTTTCTTGGCCCGCTCAGCCGCGGCAGCCACCGCTTTGGAGCCGGCTTTGTAGTACCTGCGGCGCAGAGAGGCCCCGGGATAGGTGGAGGGGCACAGAGGGAGGAGGGCAAGGATGGGCGCCGGGTGCCACATGGGCACAGCACCGGGGTGCATGTGCATGTGCATGTGGATGTGGATGTGGATGTGCAGGCAGGTGCTCAGACGGGCGGATGCAGTCAGCGCAACCCTGCCAGGGCTTGGCTGGCTGTGCGGCGTCCGGAAGCACGAGGGGCAGGCCTGGCAGCCCAGGCCTCCTGCTTTGCATGCTGCCCAGCATGCAAGCGGCACACCTGTGGGCACGGCAGGCGCTTCAAACTGCCCCACCAGGCAGCAGTGCACACACGCCCCTCGTGCTGTAACCGATCGGGCCCTATGAAACTAACTAAACTTTGAGCAGCTGCTCGACCTTGCGAGACCTGTATGCACTGCTGCCCATGCTGTGCGTTCAACTGCTGGCCCCACCCCGCCTGTTGTTGCACCACACTAGTTGCGCTCACCCGTCGGGGTCTGCGATTTTGAGCAGCCGCTCGGTGCGTGCCAGCTGTGCGTCCACGTCCGCCAGCTCTTTCCTCAGCCCCGTCACCTTGTCACTCTCCAGCTGCACCGCCACGTCTGCAGGCAAGAGGGAAAGTGTTGTCATGACACATCGCCACAGCCAGACAAGTAACTTTCTGCAGCCCCGCCATCTCGGCGTTGTTCACAACGGGACCGCCACATCTGCAAGAGAAAAGCACGCTTTCAGCAACTGCCTTCACACGTTGTGTCTGAGGCCCGCCAGCTAGCTTGCTGTCTTGGGGACTGGAAGGTGGGTGGAGGGAGGAGGGGGGAGGATGAAGGCAGGGGTGCGGACGCAAGATGACGCCGGCAGCAGCAGGCGAAATGCTGCATCTGACATGCCACGAAGGCTCGCAGTGCGGCCTGCCAAGCCCCCTGTTCCTCCCACCCGGCATCAACACAGCCATTGAATCCTCCTGCTCGAAATTCTGTTGCTGTTAGCAGCAACAGGGGAGTCCGATCACCTCCTCCTGAACCCTAATCCGAGAAACCCTAGTCCCTACACCCTACACCCCTGAACCCTCACCTGACATGAATGCATCCAGAGAATCTTCCTGCTCCTGCTGCCCCTTCTCCTGCTGCCCCTTCTCCTGCCCCCCGCCGCCCCCGCTGCCCGCCGCCGCCATTGCTGCCTCTTCCTTCTGCAGGGCCTCTTGCACCCGCTGCCGTTCCTCCTGAAGGGCCTCCCGCTTGCCGCACAGCGAGGCGGCATCCTCCACCTGGACAAAGAAAGCAGGGAAGTGGGTCAAGGCGGCACATCTTGCAGCCTCCGGCGGATGAGCAAGCGATAACAGGCGGGAGGGCCAACAAGGGCGGCAGGGGCTTGCTGGGCTGGGACAGAGCAGCAGCACAGCCGGTCTGTCAGTCAAGAACCCAGCCCACAACTCCAAAATCACGTGACATCACCCCGTCATGCTGCCACGTTCGTGTTTTGACCCACCCTAGCCCCGTCCCCACCCACCTCCTGCTTCGCCGCCGCCTTGCCCTTCTTCCCCTCTCCCGCCCCGCCCTTGGCGGGCCCCCCGTGGGCGGTACGGTCATAAAAGGTGTCGTCATCGCTGCTGCCTGCACGCAGTGACAAAGATGGGGTGCCGTGGGATGGGGCTGTTGGGCAGGGGAAGGAGGGTGCGGGTGCCCTGTGCAGCTGAGGATTGCCAGAATGCCGGTGCTGTGTGCAAGTCCAGACTTGAATCGAACAGGTGCGGTGCTCTTTGCGTGTCCGGAGAAAGCAAAGCAAGTGCTGCGTACTGGTCACCTCAGCCGCGCCTTTGCTGCCCATGCACCTGCAACTCTCTGCACTCTCCGCACCACACCACTCCAGCCTGGGCCATCCACACGCACCCTCCACATCAGCCACCCCGCCCGCCCGCCACCCTGCACCGCTTTAATAAGCGATTGTTTGGATGTGCTTGCCCCCAATCCACCCGAATTTCCATATCTCGAATTCAAGAAACAGCTAGGGAGCAGCAAGGAAGACACGTCGTGTCAGACGCCCACCTGCATACTCGTCATCAGAGTCGCGCCGCCGCTTCTTCCTCTTCTTCTTCTCGCCGCCCTTCTCGCCCGCAGCGCGGCGCTGTCCCACAGCATCCCTGCACACACCGTGGGTGGGTGGGGCACAGCCAGGGCAGGGTTAGGGTTCAGGTTTTAGGGTTTGGGGTTTGGGGTTTTGGGTTTATGGGCACAGCCAGGGCAGGTTGAGCGTACAAAGGCCAAGGGCATGTGGCACGGCAAGCACAGCACGATGCAGGTCAAAACACGCAGCGCAAACAATACTGGCATCCCCCACTGTTCCGCCAGCCTGGCAGCAGCGCACCAACCCACCACACTGGCCGATGGGAAGCCTGCTCACCCGGTGCAATCTTTCCAGCTGCCCACCTGATTGAGTCCCGACCCGCTCTGATGCCCACCCATGCTGCCCACCTGCCCGGTGCACGCCTGAGTAAGTGTTCACCCGCTGCTGCTGCTGCTGCTGCTGCCCACCTGAATAAATCCTCACCCGCTGCTGCCCACCTGAATGAATCGTCACCCGCTGCTGCCCCACTGTTTCAATCTGCCAGCTGCCCGACCAATGTGAGTCCCCACCCGGTGCCTGCCCACCGATGCCGCCCACCTCGAGTCTCCCAGCTGCCCCACCTGATCAAGAAGCAACAAGAGACGGTGCCCACCCGCCACTGCTGCTGCCCACCTGACTGCGTCAGCCAGCTGCCCACCCAATCGAATGCCCATCCGCTGTCCACCCACTGCTGCCCACATGGTCGAGGCTGCCAGCTGCCTGCCTGATCAAGAGGCAAAAAGAAACGGTGCCCACCCGCTGCTGCTGCTGCCCACCGAATGCAGTCTGCCGACTGCCCACCTCATCGAGTGCCCACTCGTTTCAACTGCCCAACCCATTTAGCTCCACCAGGTGCCCACCTGGTGCCCTTCCGCTACTGCTGCTGCCCACCTGATTGAGTCCCCACCTCGATTCTGCCAGCTGCCCACCTGATCAAGAAGCAAAAAGAAACGGTGCCCACCCGCTGCTGCTGCTGCCCACCTGATTGAGTGCCCACCTGTTTCCAAACTGCCCACCCCATTCAGCCCCACCAGGTGCCCACCCGGTGCCCACCAGCTGCTGCTGCTGCCCACCCGCTGCCGCTGCTGCCCGCCTGATCACGGTGCCCACCTGCTGCTGCTGCTGCTGCCCACCTGATTGAGTCGGCCAGCTGCTCCTCCATGTCTTCCATCTCAGCCATGGCATTGTCAATCTCCTGCTCGTTCCTGCAAGCAAGAAAGAGAAGGGCGAAAAAGGGCACCAAGGAGGAGGCAGTGGGGGCGAAGGGTAGGACGATAGGCAGGCGGGCAGGCGACAGGCGGTGCAGGCAGGTTGGCAGGGCGGGCAGGCAGGTTGGCCCTCAGGCCCTCAGGCAGGCAGGCAGGCAGGCAGGCAGGCGGTGTGGGCAGGGCAGGCAGGGCAGCGTCCGTGTATCTCTCTGGCCAGCCATTGCTTGCTCCAGTAGGCGGCACGTGCGCACGGCAGGGGGCCAACCTTTGCAAGGGCAGGCAGCTGATGCCTGCTCCAGCCAAGGCAGGCAGGCAGGCAGGCAGGGCCGTGCCCGACCCCCTGGCGTCGCGCACCTGACCAGAACGGAGGCCTGCCCTGAGGACAGCTCTTCCATCTCTTTCTCCTTGGCCTGCAAACAGCATTAAGAAGGAGGCACCATAACATAAGGAGGCGTCAGAAAACAAGGAGGCCCCAGAGTCAAGTCGGTGCAAAGGCAGACAAGGTTAGGCCCTTTGCATGCATCCTCTTCAACATGGCTTCCCTCGATGGGAACAAATCCTGCGCTCAGGGAGTCCAAGAGGCACAGCAGTTACAGGACAGGCAGGGCCGGCAGCCAGGCGGGGGCATTGAGGGGCCGCAGCGCCCTGCCTTGGAAGAGCAGCACGTGCAAGAAGCCACACAGGCTCCACTGTTCAACCGCGCAGCCTCGCCACTCCTTCCGCGCACACACACAAACCACAGCCGCTGGTTCCATTCCAAGCACGGCCCAATGCCACACCCCACTCCAACATGCCAAGCCCTGCCTGGCAAGCCAGCATGGGTTTGCCAGTGCCACTGGGCAGCAAATGCAACAGACAGGTGCTCACGGCCCACCTTGGTGACTGGGCAATAAATCCAACAGACAGGTGCTCACGACCCACCTTGATCACTGGGCAGCAAATGCAACAGACAGGTGCTCACGGCCCACCTTGATCAAAATGCAACAGACAGGTGCTCACGGCCCACCTTGATCACTCCTCTCAAAGCCGCTGGGTGCCATTCAAAGGGTGACCCAACGCCACAGGCATCCCAGTGTTCTGGGTCCCAACCATTGCCACATATGCAACCCCTCAGCCCAACCACCTCATGTCGACACTTGATCCTTCTTCCAACCCTCTTGCGCTGCAGCCCACCTTGCCCTTCTCAAGACCATTAGGCTGCCCACAGGCTGACCCAATGCCACACACACAACAAGAGGCGCTCCCCGGCCCACCTTGATCTTCTCAATCTCCCGCTGAAGGTGCTGCACCCGCGCCTCCCGCTTGCGAATCTTGTCCGCAATCTTCTGCTGCCGCTCGCTGAGGCCCTTGGTGGCGGCATACGCACGCCAGTCAACATCCGCCACTGCAGGGGGGCGGTGAGAGGCATGAAAAGGAGACCATTTCAGCTGTGATTGTCTTGGGCTTTTGCTACACTTGTGCACACCAGTCAGCCTCCCCAACTGCAGGGGGGTAGGCACAAGTGAGATATGTCAAGCTTTCGTGGTGAAGTGCATGGAACAGCCATGCACCCTGAAAATGCCATGCACGCGCCAGTCAGCGTCCGCCACTGCAGGGGGTCAGGGGGTGGGGAGAGGGGCAAAATGGAGACCATATCAGCTGTGGTTGATCCGGGCGTGACCCCCCTCCTCTCGCTTCCACAACCATAGAAACACTGACAGACTCACTGCCATCCTCCTCCACACATCGCATGGCCCCAAATCCCCGAAGTTTGAGCTGGAGGAGCCAAAGAACACAGGCTACACTGACTGTCATCCTCCTCCTCAACCCGCAACCTCCCCGCCTCCGCAAGAAACAGCAGCAGCAGCAAGCCAGAGCAAGCAAAGCAAGCAAAGCAAGCAAAGCAAGCAAAGCAAGCAAAGCAAGCAAAGCAAGCAAAGCAAGCAAAGCAAGCAAAGCAAGCAAAGCAAGCA
>JTEE01000306.1:0-15208 GCA_002896455.3 Chlorella sp. ArM0029B | reverse complement strand
GCGAGGAGCGCAGGTGATTGTTTGAACATAGGGGCGGTTGAGACGCTGCCAGGAAGAGGGAGGGGGGAGCAGGCGAAAGGGGGAGGGTTCTGTGAACACCAGACAGGGGCAGATTTGAATGAGGGCAAGGCATGCGGCCAGGAGAGGGAGGCTTCTGTAAAAAAGAAGAAGATAAAGGTTTGAATGCGTGCAGCATGGCGAGGAGCGGGCAGGGAGGGCAGCTGGGATGTGTCTGCGTGCAGCGGGGGCGTGCGGTGTGGGCAGCGCAACCTCCTGCCTGCCCACACGCCTGCCGCTGCCCCTGCCAGGCACCTCCCCAGCTCACCCCTCTGGCACGCCGCTCCACTCAGGCGCCGGCGGCGGCTCTGCTCCCTCTGCTGTCGCCGCCTCCCGCGCTGCTGCATCTCGTGCAGCTGCCGCCTCTTCTCGCTCCTGCTGCGCATGCTGGGCAGCAATGGCCTGCGGGCAGAGAGGCAGCGGCAGCGGCGGCGGCAGACCAGAGAAGGGTGGGCAAGAGGTTGCGCAGAGCTGGCTTGCAGCGGAGACTGGAACAGCTACTAGAAGGGCAGCGCAGGCAACAAGGCAGCTGAGCACCCACGGGTGAGCACTAGGTAGGTCGGCAGCCCCGCTTGGGACGGAGGGAGCGAGACGATATGGGGGTGGAGAGGCCTAGGCTCGCGAGATGTGCCCCCGGGAGCTGGGCAACAGCAAGCTGAAGTTGCAAGCAGATGATCGAGGTGCCCCTGACGCGGGCAAGCTGTGGCTGAGCATGCACAGCACAGCTGAGCATGCAGGGTGTGGGAACGAGGGACCCTCGGCAGGTAACCCAGACGGCCTGCACCCGCTGACTTCACTCACGTTTGCTGCCGCCTCCATCACCATCCGCTCCCTCTGGCCAGGGGTGGCATGCTGGGCAGCCTTCGCCGCTGCCACTGCCGCTGCCCTGGCTGCGTCTGCCGCCCCTGCCTGGCGTGGCGGCGGCTCAGCAAACTTGGGCGGCGGCGGCGGCGGCCCGCCGTCCACTGCTGGTTTCCCGCTGCCGCTGCCGTCGTTCTTGATTAGGATCGCTGCTCCCCCGCCGTCCGGCCCCTCAGGGGCCGCAGCTGCTGCTGGCTGCGTGAAACGAGGCGGCGGAACAGCAGGCCTCCGAGGAGCCGGCGCCCTGAACTGCGGCTTCTCCTGTTGCACATCCTCTTTCTCGGTAGCAGCTGGGGAGGGCACACTGGCACCCTCTTCTGCGCCCGACATGGTCCCGACCGACCTCGTGGGAGTTTTGTTCAATAACGTTGCCGTAGAACGATGTAAATGCGATGGGAGGGCAGCGTTAGCATTGTACATGGGCAGCGGCGCGCCACGTCGGTGGCAGCGGGCGGCGGCGCTCTGCGCAGAGCGCTGCAACAGGCTGCACGGAAGCCGATCCGCTCCATCCGCCCTGCCACTCCGTCGATTCCTTTCGTCCGCCTGCATGTTGACATGACTTGTTTTACACATGGATGCGTTTTTATTGCAGTGGGATGAAGGCGCCAGGGGCGCTGGGGAGCCAGACAGGACAGAGGACAGGGGGTGGGTCCGAGGCTCAACCGAGGACGGGAGGGTGGGGGAGAAGAGACATGGCAAGCGCACAGGAAGACGTGTCATGGCGGCGCATCTCTGGGCTGACATGGCAATGCAGGAAGATGAAGCGGTGAGTCGAGGGCACAACTCTCTGCTGGCAAATGAAGAGCGGGCTGGCTAGTTAGACTGGTGTGCCGACAGCAGACAATGAGCCGCAGACAGCAGACAATAAGCCTGGTATCAAGACGAGGATTCAAGAAGAGTGCGGCTTGAGGAGTGGCATGGGGTGTGAACGGGAATGAAGCAATGCAGGGCTGGGCACGGTGCAATGTGGCCGTCGGCAGTGCGGCCGGGTGACGCAGGAGATCGGTTGCGTGAATGCCGGTGTGTGTGTGTGCTTGAAGGATGGACGAAGGGGCGGAATGCACAGAAATGAAGCGCGCGGTGGGGTGGAGGTGCGACGGCGTGTTTATGGGGTGGTGCAGTGAGGCATGGGAATGTGGATGGGAGCACGGGGGCACGAGGGGCACGAGGGTCTTGGAGCAAAAGGGGTGAGCAAAGGGCAGGTGTGGAGACCAGCGCAGGGCCGTGTTTATAGGCGCCACCAAAAGGCGTGGGGTGTACGGATCACGGTTGGAACAAGTGCGTCGGGTGTGTGCTGGCTGGATGCAAGCAATCTACATGTGAGTGGGGTTGAGCTGAGCTCGATTTAGGCGCCGTGCCGCATCTGGCAGCGTGGCAGTGGGAAAAGCAGAAGGAAGGGAGCATTGTAGGATGGAGAGGGTACAGAAGGGGTGGGATGGGCTGGGATAGTGTGAGGAGGCTGGGAGGAGGAGAGGAGGAACGTGGGGTGATGAGGGGAGCTAGGTATGAAAACTTGTGGGCAGAATGGGCCGTAGGCAGGCGGCCATGCAAATGAAAGCACGTGTATGGTATGGGCAAATCAAGCAAAGGTGTCGGTCCACAGGGCGACGTGTGTGTGGATGCGTGATGGGGCGAGGCGGGAAGGGGTGATGTGACGGTGGGGAGATGTGATTGGTGGTGGGACTGCGGCAGCGAGGGGCGGTCTTGACAGACGGGTGAAGAGGGTTGGAGTGGAGTGGGGGGAGGGTGGTTGGCAGGGTGCGTGAGGGGTGCTTGGCAATGGGCAGGATGCAAATGAAACACAAATGATCGGCAAACCAAACAGGTGCAAAAGCCGTCGTTGGCACAACAGAATGACAACTTGTTCTGTGTAGCGTTGTCATGCTCGGCAAACCAAACAGGTGTAAGAGCCGTTTTACGCACAACTGGAAGTAAGGTACCTTGTTTTGTTTAGAGCTGTATTGCTTTGTATGCTGAGTAGGATGATTGGTTGCAGGGCCTGGCTTCAGCCGGGGCCCGGGGGCGGCTTGGGTGGTTGTTCTATGCAACCGAGAGGTGCAGTTGTGGAGGGGAGCCTGCTGGCGGTGTGCTTCACAGAATTCACAGCTTGCTCAGCGGTGGCATGGCTGGGCTGCCAGCGCTCAGATCAGGTTTGAACTGTTGGCAGCAAGCTGCTGCAGGGCAGCAAGGACCGTTTGGACGGTGGGCCGGGCATCTGGGTCCGGTGCGATGCATTCAGTGATGAGTGCCTGCGAGGAGGGCAGAGGGAGCAGCAGCGGCGGCGGTGGCAGGGTTAGGGAGGGTTGAGGCGCCGGATGGCAGGGAAGGGCAGGGCGGGGCGGGGCGTCCGGCAGCATCAAAAGTAAATCAATGCATCACCGAGCAGCCTCGGGGCCGGGCGCGAGCGTGGGCATACAGGCGGCACCATGGCGCGCAGCAAGTGTGGAGGGGGGTCATGCTGGGGTCATGCTGGGGCGCTGGCTGTGCCAGCGAGGCAGACAGCAAGGCACCCCTTGGGCATGCCAGCCTGGAGGCTCACCTGGTATTGTGGCGGGCAGCCGGGGAGGAGGGGCAGCACGGGGCGGCGTGCCAGCATGTCTCTCATCATCTGGCTGCTGCTGAGGGAGTCCCAGGCCAGGGTGCCGCTCCACATCTGAGGGGGAGAGGAGGGCGCATGGGGTAGGGATGTCAGAGATACATGATATCTTAAGGTGTTGGACATGCAGCAGAAGCGTTAAACAGGCTGCTGCGGGGGCTGCAGTGTGTGTAGTTAGCTCTTAAGCCTGTTAAAGGTGTGGCTCTCACCTCGTACAGCAGCACTCCAAGTGAGTAGGTGTTGGAGGCTTGAGACTCCAGCTGCCCGCTGCCCAGCAGCACCTCGGGTGCCGTGTGCGCCGCCCGGTCCAGGCGCAGCGTGAGGCACCGTGGCTCGTTCTTCTGGCTGAGCAGGTGGCAGGCGCTGGAGAGCTGCGGCAGGGAGGCAGGACGGGAGGCATGAGGCAATGTAAGATGGGGTGCATCTTGTCAGGCAGAGTGGCTGCGACTGTGGGCTGAGCAGGTGGCAGGCGCTGGAGAGCTGCGGCAGCGAGGCAGGGTGTGAGGCAAGAGGGTGTGAGGCAAGAGGGTGTGGGGCAAGAGGGTGCTGGGTGTGAGGCAAGAGAAGAGGGTGTGGGGCAAGAGGGTGCTGGGTGTGGGTGTGAGGCAAGAGGGTGGGGATGCTAAGCTGGGGTGCAGCTCGTGAGGCAGCGTGGCTCCACGCTGGACTGCGTGATCAAGCGGCCAACCACCATGCTGTGATGCAGAGCCGGGCCACAAGTCGGGGGTGGCTGAGGAAGCCTCCGCAACTGATTTGTTCTTTCAAACGCGACAACTCAACAGGTGATTTGTGCGCTCACCTTTGCAATGAAGGGGCGGTCCCCGGTGGCCGGGCACAGCAGGACTGAGGCGCCATCCAGAGCGCCGTGCACCAGGCCATGTGAGTGCAGGTGGTGCAGGGCGGCAGCAATCTCCTGCGGGAGCGACAGGTCGGGGGGAAGGTGGTGAGGGCGGGGTGTGTGGGCGGCAGGGCAGCGGGTGGGCGGGCAGTGGGTGCGGCAGAAGGGGCAAGCCAAGGTTCTCAACACAGAAGGACCAAGAAGGACAACACAGGCAGGGCCCTCCTCAAGGCAAACGCACACGCACACGGCTTCGGGTGGTGGGGCACGCATGCACGCAGCTCAAGGCGAGCCGCCATTTCTTGTGTGACTTTAAACCAGGCAGTGGCCCACCTGAGCTGTGGCCAGGATGGTTGCAAGCGGCTAGTGGCAGGCACAGTGCAGCAAGTGGCTTGAAGTAACGCCGAGTGCGCCTCATCACCCATCTGAGATGTGGCAACCCATCCGAACCCTGTAGACCCCCTACCCGAACAAGCATGCTTGTGTGAAGCTGCATCGTCTGGGTTGCACGAGACCAAGCGGGGCCCACCTGAGCTGTGTCCAGGATGGCCGACATGTGCGGCTTGCGCTGCCCCTGGCCCAGCGCGGTGCTGCCTTGGCGCAGCCAGCCGCGGGTGATGGCGGTCTCAAGGGTGCCCTGTCCGCAAAGCTCGGAAATGGTCCACACCTGCAGATGCTTGCGTGGCGAGCTTCCCTCCCACTGCAGCGTGCCCACATTGTTGCGGTCGTTGCCCCAGCATAGCCAGCCGTCGTCTTCACAGTCCCCGCCGCCGCACCCGCTGCCGTCGCCCTCGCCCTCCCAGCAGCAGCCGGCAAGCAGGTCCTCTGTCGGCAGCTGCGGGTGCTCAATGCTGCACCGGTGCACTTTCACCAGGTTGGGGTGCTCTAGCTCGGCGCTGCGCACCAGAGAAGGGGCGGGACAGGGGGCGGAGGAAGGGGTGTGGAGGAGGTTGGCAGAGGTGGTGGGGTGGGAGGCGCTGCCTGGCACAGGGGCAGTGAGTGCTGCAGGGCGGAGGCTCGGCGGTCGCCCGCAAACGCCTGCCCGCGCGCGCACCAAGCACATCAGCACAAGGCAGCAGTCGCACGCACGCCGGGCAAGCGCGTGGGTCTTTGGGCACGCGAGTGTGTGGGTATGTGCCGCGCTGAGCTGGCACACTTAGCAGGCAGACGGTGACAACAGGGCCGCGCCTTCAACTACGCTTCCTCAGAGCGGCCGCCGCGCACACACTACACCCCACAATCCTCAACAACCCTGCCTCCCTCCTCCACTCAGCCACTGTTTCAACTATATATTTCGATACATGGAGGCTTTCCGACGCTCAAGCAGAACCCGGTCCCCCCGCCCACCTGTTGGATGCATGGCCCAGGGTGGCCTCAAGCTGTGACGCCGCCTCCTCATCGGCCGCCAGATGGTCTGTGATCTGCTCAAGGGCGGGGGAGCGGGGAGAGGGCAGCGGGGCAGCCGGGGAGTGAAGGGAGGTGGCACGTGAGGGTGGGTCGGGCGTGCCTCAAGGGCGGGAGAGCGGGGCAGCCGTGATCTGCTCAAGGGCAGGGGAGCGGGGAGGGTGGCACGTGAGGGCAGCTCGGGAGTGCCTCCTGGTGCCGGAGAGCGGGCGAGGCGGGCGGCAGGCACCGGGAGTATCACAACGGCGCGTCGAACTGGATGGGTGTCGTGTGGCCAGGCCTGGCCGGGCAGGGCAGGAGGCAGCACTCACCATGACTGAGACGGGCTGCCGCTGCTGCCAGGTGCCTCGGTAGCACAGAGAGTTGCACCAGGTGCCGATGACGGGGCCGAGCTGCAGATCGCTCAAGGGACCTGCCACCTCTTGCACCTGTGTGCGGAAAGGGAGCAGTGGGTGGCGCTCAGCATGCAGTGTGGCTGATGGGAGAGAGCGAGCTTCGTCTGTGGGCAGGCGGGGCTGCATGTAGCGGCGGGCGGCGGCGGGATACTGCCGTCGAATTAGTCACGGACAACCCCGCTGTCCACACACCCGCCTCACCGGCGTGCCAGAGGAGCGGGCTTTGCTGGGTGCACAGGCGGCGGCGGGAGGCTCCAGGCTGCTATCTGCGCTCCACATGCTGCTGACGCTGGTCGAGTCGGTGGGACAGGGCGAGCCAGGCGCCAAATGCTCCTTGCAGCCCACCGGCGGCGCCGCCGCCGGCAGCTTCAGGGCAGCCGCGCAGCAAAGGGTGGTGTCGCCCCCAGTGGGGGCCCCACCGGAGCAGCGGGGCTCCTCACAATCAGCCTGCAGTGTCAGTTGAAGGTCGCAAGCCGTGATCAAACGGCCGGGGCACCAGGCTGCCGCGAGAGCAGCGCCGGTCGCGCTGCACCGGCCCCCCACCAGCCCCCCAAACGCGCCTGCTTGCTGATGCATGTTCCCATGGTTGTCCTTGTGAGCGCGCACTGCAGTCTTCCGGTGAATGGAACGAGCCAGAGGGCAGAGCTGCTCGCCCTGACGCTTGAAGGTGCTACCCTGAGGATGTGTGTATTGAAAGCAAGGTCTTGCTCGTGGTTTCTATAGTGACCGGAGGCGACTTGTGCGACACAGGCCGCTTGCGGCGGTCTGGGCGCGGCGGAGACGACGTGGCGGAAAGGGCAGCTTTCTGTTTTGGGCAGGGAGTTGCGCTCAGGGCCTGCAGGCACGATATAATGTGCATGTAAACCGTTTGGATAGCATTGCCGCAGCGCGCCCCAGCGCGCCCCGAAGTGCACGTCCCTCTCCCTGTGGGATACCGGCATCTCATGCCATGGGCATCCCAGGAGCTGGGCCCCTTTCATGAGGAGGTACTAGAAAAGCATCGGTTGCCAAACATGATGTGTTTGCCTCCCCAAGCAGCTTGGGACAGCGCAGCCCACTCTTTGATACGATCAGGCCCCACACATTCTGCTCAGGCGCCCAGGCAGGGGCCCAGGCGCCACCCTGGCCACGACCGCTCCTGCAGCTGCCACTGTAGCTTTTCACGCTGGCACCTTGCCCTGGCACATGTGACACACACGACACCACATTGTGATGACCTTACACTACAGGAGGGCATTATAAGCTTCTGAAAGGAGCAAATGGCCTGGTCCATGCCGTCACCCGCCACCGGTATCTGCCTCTCCGCCGCCGCCTGCGCCGCCGCCCCTGTCGCCGCTTCCGCCGCCGCCGCCGCCATCCAACCCCAGGCTCGCCCCAAACGTGTCCAAGGCATGCTGCCTAAGCAGCCGCACGTTTGACCCCGTAATGCGCTGCCCCGTCAGCTCCCGCCCCCGCCCCCAATCCAAGTCATCCCCACAGTAAGCCTCCCGCACCTCCATCACACGCACGCCTGCACCGGCAATGGGGGACGAATGTGAAAGGGTCACCCGCTCGCGTCAATGCAACATTGGATTGAGCGAAGGTGCCTTGTTGCAGGTGGCGCGGTGGGTGTGCTGGGCGTGGCAGCAAACAGAGCAGGCAGCACATGTGCCTGCAGACCTCTTGAGCTTCAGATCAGGCACGGGTGGCGGATGAACCGATCAATCAATTGCTTTCAGAGTGCAGGGAGGCAGCAGGCACCTCCAGGATGCTGACACGATGTTGCCTCACGAGCGGCAGGCAAGGCATAGGGCTCTTTCCACCCCCGAACGCTTTCTGCTGTGGGGCCACACTGCCACAGTGGGTGCCCTCTGGAAGCGTGCCCAGAAACATATGCCCAGAAACATGTGCCCAGAAACATGTGCCCAGAAACGTATGCCCCAAGTGCGGGCGCCGCTTACCCAGCAGCTGGTGTGTCCCCGTCAGCTTGGCCAGCCACTCATCGCCACCTCCACCCCTCAGGGGATGCTCCTCAAAAAATTGGGAAAGAAACACGAAATCGGGGGTGGGCGGTAGGTCGCCACCCTCGCCACCCGGGCCCAGCTGTGACAGCACCACACTGCAGGGAGGGTGGGCAGGTTGAACCGGGCGGCAGCAAGGTGGGTGCGAGCTTGCCCAGAAAGGAGGAATGTGGACGTCCTATCTTGCTCAAGAGCCGCCTGTAAGTGCTGCTGTCATTCTAATTCTTGAATATCGTGCGGAGGTCCTTGGAAAGTTCCAACGTTGGCCGTGCCGGGCGGCAGGGCATGCCTGCGCAGGTGGCAGGCCCAGCTCGCCGGCGACGGCAGTGCACAGGAGGCCCATGATCTCGGCGGCTTTCTCTTCGGCGGTCATCCCAAAGGCATCAAAGGTAACGTGCATCTTAGCCTGCACTGGCCCCGCTCTTCTGTGCCGTGAGCGCGGCAGGGTACCCGCAAAGTTGTCGGGCTTGCAGGCAGCGGGCAAGCGCAAGCGGTCGCATGGCTACGAGGCAAGATTCGTATCGCGGGTTCAGGCCAGGTTTCCAGGTCCCGGGCGAGCTGTAGGGGGCAGTCGGCAACAGCGCCACATCAGCAGCGGGCGCCTCCGCCAGTCCTCCGCCGGCGGCGGGGGATGCCGTGCCCTTGTCTTCTGGTTCACAACGGCATGAGGTGTGCTAACATCCTGAAGTGCTGCGCAATACATGACTGCCGAGCATCCTAGCTGCAGGCAAAAGCGATGGAACTGGTCATAGCGCTGTTCCCAACCCCAAGCGACCGTGCCACCCCGAAAGGTGAAGGGACGGGCGCGTGAATGGCACCCTGAAACGGGGCTCGAAAATGCTGCAAGAAATCTTGCCCTGTCAGGTGTTCAAACTGACCCAGCGCAAGTGGGCTCTCCACGAGCACCGTAATCTGCAGCACCAGTCGTGCCACGCGCACAGCCCGGTGCATGGCCCGGTGTGGGAGCGGGCGCCGGCGCCCTCTACCGCCGGCAGCCGCTGCCGCCAGCTGCCTGCCAAGCGCCTGCAATGCGTCAGGTGAAGGAGTGTCCGGTCGACAGGCGCTGGTTGCAGCGTTTGGGCCTGTGCGGAGCATTCAGTTGAAGGCCAAACCGCCTCGCGGCTCCACCCACCTGGAGCGGTGCGCTGGTAATGGGGCCCATCGTAGGTTATTTCTGAGTTAAATGAAGCGGGCTATGCAAGGAGCAGCCAGGGCAGCTTTTGGGTGCAATGTGCCCAGCTGGCGCCGACGCTGGAGATGAGCGGTGCTGGTGCCAGCTGCAGATGAGTGGGCGATGAGTAGCGCCTCCACCCATCTCCAATCACCCGCGACGTTCAAAAGCGTCAGAATCGCTGCGCATCCTGCTCGCCGCTATGCAGCCGTGCCAACGCACTCCAGCCGCGACGCGGTGCCAGCCTGCAAGGCTTGGCCGCTTGCAGCCCGCGCCAAAGGCATGCAAGTTGCGCAATTTGGCAGCGCCAGCAGGTCGGCCACCCCGCCACTGGCGCTGCGGGCTGGTCGCGGCAACGGCCGACGAGGCTGCGCCAGCAGACGAGGCGCCGCCGCAGCCTTGTGAGAGCGGGGATGGACCCAGCCAGCCACCAACCCCGAGCTCTTGGGTCCGCTCTGCATACGCAGCGGTGGGCCGAGCCTTTTCAACACTTCCCAAGAAGTTTGCAATGCTAAGCCAGGTGCGACGGTGGCTGGCCGCTGGGTGCCCACCATCACCCTGCACAGCTGCCAGCCGAGCCGTTGTGTAGCCTGCCCCCCCTCCCACTCTCGCCTCCTCAGCTGATTGCTATGCGCAGGGAGATGACGGATCAGCGCGAGCGGGGGGCCATGTCCCGCCGCAGCCCCCGCTGGGCCCTGGCCTGTCTGTCAGCCGGCAGGCGCTCGAGTCGTTCGCGGCGCATGCTCGCTGTCGGGAATTCCGGGCGGCCTTGCAAGAAAGATCCGAGAAAGCAAAGAGAGGAGGGAACGGCAGCGTCCCAAGCTGGAAGAGAAGGAGGGGCGTGCAGCGCAGCAGCGCAAGGCCGCCCTCCCCCCGCCGCCGCAGCAGCAGCCAGCGCGGGCGCCCTCCCAGCGCCCTGCCCCAACAGAGGGGGAGCCCGCACCAGCGGAATGTGCGCTCGCCGCGGACATGGCGCGCTTGCGCGCAGTCGAGTCAGCCGCGGCAGCGGCGACGGCGTCGGCCACCATGGCATGGCGGCTTCCTTCGAGGCGGGAGCTGAGCGTGCCTCCAGCCTGCCAGCGCTGCAGCACACTGCGGCACAGGAATGGGGGTGGGCTCCAACGGCGTGGCGAGGGGCATATGTGACCCTGGAGGCCGCCAGGGTGCTGTGCCCAAATGCACCGGCGGTGCGGCAGGCAGAGGCCGCGGTGGAGGCGGCGGCCGCGCTGAGCGCGGCGCAGCAGGGCTTGCGCGGCGGAGATGATGCGGGCGGTCAGGTGTGAGAAGCGGTCAGTCAGTCGCTGATGCAGACAAGTATGCCAACTTCACAAACTCTCACCGGGTGCAGCCCCGTGGCCTACTGGGGAGACCCTGCCAGATCGCACTGCCCTGCTGTTCCTCTTCTGTTGCATTCCATCTTGCAAGACGCAGTGCGCCCAAGCCTCTGCTTGCCTTGGTGCACTGCAAATCTATTTGAAGATGAGTGAAATAAATTGCCAATCGCACGTGCGCGGGCCTTGCGCCAGCCAGCATCCGCGGAGAGAGAGAGAAACGCACGGATCTGACTTAGTCGCGTGCACGACAGCGGGGTGCTGCCGCCAGGCTGCCTCCATCCGGTTGAGCATGCCGGCCTAGCCTGCGCCTGAGGGGGAGCAAGCCATTTTCATTACCTTGCTTTGCAACCTGAGGGGGCGCAGAGTGCGTCTCACCGTCTCACCGCGGGTACCGCGGGTACCGCGGGTGTGCCGTCTATTGCTCGACCGCAGCTGGCGGCGCCTGGCGGGCGTGCTGAGCGGGCGTCTGAGAAGATCAACAGGGGCCGGGCTGCGCACGTCATAAGTGCTGCCATCGCACCTTCGTGTCTTTGTCTCCACCAGCATTGCACCTGGCGCCATGGCTGCTGTCCGCTTGTCCTTTGCGGCCCCAGGGCATTCTTCTTCTGCGCCGCGCAGGGCGTGCATGGTGATACTGGGGGCTTGCACCGTTTCGGCGTTCTCTCCGGTGCGTGAGTGGCTTCCTGTGTGCAGGTCTGCGAACGCGCCATCTGGCCCCAGCAGGGCTGAAACGCGCGCTGCTGCTGCTCCTCCTGGATTTGCAGGGCGTGGCGCAGGCTCTGGAGGGCAGGGGGGCTGGCGGCAGGCCGTTCTGGGGCTTCTTTGTGAGTCGCCGCAGTGGGCGCCGGTGSTGGGGCGGCGCTGCTCTGGGCGGCGCCGGCGCTCTGCAAGCTCTCGAGAGCGCTCTCATTGATGTTGAAGCGTCACGGTGTTGATGCAGTCCCTTCCTGAAAGTTCAGGGCTTAGCTCTGTAACGGCATTGCCTGCATTTCTTGCTCCCCGCCCAGCCCCACCCACCCAATGCACCCCGTACAGCAAGTTTGGCCCTATGGATTAAGGGCGGCCGCTCGTGGCCGCTCGGCTTTGCTCCTTTTCCGTTCCAAAACGGCCTTAGATGCCTTATGAAAGGCCTAAATGGTTCCCGCGAGGCGCCCGTAGGGCAATGCGACCCGACGCTGGCCACAGACAGCTAGCGCGGGCACCGCCGCCGCTAGCGCGGGCACCGCCGCCAGGCCCCTTGCCGTCAGGCCCCTTAGCGCGCTGCTTGGGCGCCAAAGCGGCTGATATGGTATTCTGTGCCCGGTATGAACGCAATGGGCGCCCAACGCGGCCCGCCAAGGCAGCTGGGCTGTCGGCCACTGCGAGTGCCGCCGCTAAGTGCTGTGGCGCTGCGCCGAGATAAGGGGCATCCCCGGGCCTTTGTGATGCCACTCTGCGTCTACAAATCGCGGTGAGACAGCCGCCTGAGGCTAAGACGAGCCGGGCCCTTTTCCAAAGTCGCGACAAGGTTGTCTACCCTCGGCAACCGACGAGCAATTATCGCTACAGTGTATCAGGAGCTGATTGCGCAAAGTCCGAGAAACCCGGACGGCACCCAGAGGGTTTGGGGGCTCTCGCCCTCCCACGTGGCGGCAGCTCCTTGCCTAGTGACGCTTGTGCCCGCGGGAGCCTTGTGAGACCCATTGATGGGGTTGGAGTGATGATGGAAAGGGATGGCCGTCGGCCCGACCGCTCTCGGAGCCGCCCCCGCCGGCGCGCTTGTTTGCTTGCCTTGCCCCTCAGAATACCTCTTTTGCAGTATGTGCAGCCAGAATTGTGAGGCGCCAGGGCCGCTGGCGGCAAAGAAACGTTAAACCATGACCCCGCCTGCAGTTGAAACTTGCTGTACCCCGTTCCCACCCCGCCCCGCCCGTTGCTGCAGGACAAAGTGGAGCCGGCGGTACAGGACAAGGGCTTCGTGCCAGGTGCGCCGACAGACCACGGGGCTGGTCCCAGGGAGCAGCTAGCAGAGGGGTGCCGCTGCCGGCCGCTGCCCTGCTCGCTCAGTCCTCCCGTTCCAGCTCAGCTCGAAATCATTCAAACTCTTATCAAGCCCCCACCTTCCCCCAAGTGTCTCCCCACTCCGCCTGTGCAGCTGGCTATTACCCCACATTCACTTTTGCTCACCCCACCTGTGCAGCTGCTAAACAATAGACCATATCAACTTGACTCTCCCCACACCTGCCCCCCACTGTGTGTCTCTCCTGTGCAGCCGACAACGACTTGGACGCCCTGCGCCAGGAAATTACGGGTAGCCCATCTGCAACACGAGAGGAGAAGCTGGCGGCCGTCCTGAAAAAGTTGGTGGAAGAGGAGGAGAGGGAGTTGCGCTGGTACAAGGAGGCACGCGACAAGGGTGAGGGAGGGCCAAGCCTGTATGAAGTAGGGGTTTAGGGAAGTGCAGTGGGTCTGCTCTGAGGGGCGGCACCAGCACAAAGGGATGGGTGTCGAGGTTGTCACGCAGGGATGGGGGATGGGGGCCACAGCCAGGGATGGCAGGGATGTGGGGCAGGGATGGCGGGGATGGGGGATGGCTGTGCTAACAAGGATGAAGGCTTTGCAAACAGAGGATGCTACAGCAGACGCTCCAGTAGCTCGGCGGGAGGTCGCCCGGCGCGGCGCCTTGCGGCGCAAGACTGTCTGCCCTGCCCCGGCTCTCGAAAAAACAAGTGGGCTGGTGTCGCCGCGCGCTTTAGCGAGGACGGCCGGTGGCTGCAAGCTTTGCGCCGCCGGCAGGAGGCCCCGGGCCCAGTCGGTGGCCTTCCCGTGCCTAAATCAGAGCTGTGACAGCCAGGAAAGCGACAGCAGGCTGAGCAGCAGTTGGCCACATGTACATCTTGTACCTCGGCTAACAATGAAATGGCGGAAAGCGACTGCCTTTGCGCTTTCAAAAGTGTCAGAGTTCTCTACATGGTTATCATCAGCTCTACGTGCAGGCCGGAAGGCCAGGCCCGCTGCTCAACTGGCCTCCTTTCGGCCAGCGGCTTGAGCGCGCTGCTTGAGGCCACTTGTCAGCATTTCTGCGTCTCGGAACCTAATGGCGAGCACAGCGCCGCGGGCGCTTGCAGAAGGATAGGTGCTGGGGCAGGGATACGCAGCAGCAGGGATGTGCAGGATGGATGGCGGCAGGGCGGGATGGGGATGGCTGGGGCCGCCGCCCCTGTACAACCTCCACACGTATCCTAGGGTGGGATAGGGGGTCCGTGCCTCCCCTCAAGTCTGCTGCTACGGAGGGGTCAGGGGAAGGGAAGGGCCCAGAGGGTACTGCAGTGCTAATGTGGCACCAGCGACAGCAACACATCAAATGCCACCTGCCCGAAGGGGTGCGGTCAGCTGCTCCAACTCGGGCTGCACGTAGCGGCCCTCATGCCCAACTGCACCCCCACTCTGTTGGGATCTCATCCCGCCTTAAACCAGAAGCATCATGCCATCTCACAATCCGGCCACACCCCTGCCTGCAGGCAACATTCTGGAGATGGACGAATGGAGGAGCCACTGGAAGTCAACTACGAAGATGCTGGAGATGCTTCGTAGCAATCCAGACAAGTTTGTCAAGCGTTATGGCTGGTTTTATAAGCTTTGATTGGTGCACGGGTGGAGGGGAGGCGGCGCACTGGGCGCTCTCTGCCATCCTGCTGCCAGCAGTGCTGCTGCTGCTTTCCTTCAAGCAATGCAACGCAGTGCGCCTCCTCCCGACTGTCCTCTGCCTTGCCTGCTTGCCTTGGTGCACTGCCACCCTCTTGTCTCTTGTGTCTTGAAAACACTGTCAATCGCAAAACGCACCAATCTGGATCGTCACAGGCACAACGGCGAGGTCGGGCACGAGTGCTGCCGGCATTGTAAGCCATGCTTTGCCATGCTTTGCCATGCTTTGCCATGCTGCGCTGCTCTCTGGTAGGGCCATCAACAGCATGTGAACGCAACCCACGCCCAGCAGGCCATGCCAGAGATGACTGCTGCAGTGCCGACGTGGGAGGCCATGAGAGGCAGAGTGTGGGAGGGGGAGCTGGCTGGCAGATTACAGCCAGCACAGCGCCTCTGGTGCAGGACGGCTTCCCCACCCTCGCCCACAGCCAGCGCTCCCTTCATCTCAATGTTGAAATCACCTTCTCAATGTCACCGCTGGTGTGCAATGCCGTCTTGTGCTCAACTGCAGCGCTACCGCTGGCGGCGCCCTGCGGGGGCGCTGAGCTGGCGGCTGAGAGCATTCAACAGGGGGCCGCAGGGGGCCGGGCTGCACACGTTACAAGTGGCGCCATTTAGCCTTTGTCTCACCAGCATTGTCCCTGGCGCCATGGCTGCTGTCCGCTTGTCCATTGCGGCCCCAGTGCGTTCTTCTGCTGGTGGACCGCCGCGCAGGGCGTGCATGGTGATACTGGGGGCTTGCACCGTTTCGGCGTTCTCTCCAGTACGTGGGTGGTGTAGCACGCCGGCGCGCCCTGGTCTGACTTGTACTGTTCTTGTTGTTCTTGTTGTTGTTTAGAAGTTTAGAGTAGAAGAGAATACCCAGAAT
>JTEE01000305.1:1060291-1074518 GCA_002896455.3 Chlorella sp. ArM0029B | reverse complement strand
CCCCACCCTCCCCACCACCTGCCCCACCTTCTCCTCCTGGCGGCATCGGGGCCTCCGGTGTATCCCGTTGCCCTATCCCTTATCACTTTCTCTGGTTACTCGGCTTCTCCCACTTGTCTCCTTCCTTCCTCACCCGCGGCACACACCGCCACGCACGCCACCTGTGCAACCGTTGCAGTTACTGTGACAGGGCAACCCGAAGCAGTTTACAACACTAGGCAACACAGTCTTGTCCCCGTGCTGCACTTGTGATGGTGCCAGAACAGCGCGTGTTCGACTGCGGCTGGCGCGTTCAGCTGACCGCTCAATGCGTCCAGAATTGTGTATCAACGAATCACAGTGGAAATCCCAGCAGAGGGAGCCGGGCATGGGAAGCTTCAGCAGTACCCCCTTCAGGCGGCGGTCCTGATGGCAACTCCAGCCAGCCTGCGCCTCTTCAAAGCTAACAACTGTTTATGGTGAAAACGAGTGAGGCTTCCGCGCTGGCAGAGCGGCGACGGCGGGCAGCGCTGCCGGCGACCGCTTCTGCCCTGCACCCTGGTGAGGCGGCAGCCCCACCTGCTGTTGGTGCCTCCTCGGCTTCCTAGCCCCGCCTGCCCGCCTCTGCCCCCGCACCTTGGCCAGCCAACCTTTGGCCGCCTGCCCGCTCTTTGCCGCCATTGGACTGCTTTCTGCGCGGTTACTTTGTAGGCTGCCTGTGGCGGTCAGGCGAGAATGTACAGCGCTGGGTTTGCGATCCAATTCTTGGACCACGCCTCCAGCTGCCTACCAGGCACCACCGGCTTTCCACCCCGCCCCTCAACAGCGGCAACTGCACATCCCATCGAGCTACGTCTCTAAATGCACCCTGCAGCAATGCGTCTCCTGCTGCCCCTGCTGCTCGGCCTGGCCTGCCTGGCGGGGCGTGCCTCGGCGGAGCCGCACGATCGCGCCGCCTGGCGGGCCCAATCTCCCTCCATCTTCTCTCTGCTTGTCAACACATCGCAATGGGACTTTCTGACAGACGAGCGGTGGCACGAGAGGTTGAAGGCGGAGGTGCTGCCGACGATGCTGGCAGCGGCGCCCGCCGACCTCCGCCCTCACCTCTCGGAGGCCATCTCACCAGAAGGTGTCGGCTTGGCAGAACCGGGGGAACTTGAATGGTGCCTGCGCGAGCTGCAGGCAAGTGCAATGGGCGACTTAGCTTGGTATCGAAGCAGCCGCCTACTTCAGCAGCCAGCCTCAAGTCACCCTTGTACACAGCCGCAACTCACACCAGCCTCCGCCCTGTCTGTGCAGTGCTCCATGAAGTTCTACAATCTTCTTGGCAGCTTCATAGCGAAGCATTTCCCCCAGCTGGTGCCACGGGATGCTGCCGCGCTGGCTGCCGCTGTCGCAGCTCAAGATCCCTCGACTGGCGAGCTCGACACGGTCGCGGTGCCACGCCCGGGCGAGCGCACCATGATCATGAGCCACCTGCAAAGTGTGGTGCATGAGTTGGAGCGCAGCTTGACCCCCATTGTAGGGCTGCTGCTGCGCCGGCAGCCCTACTTTGCCATGTTTTCCATAAAGCAGCATGATGACCTTTGGAACCCAGGCTGGCTTTGTGTTGAGCCGAAGCCAGCGCACATGGACTCTGGGCACACTTGTTGGGACCAAATGGCCGTGCTGCGCGCTCACAAGTCAAAGAAGATCAAGCCAGGGGCATCCCCTGCACCAGGTGAGTCAGTGACCATCCGCCTGCTGAACTTAAATATCCCCAGCACGCATGAACAGCATGGCATGTGGTTGCCCTCTGGCGCTGTAGGCATAAGCACCTCCTATTTGTTCAACCACGGCCCGCTGCGCCCGCTGTGGCAACAGCATCTGGACGCATTCTTCCAACATTCTGAGGAGCACTCCCGCCCCTGGACGGTGGAGGGCAACCTGCAACTGGTGGACAGCTTGAGCGAGGCCAACAAGAGCGCTGCCGTCCTGGCAAGTGGGCTCCTCAATACATGACTTGCCTAGAATGTGACTGCCTGCCAAAGAAAACTAACTGCCTGCTCATGAGTCTGTCTCAACTTGCTGCATGTGACTTCTAAGCCTCCTTCCTTGGCTTACTTTCCACTTGTGACACTTGCAGTGGGCCATCCCTGTCAGCGTTTTCGGGGACAGCGGTTACTTGACCAACCCTGCCACCCCTGAGTGGCAGCGCGTGGCAGGAGCCGGTTTTGTGGCAGCAGGCTACGTCTGGTGCGTGCATCCCACTGGCTCTTGTGGTCCCAATGCCGGTCGCCTCAGGTTACATTCCACGCACGTCATTCACTCGCCTGTTTGTCTGCTAGCCGCTTCCTTTACAGAGGCCCGCCATAAGTTACATGTTTGGTGCCTTTGCAGGTACCCCCAAATTGTGGCTGTCGGGGATAATGTCACGCTTGACGTCCGGCTGTGGCAGCAGCACCTTCCGCCCAAGAGCGCCCGCATGTGCTTTACTGCGCGCTTCGCTGTTCTGCGCAACGAGGTCGTGCATGAGGGCGAAGGAGTTGCAGAAAGCTCAGCGGACTGGAGCACAGGTGGGAGGCGTGGTCCTAGAGCTGTGCCTTGGTGCCTTGGTGCCTTGGTGCCTTGCTGCCTTGCTGCCTTGCTGCCTTGCTGCCTTGCTGCCTTGCTGCCAACTGTGCACATTACTGTGCGTAAATTGTGCCCATGCCTTTGTCTCACCCACTGCGCACCACGCAGACTTTGAGTGCTGCTGGCCGAACAGCTTTGACGACTTCCACACCTGCTCCAAGCCACGAGCCCTTCCGCTGCACCAAATGCTGACTGGACAGCTGCCTAGCTTTGTGGCTCAAAGCGAGCTGCTGCTACTGGTGACGCTAAGCTTGTCCGACACCCCGGCAGACACCGCGCAAGCCCTGTGCAGCAGCCAGCATGGAGCATCCCCCATGGACAAGCTGCACATTGGCCCAATGGGCGGCACCCCCCGCCTCTTCTCTTCTCACATGCTCAGGCAAGCACAATGCATAGCTACCAATTAATACCAGTAGCTCCCCCTCCTCACAATGTACTTCTTGTTGATGACAATCTGTTCCCCCCATGCTATTCTTGGCGTGCAGGCTGGGTTTTGAGCGTGCGCAGCGTGAGTTGTGGGGCCAGCACGGCTTCCCCAGCCACCGCCTGCCGGAGAGCGGCCATGCCGAAGATTCCGTAGTCATCCCGCTCACATCGCAACATGCACAGTTGATGAGGCTAGGGCATTTAGCATTTCTTGAGGAGATGGAGCGGTACGAGCCTTCGAGCAGAAAAGACCGGGCGCGTGGAGAAGCAGGACAGACTGATGCATGGAGCTTGGCAGGGGAGCATGAGGAGACCGGTGCCAGTGCCGACTCGGACCCTGCCATCAAGCACGGTAGCCATGCCGCCAACGCAGTGGTAGCCGCGTCTTTGGTGTTGCTCCCTCTGGCAGGTGCGTCCTGCCATCCGCATGGCAAGCCATGGCCTTACAGCAAGACGGCATGCAGCAGGCAAGGGCGGCTCTGAGTTCTTGTCAGTGCGTGATGTCTGTGCCTATATATCATGCATCCAGCAGCTGAGAGAGATTCGCATGCTGAAACAGGAGTGTTTGCTCCACGGCTGTACATGCATGTAGGCTGGCAGGCGTGGCGGTTCTGGTTGCAGTGGCGCCTGCAAATGCAGCAGCGAAGGATCGTTCGGCAGCAGGCGGGGGCACCGCCTCGCCGGCGCCCGCCCCAAGGACAGGGCCGAGGCAGGGCTGGCAAGCAGCAGCAGCAGCAGCAGCAGGCACGGGTGCCTAGCCCCGGCCCTGTACCTGCCCCTGCAATGGCTGAAGGCAAAGCCACCAGGAAGCCCGCCCCTCAGGCACTTCAATGGGCAGTGGCAGAGCCCCACAGTGAGGCAGAGCTCAGCAGAGGCAGCTCTCTGCGCTGCCCCAGTAGCACTCTGTCAGCTGCTGCCGGCACTGCCGACCACGGTGCCGCTGGCCCGTCTGCTGCCCCCCTGCCAGGGGCGCCAGCCACGGGTGGGCCGGCAGGCGAGCGGCGCAAGGTGCGACGCAGGAGGAGGCAGTCTCACACGAAGGAGGAGGAGGAGGCGGGGCAGGAGGGCGAGGCAGGCGGTCAGCCCAGTCGGCCTGCCGGCCCGCAGCAGGTCTCACATGGCGCTGCCCCATTTGCAATCGGCAGCCAGCATGGCACGCCAGACCACAGCGCACCTGCTGTGCCCCGCCTCACTGCTATACCAGCTGAGGCTGGCCAGACGCTGCTGCATGAGCGGGAGCCCGCCCAGCCTGGGGCGCAGGCAGATGCAGCAGCAGCGGCAGCAGCAGCAGCGGCAGCAGCAGTGCCCGCCGCCGCCGCAGCAGCAGCAGCAGCAGCTGTGCCAGCAGCAGTGCCAGCAGCAATGGTATCAGAAGCAACGCCAGCAGCAGTGTCAGCAGCAGCAGCGACAGCAGCTTTCCACCCGGCAACGCCCGCCAAGCAGGGGCTAGAGGCAGACGGAGAGGCAGAACACACGGCGCAGACTGGCTTGGCAGCCGCGGCTGCCCCGCCGGGCCCCACAGCACCGGCTGCCTCCTGTGCAGGGCCAGGACCTTCCTTTGGCACTGCAGCAGCCAGTGGCACTGGTGCTGCGGGTGCTGAAATCCAGGCAGAGTGCTGCGTGTGCTGGGAGGAGCGGTGCAGCGTGGTGCTGGTGCCCTGCGGGCACTTTGTGCTGTGCAGGTGAGGGAGTGTGCGTGGTGCAGGCGTGGTGAGGCAGGCAGGAAGGGTCGGCGTTGGGCATCAGGCGTGGAGCTTGGCGTCAGCATCTGAAAGTCTAAGTGACAACATTGTTCCAGCATGCTGAGTGGGCGAAGTTGTTCTAACCCTCGTTTTTCTCCACCCATGGTGCCCTCCCTCGCCTGCAGGCGGTGCGCCGACGACCTGATGGCTGCGTCCAGCCCGCTGTGCCCGCTGTGCCGCGTGGCAGTCATGCTAGCACAGCGCGTGTTCAGCTGACGCGGCCTTCCTGGTGTTGATGCCGTGTATCTGGATGAATGCGTGCTCGACTCCATCTACTGTTTGTGTTGCAGCTTAATGTTGTGCAACACTCTGTTGACATCATTGCCAACCGATCTGCATCCATTATGCCAGAAACGAAACGCAGTCCTAGACGTGCAACAAGGGAACTGTGCCAGCTCAGCAGGGCCATGCGGGGCATGCACTGCACGCAGACGCCTGCCGCTGCCTCTGCCGTCAAGCGCCGCCCCCCTTGCCCTTGCACACCGCCTTGTGCCAGAACCTCCAGTCTCGGGTCTGGCAGTCGACGGTGCAATAGGCCGCCTCCCGGCACGCGCTGCACTTGCGCAGCGACACGCCCTCTGTGCTGGCGGCCACGCCGCAGCAGGCACAGCGGGGCGCGCTGTCCTGCCCGCCGTCACCGCCGTCGCCGTCGTTGCCACTCTCCTGGTTGGCCAGCCTGCTGTGTGGGGACCTGTCTTCTACCTGGATTGCCGACCAGTCCACGGGCTGGCCCTGCGCCCCCATAGGAAGAAAGAAGGCAGCAGGGTACAGCAAGTGGGTGAGTTGGGAGGGAGTTAGCACGCACACAGGCAGCTTCCGCCAGGTCTCTGGCACCAAAGCATGTTCAACAGCAGGGTTGGGGTGCCCGACCAGAGCACGGATCCGGAACGGCATGCGCCCCCGGCATGCAGGCAGCGCCTGGCGGTGCACGCTTCAGGCTGCGAAACAAACACTTCAAACTACAGGTTGAGGTTGAGGCAGAGCAGCGCACCTGGAGCACCCGCAGGGTGGCAGCCAGGATGGGCTGCACCGCGTGGCTGATGCGTGGGTCGACCGCCAGCTGGCGCATCATGCCCAGCATCCTGCGGGGAAGAAAGGGACAGGAACGCAGAGGTAAAGGAGCAGAAAGAAGCGGCAGTCACAACTTCGCCGCCCAAGGACCCCTTCCTTCTGACGAATCAGGGAGAGGGCCACCCGGGCTGCTGCGGGTGATGGTGCTTGGGTCGGGAGAGGGAGAGGAAGAGGCGGGTCGGGAGAGGAGAGGCACGGCTGCCCTCTGCTGGGTGCTCTGCGCCACCCGGTACAGCCGCCCTAAACTCCGCCTGGAAAGTCACATGCTGGCAGCAGCTCATCAGGCGCAAGCCTGGAGGTGCCATCCCCGCACCCAGACTGCCCGCTGCCTGTCGCGAGTCTGTGTCGCTAGTTTCTTTGCGGATAAACAGACTGTAAGCCCGAAAAAGCAAAGCAAGCAAAGCCTAGGCAGCCCACCTGGCAAGCGGCTGCTGATGCTGCTGTGAGGTGGCAGGCGGGGCGGAGGGGTGCGCCACCCCCTGCCTCCTCATCTCCCCAGCCAGCTCATCGCTGGAGTGCTTGAGCAGGTACATCCAAATGGACAGCAGGTTGGGTGTCACGCTCACGTCGACCTGCACGCGATGAGGGGCAGGAAGGCGGGAGCAGGGACAGGGAGCGGGAGAGCTTGTGATGTGTGGGGGCTGGGATGCAACGAGAGCTGTACCGCCTGATGCAACGGGGGCTGTACCGCCTGATGCAATGGGAGTTGTACCGCCTGATGCAACGGGAGCTGTACCGCCTGATGCAACGGGAGCTGTACCACCTGATGCAAAGGGAGCTGCACCGCCTGCTCTGAACCAGTTACAAGTAGCGCTTAATTCGCAATCGAGCGCCGCCGCTGCCGGCCTGCCGTTGCAAGCCTGTTCCGCCATAAACAGGTGCAGGGCTGGCGACATGAAATCAATACGACACCCTCCTGCCCTCTCAGCCCAGCCTGATGTGTACGCGCACCCTGCAAAAGCCTTGAAACCCTAAACCCTAACCCTAAACCCGCACCCCAACAAATCTCCTGTTCTCACGCGACCACTCACTTGGCTCCCCGTGGACTTTCAAATAAAACATTCAAACAAACAAACAACAAACTAGCGTTGCAGGCTCACCAGGGGCAGCACTTGTGCGATGATCAGGTGCAGGCGTGTGTCCCCCACCAGGCGCTGGGCAATCAAGGCGCTCTGCTGGCACATGAGGACCAGCAGGTAGGAGGCCTGCACACACACGGACAGGTGCGGGAGAAGGCGGGCTCGAGATCACACAGCAAGGCAGGTGCAGGAGAGGGCAGGCACGAGATCACACAGCAAGGCAGGTGCGGGAGAGGGCGGGCACGAGATCACACAGCAAGGCAGGTGCAGGAGAGGGCGGGCACGAGATCACACAGCAAGGCAGGTGCAGGAGAGGGCGGGCACGAGATCAGGTGAAGCCCAGCTGTGGAGTCCGTGCGAGTGCCACGAGTGCTTGAACACGTGTGCATGGGGGCGGGCTGGGCGGGGCGGGCGGGCAAGCTTGCCCTGCTGGAGCAGACAATGTCATGTCATGCAGGCATGCAGGCATGCAGGTACCCTGGCTGGCTGGCGGCCGAGCCCACATCTCCCAAGGGTGACTACCATGCAGACATGCGGACACCCTGGCTGGCTGGCGGCGGAGCCCACATTCCCCAACGCCCCCTCACCTGCCGCAGCAATGCGCTCCAGGGAGAGGAGGGCGGCTGCGGGCCAAAGGCGGACACTATTGCCTGCATCAGCTTCGACAGCTTGCCCGCCAGCTGCGCCAGCAATAGCGAGTTGCAACGATAGTGGCCAAACGCGTTGGATTAGCATCACGTGTGGCAGCCGGCAGCCAGCACAGCCAGTGGTTGCTAGGCGCCCCCGGCTGAGCCCCCAGCGGGTTTATCGCAATGTACGCGACTGTGGTCGATTTCAGGCGTTTCGTTCCCAGCAAGCATGGCAGCTGGGCCACCCCGCACGCTTGCACCCCAAACGGCTGCCTGATCCCCTACGGCACGCGCAGCGCTGCCAGACTCGTGGTAGCACAGCGTGTACCCACACCCATGTGGGAGGTACTCTGTTCACTGGGCACTGCCCAGAACTGGAGGAAGGAAGAAGGAATGCCCAGAACTGGGTACCCTCCTCTTCCTACCTTGAAAGTGCCCCATTCTCGCAACTGAAAGTGCCCCGTCCCGCATTGAGATTGCCCCGCTCTCACCCGATTTGCTCCCCTCACACATCGGGATTGCCCCCACTGCCACCCCCTGAGCTTCCCTCCCTCCCACCCGGAGGCCTCCCCACTGCCACACCTTCAGCTTCCCACACTGCCACCTTAAGCCTTCCACACTGCCACTTGAAGCCGGTGCCACCTTAAGCCTTCCGCACTGCCACCCTGGGATTGCCCCCACTGCCACACCTCAAGCTTCCTCCCTCCCACCTTGAGGCCTCACCACTGCCACACCTTACGCTTCCCACACTGCCACCCTGAGACTGCTCCCCTCCCACCTTGAGATTGGAGGCCTCCGCCACAGAGCAGTCGCTGGCGCGCAGGCACATGGCCGCGCACTGCATCAGCGTGTTGCTCAGCACAGCGCCGCTCTCGGTCTGGGCAGCCGCCACGGCCGCCATGGCAGCTGGGCTGCTGCCGGCTGCCAGCAGCGCATCCAGCCGGCCCTCCACAGCTGGCAGCAGGCCCGCCTTCAGGAAGCTGCGCGGCAGGTGGGGGGCAGGGGAAAGCGCAGGTGGGGTCCAGAGGAATCCAGAGGAATCCAGAGGAATGCCCCGGCAGCAGCCCAGGCGGCCCTCCAGACCTGGCAGGAGGCCTGCCTTCAACAAGCTGCGCGGCAGCTGGCATTCGAGGGAAGGCAGGTTGGGCGGGGAGGGGGGGGGGCTCAGAGGGGGATTCCAGGGAACGCAGGCGTGGTCCACGAAAAGGGCAGGTGGTGTCGGTGGGCACGACACCCGCCCTTGTCTTTCCAACTGTGGCACGGCATGGGAGAAACACCGCACACTACGACTTGGGAGCAGCACTGCACACCGCTACATGCATGCTGCCCATCCAGCAGAGCGCGTTGCCATGTTTGCTGTTGCATTGCTTGTGGCTGGCTTGCTTCCTGCTTCAGCTGCACGAGCCGGCACACCATACGGTGGCTGGCTGCCTCCTCCTACTGCCCGTGTGTGCCCACTCACCCTTCGACACTGTGCACCGCTCCCTTCTGGTCGAAGCGTTGTGAAGCAAGCGCACTGTAACCTCACCCGCACTCACCCACACAGAAGAACACACTCACCAGGCAATGGTTCCTGTGTCTCCATACTGGGACAGGCGGTAGAGCAAGCAGCACGATTGGTGGGCCGCCGGGGTGCTGTGCGGGTTGTTGATGCCGTCAAGAACCTGCACAGGTGGCACACACATCTTATTTCTTTGCTACAGAGCAAGAGAGCACGGTCCAAGCCAGCTCAACGTCAGTTTACGAGTCCTCGGGTATGCAGATGTTCGAAAACATAAGGTGGGCTCACCACGCGCACGAGGCCGTAGCTGCGGGCTTCAGCAGAGCAGGTGGCCAGCAGGGGCCACAAATCCTGAGTGAACGAGGCCGCCAGGGGGCCCTGCGACTGCACCTGAGAAATGAGCACTGCGGGGAGGCAGGGAGGCAGGCGTGGGGTGGAGTGGGCGGTCAGCGCTAGTTCGACAGCCCACCGCGGACGGAGGGAGCGAGCCCATAGGGGGTAGGGATAGGGATTTGAGAAATGTGCCACCTGGCGGTCAGCACCAGCAGCGGCACATGAGAGCAGGCGTCTGGCAGTGCCTCTGGTAAGACAGTGCGCCATTCGAAGGCAGCCCACGGTGCCCCAGCGTGCGTGTGGGTTTCAACGTACCCCACACCCACACCCAAACCCAAACCCTAACAACCGAGCATGGCGGCAGCCTGGGCAAGGGTGCTTGCTTTCGTGGGCTGCCACCCCTAACGCCTGCTGGCCCCGCTTTCAGCCATTTATTCATTCATTCATGCAGCGCTGCAGCAACAAACAAAAGTGTGCCGCAGACGCTGGCCCCTGCCCGCAGTTGGCTCAAGCAGCGGCACTTGACAGCAGACATGTGAGGAAGAAAGTGTGACGCTTCAGAGGCATGCCGCGCCGCCAGCATGCGTGTGCACCGTTACCGAGCACAGAAAGGAGGGCCCGCGGAGTAAAATTATCCGCGAGATTTCCTTGAGTGAGGTGGTAGTGGTGGGGTATAGGGACACCGGTTGGATTTGGGGGTGGGTGGAGGAGGAGGTTACCCAGCATGGAAGCAGGTGCCTGCCTGGACTCACTGCCACCTGGACACCTGCTGGCCCTTGCATGCCCCCAGCGGCCCTTGCATGCCCTCAGCGGCCCTTGCATGCCCCCATGGGGGGCCCAGCTCACCTCGCAAGCACTGCAGAGCGGCGCCCAGCATGCAGGGCTGGGTGAACAGGGCGCGGGCCTGCTGGCTGCGGTACAGCAGGTCGTGGTCAGGCGGTACCACGCCAGTGTCAAAGATGCCCACCACTTGCAGCGTCTTCAGGACCTGCAAGAGGGAGGGGCTGACATTGTGCTCGGATGCAATGCAATGCCCCCCAAAACGCCACGATTCAAAGTTGTGCAGCAAACATGCATAGGCTGCGCGAAACAAGGCACTGTTTGTCAGCGTGCTCGAGTGTGGGGTGGTTGGCATGCCTACCTGCAAGGCGCGTCGTGCCGTTCTGCACCTGGCATAAACACCGGCATAAAAACCGCCTCTTCTGCCAAAACCCCTCTGCTGTGGAAGGGCAGCAAGCAAGCCGGGGTAGACGGACCTCCACACACACGGGTCGATTGGATTGCGGGATGCCCCAGTTTGCAGGGTTCGGTCTATTGAGGGGTGGCCTGACACCCTACAACCCTCCACCCTTGAAAATCCTGAACCCCACCACTACTTGTGGCCCATGCAGTGCCCCACCTCGACCACCGTGAGGCCACAAGGCCTTTTTCAAACAAACATGAATGGAGGGTGCCAGCGTGGCCACACCGGCAGCTTCTGAGGCTCAATTCCCATTGGCGGTTATGAGCTCTACTTGGTGCGCTGTTACGTGGTAATTCTTGTAGTTTTCTATGTAAACATAACTTGTCTCTTGCGGGGTGCCCCACCTTGACCACCGTGATGACATGAGTGTGGTCTGGTTGCCTCGCCATGATGCCCACACAGGCGTGCAGGCAGAGGAGGCGGGCGCGCTCCTTGCCGTCCTCACACAGGGCCAGCCGCGCCAGCACGGGGGCGTCTGCGCGCAAGGGAAGGGAGGACTCTAGGGTCTAGGGTTTAGGGTGTTGAGTTTCGGGCCCCAAAAGTAGCATACCCAAAAACCTCCCACCGTGTACCCAAAGTAGTTAGTAGTTCCATCTGTACCCAAATCAATCAATCAATCAATCACATTACAAGTCCAGGGGGCAGTGGTGTGCAGGTGCCACTTGCACAGCGGAGTTGGGTGGGCGGACAGGGCTGCAGTGCCACGTGCTACCCGATCTGCCACAGGGCCGAAGCTCAAAGCCCGAAATCCAGCACGCCAGGCGGGGCAACACACTTGGCAAGGCATACCAATACATGTGCAAACCAGTACCATACCGTGCCCTCCCCCGCACCTGGTCCAGGCGAGAAGGCCAGCAGCTGGGCCGCGTGCAGCAGCATCCACTGCAGCTTGTCGTCGCAGGCGCCACCCCCTGAAGACGCCCCCTCTGCATGCGTCTCGAGCAGGGCCCACAGGTAGCGCACCGGCGGCGGGCCCATGAGAGCCTCCGTCCTGGGGGCAGAACGTGGATTCAAACAGCGGAATGAGAAAGCGAAGTGAGGGCAGCAAGTGAAGTGACGGAGGCAGGTGGAGTAAGGGCGGCAAGCGGATTGAGGGCAGCAGATGGAGTTAGGTCAGCAAGTGGAGGGGCGGTCCGGACGGCGGCACGTGCGTGGGTGCACAGGGGGCGCACTGTGCTTCTGGCAGTGAGGCGGGAGAAGGAAGAAAGGAAGGAAGGAAGGCACGGTGCAACGCAGGCCAGCAATGCACAGCAGGGCGTAGCATAGCATCACCTCAATGTTGTTAAACATGCAGAGAACAGTCGATGCAAGCACAGGTATAGATGGATTGCTTTTGCATTCAGTAAAAAAGTGTGCCAGGCTCACTGGGGCTCGGTGGACCAGAGGGTCAGGAGGGCTGCCATGGCGGGCTGGTGCCAAGACACGGGGTGCTGACGCGCCGCAGCGGGGGTCAGCACGCTTGCCAGGACATCGAGCACACTCTGCAGCAGGAGGGAACGCAGGCAAGCGGGGCGGGCAGAGCAAGGTGCTGTTCAGGTTCTTTCACAGCACAGCCAAGACACCATGCACTCTGCATGCCGCAACGGTTTGTGTATGTGGTGATGAGAAGGATGCTGCCTCTGCCTCGAGGCAGCCGCAAGTACGGGCGCAGGCCTCGCCTGAGCACACGTGTGCCCGCTCGCCTCCCTCATCAGTACAGCCCCCCGGGCCTGCCTGAGCAAGCGTGTGCCCGCTCCCCTCCCTCACCAACACAGCCCCCAGGGCCTGCCTGAGACATGCCTGTGCCCGCTCACCTCCTTCATCAGCACAGCCCTCAGCTGGCTGCTGCACAGCAGGTTGGTGAGGGAGATGAAGACGGCGGTCTGGTCCTTGCTATTGCCGCTGCCACCGCTCAGCAGCGGCTGCAGCACCCTCCGCACCTCGGCCTGCACCAAGTCGGAGGAACAAGAAAACGGCACCCCCAGACTTGACATGGGATTTGTGAGGAAAGGGGGTGCAAACAGTCCGCATGCCACAACCAGAATTGGCATGGAAAATTGGGAGGAAAGGGATGCAAAAAGTCCTCACATCGTCGCCATCATCCTTATGAGTGCAGCCACCCCCCAAGAATGCACCAGTCCCGCTCGCAGGGCAAGGCCGATGTTGCCGCGCCGCCTGCGCTGCCGCGATCAGAACGCAGCACGGACCCACCTTGAGCGCTGGCGCCGACAGGGAGGGCCAGCGGTGGTCAAACAGGATTCCATACATCAGGTCTGGGCATTCCCTGCACATTCACCAAAAGCGGGCGTGACCAGGTCTGGGATGGGTTGAGACAAAGGGGCGGCAGGGGGTCTGAGCCGGCACATGCACGCATGCATAAACAGCCAGGCAGGGCGGGAGGCAGGGAGGCACCGAGGCAGGCAGGCGAGGCAGGGAGGGAGGCAGGGGGCACGCCCAGCCAGGCAGGGAGGCAGGGAGGTAGGGCGGGAGAGGAAGGGGTGCACTTGCCATGGCAACAGCCCGAGGGAGGCATGCACGTGCTGCAGGAGACCCAATCACAGCCCTCACTTGTGCTGTGCACATGTGTTGACACCAGGTGTCGGAGCTATGCCACGCTTTAACAAAAACTGAAAAAACATGCCTACAAAAAAACAACTTTTACGAAAATCGCCCACCCACTCCACGCCTCTCTGCTGCTGCGCATCCCAGGCAGCGGGCACTAGGTAGCATCCGCTCTCACCTGTGCCTCTGCTGGAACCGGCGCTCGTACAGGGCCCTCATCTGCGATAGGAATCCGAATTTAGGGTTTTCAGGGTAAATCTTAAACGTACAGGGCCCTCATCTGCGATAGGATTCCGAAATTAGGGTTCTCAGGGTAAACCTTAAACCCAAACCCTTGAATCACACATGCCCCAGCAATGGGGTGCACAAGGTTTGCAGGCTGCTGAGGTGCAGACAAACAGAGCACACGAGCCAAGGCAGTGTGGCTGGGCATGCTCGACGGTACTGCAATGTGGGTGGCTGGTGCTGCCTCGCGACGGGAGGCAGGAGGCACACGCGGCAGGTCACCCCCGCACCATCGCCACCACCACTACACATACACACACATACACAGTGACAGACAGAGGCGCAGGCAGAGGCACAGAGGGCACTGGCTAGGCACAGCCGCAGCCGCAGCAGAGGGAAGCAGCCCCTCAAGAATCGCAACAAGTGGGTTGCAAGGTTGAGGGTTCAGGGATGTAGGGTGATGCGTAAGTGCCAGCAAAAGACGCACACAACCCACAACCACAGCAGCCACAGCAGCAGGTTGGAGGCTCACCGTTTGCGGGTCATCTCCAACCACCATATACATGTGTGCATCAGAATCCACACACCCGCTGTCCAGCTCAGCATGCAGCACAGGAGGAGCCCCGGTCCCGGTCCCCGGTCCCGCCACGCCGCTGCCGCCGCCCCCGGTGCCCACACTCCCGCTGGCGACAGTGCCGCCGCCGGCGCCAGCCGCGCCCCCGTTGTTCTGCATCATTTGGGCAAGACCCGGAAACTGCCGGGTCCCCTGGTCTGGCCGCTCCGGTTTGGGCGGCAGGCGCACAGTTTGGTCCAGCCCTGCCTCACGCAGGCACTGCTGCAGCAGC
>JTEE01000305.1:1049704-1060257 GCA_002896455.3 Chlorella sp. ArM0029B | reverse complement strand
GAAGGCGGGGGTCGATCACCCGCTGGCACAGGCGGGCAGGCGGGGAGGGCGGGGTCAATCAACCCCAAGCAAAGGCAAGCGGCAGGATGCCAGGTGCTGCCTTGCACGTCACACAGCACCGTCTTGACTCCCAAGAAGGCATGCCAGGTGCGAGCAGGGACCCAGGAATGGCTGGCTGTGTGTGCGGCTGTCGACTTTCGGCGCTTGCCTTCCGGTCGCCGCATGCATCCTGCACCGCCTGCCACGTCGGCTTGCCTCCGTGCGGCAGGCTTGCAAGCACTGTGGCGGTGTACAGCTTGCGCCGCTCAAACTTCAAAGCAGGGAGGCAGAGGCAGGTGGGCGGGGGTGAGGACAATTAGCCAGCTCAGCGGCTGCATGCCACGAACAAGTGGGTCACGGCGTGCCCATGTGACCCCAGCGTGCCCATGCGGCCACAGCATGCCCGCGTGGCGTCAGCATGCCCACGTAATCACAGCATGCCCGCGTGACGTCAGCATGCCAGGCTGACAGGTGGATGAGACCCGCCTCCCTGCTGCTCTCTTTTCCTTCACAGCAGCCAAAACAAGCCCGCTAGAAGTTCGACACCCCCGCCGAGCACGGAGGGAGCAGCCGATAGAGGAGTAGAGACGGGGATTCGTGAGATACACCCCCGGGAGCTGGGGAAATGCAAGCTAAGGTTTGCAAGCAAGACATGCAGCCTTTGACTTCACAGCAGCCAGCAGAAGGCCAGCAGGCACACCTTGGGCAGGGCGCGTGAGGCCTGCAGCAGCAGGGTGCAGCACTCGGGCTGGCCTGCTGCATGCATGATTGCGTTGTCGACCCGCCCCGCTGGTGCCAGCTCAGCACCGTGCTCCAGCAGTGCCTCCACAGCTTCTGCAAAGCCGTGCCTGGCTGGAATGTAGAGCGGGGAGGGCTCGACTGCAGGCAGGAGGCGCGAGGGAGGGCCGGCAGGGCGGTTGGGGCGGGTGGTGGGGGCGTGGGCAAGCTACACAGATGCCGCTGCTGCACGGGGATGCTGAGTGGGATGTCGCTGCTTGCAAGGGCGGAGCTTGGGTCGCATCAGGCCCATGTCAAAGCGGCGGGCACTGATGGCACGGCGGACTACCAACCCATGGGCCCCTGCCCCGCCAGGGCCTTCTTTCCTCCCCTCCTTCCCTCCCCACCACGTGCGCTTGCCCACGGCAATCAGGGTGTTGGAGTGTGTTGCAATGCAATGCATCACGTGCCCAATGCATCGCATGCCACCCGCCTAACTTTATAACAGCTGGCTGGCCCCTCGTGAGCTGGCTGCCCCGCAGATGCCGCCTCACGTGGGCCGCGGGTGGCGGGGGCGCCGTGCTGCAGCAGCAGGCGGATGCCCTTCGGACACGCATTTGTCGGGGAAGCGCATGAGCATGTCCAAAACGTAGACCACGATGGAATGGTCACGGTAGGCAATCTCGCTCGCCGAGCACACACCCCTACAGGTGACCAACAGAAGGAGGCAGGGGAGGGAGGCATGTGACACACGGCGGCGGGGCGAGGTATGGTGGGGAGCAGCATGAGCATCGGCGGGCTTTGCAGCAGGTTGGCATGTGCCGGCCGGACGGTCGGCAGGCTGGCAGGAAGTGACTGCTTGAGACGACAGCGGCGGCCTTCTGCGCGCATCATTTCGTGGTATGGGTGCTTTGCCCGCTCCCGTCACCCACCTCTCGAGCAGCAGGCGGGCGCACTCCAGATGGCCCGGGGTCTGCTTTGGCAGCTGGTCGGACTGCATAGGCTCAAACAGGGCGCTCTGCAGACATGAAAAAGCGCCAAGGTTGTGTGTTGTGTTGAGCAAGGGTTCACGTCATCCGCAGCCACGCTCTCAAGCACGAAATATGCACATTCACGCATTCCGCACACGCAGCCGGCAGGCATACGTGCCTGCAGCGGGCTGGGCAGCGCGTCCTTCAGGGGCGTGGGCGGGTACCGAGCCCCGCTGTCCAGCAGCAGTTCAACCAGCTCGGGGCAGCCTGCAGGCAGTACAGGGGAGGGCAGTACGCAGAGCAGTACAGATGACGGGGAAGGCGGAGCGGGCAACAACGGGGCAGCGGAGAGTACAGGGGCAGGTGGGTGGGAGGTGCACCGCATGTGCCTGCCTTCCCTTCTTGACTATGCAGTCAAGAGCCAGGCCAAGAGCCAGGCAGGGTGCAAAAAGAGGCGGGCTGGCAGCAGCATGCGCTTGCCTGCCTGGCAGGCCCCCACCAGGGGCCCCGCAAACTCGGGCTTGCCGCCGTCCACCGCCGCCCCATTTGCCAGCATGGCACGTGCTGGCGCCACATGGCCGTACTGGCAGGCCACCTGCAGAGGGGTACTGCCGCTGCTGTCGGGCGTATCCACCAGGCCCTGGCAGAAGCTGCGGGGAAGGTGGGGGGAGGCGGGGTGCTACAGGGTGTGGCCTGTGGTCAGCACGCATCAGGAAGCGTGGGTCCGTGCAAAGGTGGGACTAACAGGGAGAAGCGCACAGGGGGTAGCCGGCAGGAGATGTTCCCCAACAAAGAACAATCAAAGGTGGGACCAACAGGAGAAGCCTGCAGGGGGCAGCCAGCAGCAGCAGGTCCCCAACAAAGGCAAACCACAGGAAAGAAAGGCCTCACCCGCGGGAGAAGAGAGCTCGGAGGCACTTGGCGTGGCCGCAGTTGGCAAGCTGGCAGGGCGGCTTGCCGGCGAGGGATTGTGTGGACCCCCGCAGGCAGCAGAGGTGCAGGACCGTGTAGCCCATCGAGTCTGCGGGCAACAGGGTGGGGCATGTGCACAGTGTCATACATGGTGTGTAACCCACATCAAGTGTGTAAATTGAGCTAAGGAACGAAACAGTGTCACAGGCAGGCGGAAAGGTGTGTGAGGTGTCATGGACGCAGCACGGCGACAGCAGCACCGGTACCAACGCATCAGCTGCGGCAGCAGCGGCGGCAGGAGCACCACCACTAGCAGCACCAGCACCAAGCAGCAGCAGAAGCTTGGCAGCAGAAGCTTGGCAGCGTGGCAGCAGCAGCAGCAGCAGCGGCAGCAGCGGCCTGCAGCGCGTCTCACTCTTCAGGCTCAGGTTGGCGCCTCGGTCGGCCAGCAGCGCCAGAGCGTCCGCCGCCCCGTGCACAGCCGCCATGTGCACCGGCCGGGCTTGCAGGGCGGGGCTGGGGCCGTTGATGTCGCAGCCAAGGTCTAGCAGTGCCTGCGGCAAGCGCCCACACAGAGATCAACCCATCAATCCATCAATCAATTTTGATTTGAGTCCACGGGGAGCCAGCAGAACGAGAGCCCGAAAAAAGCAAGGAATAGCAGCGGGCCGCACCTAGGTTCCAGGCTGGTGATGCTGCAGCCAAAGCGTGGCAGGGTTCACATGAGACATGCATGCATGCCCAGGGTTCGAGTCACACATGCGTGACACCTGGCTTCAAGCATGCTCGCAATTGGTGGGTGGGGACATCAGAATGCAAGGTCCAGTCACCAGCGCCAACCGCAGGCATGCCACAGTTCACCCCAGCTCACCAACCACTTCAGCACCCACCAGCTGCCGCGCACACACACACACACACACACACACACACACACACACACACACACACACACCGCTACTGCACAAACTGCACAACTCACCTTGATCAATCAATCAATCAACTGCACACCTCACCTTGATGCTTTCCAACTGGTTGGACCCCGCCGCCAACGCCAGCAGCGTCTGCCCATCCCCCTGCCCGTGCGGCATGGGATGGCTCATTCCCATCTCTGCTAGCGCTTGCGCCGAGACCTTGCCCCGAGGCTGGTCCAGCCCGGGGCACCCCGCCTCCAAAAGAGGCCCAATGCAGTGCACGTGGCCGACGCTGCGGGCGGGGGCAAAAAGGGCAGGGCGGGGCGGAGGGACGCGGACAGGCGTTGTGGTGGCGATGCTGCAACGGCAAGCCCCGCCAATGCTGCTGCCGCTGCCGCTGCCGCTGAAGCTCTCCCCAGCACGTGCCTTCTGCCAACCGCGACTGGCTCACCACCAATCAGCAAGCTTTCTGACGGCATGCATGCACAGCCCCCGGGGGGCAGCTACAGAGTAATGAGACGATGAGATGTTGTGTATGGCAGTGTGCCGTTCAGGTCCCGCTTCTGCAAGCAGGCCCGTCTAGGTGCCTTCTAACCGAAAGGTGCCTTCTACCAAACAAACAAAAGAAAGCAGGCCCCTCCGAGCACCCACCAGACAGCCAGGGCCAGCGCATCGAGCCCTTCTGTGGTGAGCTGGCAGGGGTCGGCACCCGCGTCCAGCAGCCGGCGCAGCACCGGCAGGTGCCCATTGCCGGCCGCCAGATGCAGCGGCGCGCGGCGCGGCTTGAGCAGCACGGGCGCGTTCAGGTCTCGGCCCTCGGACAGGCAGCGGGACAGGGCTTCAAGGTCACCATCTTCCAGGCTGGCCAGGAAAGCGGTGCGGGACATGACGGGCCTGGGTGGGCAGGCGGCTGCCTCTCGTGCCTCTGCCCTGCTTGATCAAGTTCTGCCTGCAGTATGAACCAGCAGCAGCCGAAACTCAGCCAAGAGGCCATCAGCTGGCTACAAGCGCGGGCAGGGGCGGCAGTGGCGGCAGCGGCGGCAGCAGCTGCGGGATGACGAGCCTTTGCGGGCACCTAGCCGCGAGTCGCACCTAGAACATCCCACGTACAGTATCACTCGATGTGTGCTACACTGAAAGCAGGCCGACACGAAGGCACTGTCAACCCGCGCACAGTCGGGGCAGCAAGCTACCTGGCACAAAGGGGCTGCGAGATAGAGGTGCAAGAGCTGGGTCACTCTTCTCGAGCCGCCCTGCCCGTGCTGCTGTGCGTGCTGGGGCGGGCGGCGGCGGTGCCTGCGTGCATGCCTCTGCTGACCTGCCGAGTGCAGTCCACAACAAGCCGCCTCCTGCCTCCATGTATGCCCTGCGGTGCCTGATGCCTGTCAACACAGACCATCCCTTATCCTCCAAGCATGCATGGCTGCTGGGATGATAATGCGCCCGTGGCGGCTGCATGATGTGGCAGGAGGGGTGACACGGGTGGTTAGAAGCCCTAGAAACCCTTCTGGTGACTTGTGAGACTGACCAACACTGGCAAGAAGCCCCCAAACCTGCTTGCCAACGTGCTGTGGTGCAACGTGCTGAGGTGCACGTGTGTGTGCTGCACCTGATGCTGCCTGGCAGCACCCCATGCCTGCAACAAGGTTCTTGAATGGGCCATGGCAACAGGACTCGTCAGCTATGATGCGGCAAGCAGCAAGCACAGGGGCAAGTGTTGCGCATCACGTAGCGGCGGGCTGTCCTGCACGGCAGCCCACGTCCAAGCATACAGCATGCACAGCGGCAAGCTGCTTTCAGGGAGCACGGCGTTGCTGATGTCCCTGCTTTACAAGGGTTCATTGACAGGCCTGACACCGTTCTTATCCGAACACGGTACTCCCGACACAATGAAGCAGTGTGCTATGCCAGACAATTTGTTTGGGATGCTGCCCTCCTGCGCAGCAGCCGCCTCGTCGGCGCCGCCAGCTTGAGGAATCCTGGCGCGTCCCCTGGACGAGTTTGCTCGCCACATAGCCTCGTCACTTTCGTTTAGTACTCTGGGCGCTGCAGGCACAACTGCAGGGCGGAAGAGCCATGATACTCGCCGCGGCGTGTCGGGCGGCGCTGCTCGCCCTCCTCTTTGCTGCGGCGGCTAGGTGAGGGTGTGCGGTTTTGGTCACTGCGCACTCGGGAGTGGCGGAGCGGCTCGTCGAGGCTGCGAGGTGCCCGCGTGCAAGAGTGGCGGCAGTGGCTGGCGCTGCGGCGGGGGACGCCAAGCAGCCGTCGACCTCATTGCACACCAAACCTGCCCACTGCAGAGCTCAGACTGGCCCATCTGTGACAGTGGGCGTTGTGAACTACAAGCCAGTTAGCGTATTCGACCCCAAGAAGGTAAGCTGCACCTGTCCCCGCCCGCTGCACCACGCTGCCCAGAGTACGCTGTCCATCCTAGCTGTTTTTACCCTGTGCTCCCACTTGCACTTGTCCCTGCCCTTGGCAAGCTGCATCCTAGGCAGGCTTATGCTGCCACCGCTGTTCCTGCTGGCGCTGCTGGCGGCAGCGGGGCGCACACAATCCTTGCCGCTCGCCTGCAGCCCCCCAACTGCTGCCCGTGCCTGCCTCCTCTCCTCCCCCTCCTCTTTTGTGTGCAGATCACACGCAAGTGGTGGTTCTGGCTAATCAGTGAGTGCCTGGTTGGCCAGCAACGCTCTGCCTCAATACCCTTGCGCCTGCTTTGCCATGATCTTTGTGTATCTCACTGTTGATGGTCAGCATCAAAACCGGGAGGATATCTCCAGCCCGGGAGGTCTCATCAAGCCCGGCTGGCGGCCCCCACTGGTTGGGGCAAACACACTGCCTCCACACCAGCGAACCGGGCGCCAGCTGCTTGTCGCTCTGCCGACCCACCGTGCTCTCCCACCGCAGCCCTGCTTGACGGCACACCTCTCAGCACTGCATGCCTGCCCTTTCAAGGCCCTCCACCCGCTCCCGTGTCTGCCCGCCCCGTCCCCCACCCTCCCCCAATGGCAGTTGGTGTGATCGGGCTGTTCCTCATTGTGCTGGGTTACTTCACGTGGCGCGGCTTCAGGCAGTGGAAGCTGCACAAGCGGCAGCAGCAGCAGTGCGAGGTGAGGCGCCGTGCCTGGGCTGGGCGGGGTGTGAGGGTCGGGGAGTGGGCGGAGATTGTTTGCAGGTGGGGGGACAGCGGGGCCGGGTGCCGGCGTGTTCCTTGGAACTTGAGGAGCGTGTGCCTGGGGGCTGCTGCGACGTGATGTGTTGAGACATGGGCTTTCGGGGCACAGGGTGCAGTCTGCGTCGCCGGAAGACCCCGCAAAGCGGGGCGCTCTCTTGGCGGGCAGGGTGTCGGCAATTAGCGGCTGCGCCTCTTTCTTGCTGTTGCTGGCCAACTGGCCTTTCAAAGCAACCCTCCTGCCCCCCTCCTGCCCCCGCCCTGCCCCTTTCCCATCCACCTGCGCCCCGCCGCAGCTAGAGCAGCAGGAGGCGGCAGCCAAGACGGATTCTCCCTTGGACGGCAGCAGCAGCGAGCAGCAGCGAGATGTGGAGATGGGGCGTGTGCAGGTCGTGCACGCGGCGGCAGCAAGGGCAGGTGGGCCTGGGAGGGAGGGAGGGAGGGCGAAAGGAATGAGGCTGCCCTTCTTCCAGATGACCCGTGTGGCGCCAGCTCTTGACCTGCTTGCACACCGTACCTCGCTGCATCTGCCCCACAGCTGCCCACCGCTTTGCCCCGGAGGCCAGAAGGGGGTAGCTTTGCTGCAGGATGACGCGTGTGTCGCCAGCTCAGCATAGCTCAGCATAGCGCTGTGCTAGCCACAGCAGCACTTGAATGTCTGCTCGCACACTTTCCCTGCTGTATTTTCACCGTAGCTGCCCACCGCTATGCCCCTCCGCCTCCCTACTCATGTGCAGGTGCCGGGGAAGCGGTGCCGGCGCAGCAGCAGTGGGTGGGGGCGCCTCTGCAGGATCAGGCGTGGCTGCAGGAGCGTGCACGGCGCACGGGGGTGCGCCCCAGTCGACACCCGTGGTGAACCGTGAAGCTCAAGAGTTGATGAGCAAGTTGAGGGCAGGCGACCGAAGCACAACAACAAGTCAACCGCTCTAACCGGTAACCCGTGTCGCTGGCCCCTCACTGCTCGCCCCTATTGCTGGCCTCTTGCAAGCAGTCGCTGCTGTTGCTGGCCCCTTATCGCTGGGCCCTATCACTGCCCTCTTGCGAGCAGGCGCTGCTGTCTCGTACATCACACAGCGTTTTCTGTACCGCCTCTGTATACACACACACACACCTTCGGCGCTCTATGTCTGGTTGAAGCAGCCCCCAGTTGCCAACTCAAGTTTCTTGATTGCCCTGCTGCCCTGAAAGCTCGTGTGCGTTTACTCGCCCACTCTCAACCTGTGCAAATCCTGTGACTGGGCCCCTGAATGCCTGGGGGGAGGAGCAGTGCAGCCTGCAGCTGGGTGGTGGTCACGTTTCAAGGGGTAGGCTGCATTGGTTGATGCGTCAAAGTGCATGCAAGTGGGGCTGGACACAAATGAAGGCACGCAGGCGGGCAGGAGCGAGACTGCATGGGTTGATGGGTCAAGGTGCGTGATGGGTCAAGGTGCAAGTGTGCTGGACACAGATCAAGGCACGCAAGGCAGGCAGGAGATACACAGAGTTTTGCCAGGGTTCACTTCTTCACGTATGCTGGGGCTTCCCCAGCGCCCGCTGCCACAGCCGCTTCAAGCGGCCCCCCAGGCCCCGCCGGCCGGCACCGGATGGGCTGCTGTGCTGTCGCCCCGCCTGCCGCTCCGGCGGCGGCACGGGCTGGGCGGGCGGCTGCTGTGCAGGGGGCGCCGCATCTTCTGGGCGCCAGCCGTAGGAGAGAGCCTCTTCCACGACCTTGGAGGCGCGCCGGATGAGTGCCGCTGCTTCTGCAGGCTTCGAGTCGGCGCGGGCGCTGAGCGGGGCGCCCGATGGGCTGCCTAGTGGCGTGGGGATCCACAGGCTGGGCTGGGTGTGCTGCGTCTGGCTGGAGGGGTGTGCCGCTGCCGCCGCTGGGTCGTCAGGCATCCAACCAGAGGCCAGAGCGTGGACAGGGACTGGGCGGCGGAGGTGGGATGCTGGCTGGAAGGGGGAGACCTCAGCGGCGCCGGCACAGCCCGCCTCTGCTTCCCACTCTTCAAAGGGCTCCCTCTGATGCCTCTTGAAGTCCCAATCGCTGTTCAGCCGGTGTACTGGAGTCTCTGGCGGTGGGACGAGCTCTAGGGGTGAGTCCGCGGCTGCCGCCTGCCATTCATGCTGCGCCTGCGCCGGAGGCGCCCTTGCAGCGGTGCCGGCGGCAGAGCCGTGGCTGCCCTGCCCCGCTGCAGCGGCGGCGGCTCTGAGTGCCTTGAGCACCATAGATCAATGTAAGGAGGCTTGAAGAGCTTGAAAATAAGCGAAAGGTGGCGCGCTGCCGCCGCCGCCGGGCTGTCCTGACGATCGCGGCTGTGAATACTCCCAGCCTCCCTGGTTCTTGAACGGGCGCAGCAAGAAGTGAGGAAGCCCAGCAAGCCTTGGTCCCCCTTCTGAGCCCCCTTCACTCCTCATAACTCACTTCTCAGCACGTCCCTGCGCATTTCCCGATTTCGAACACTCGCCACCCTACCTCTATCACTAAGGCACACCACTACAGTGTTTTCATCAACATCCGACACTCGCCAGACTGCTTGCCGACACCGGCCCCGCCCTCGCAAAAGGAGCTCGACCCCAAATGGAGGTGCCGCCCCCGCCACGTATGTCTAGCATGCAGAGTGCGGGTTGGTGAGGCATGGGAGCCTCTGGCGGGGGCGCTGCCAAGCCCCCGCCGCCTCCGCCGCTGGCGCCTCCTCGGCGCCGGCGCTCGTCAGTACCAGTATCTATTCAACCGCGCCTCGTCGATGCCTGCGCTAACGTCTCGCTCTCCCATTCATTTGCCGTTCCCACAGCACCAGAAGGCGTGTCCAAGGCCATGAGTGAGGAAGGTGCGTGCATATCGGTCAACACACCACCGCTGCTGCTGCGTTGTTGCTGCTGGTTTGTTGCAGCCGCTACTGCTGCTCATCGGTTAATGCGCACTGCGGTGACCGCAGCTGCCACTCTGCCACACCCCTGCCCGCCCCGCCCCAGCCAGCCTTGTGCGGATGCTCCGTACCGGTGCTTCTACTAGCCCATTACTGCTGTCGAACTTTAACCGCTGTCCCACCCACCCCAAGCCTGTGGCAGGCACCCCACCCTCCAACCTCGTGCCTCTCCAAATCTGCCTTCCACTCACCTGGCCTGCACCCTGCTCTGCTTGCAGACGTCCTGACGCACCAAGACCAGGCAAAGCGCCCAACCGTTGCTGTGCTCTGTCCTGTAATTGATCAATTCCTGATCAACTGTTTCTGACTCCTGATTAACTGTTTCACTGATTGATGTAGTTAATTGATTGATCTATCAAGCCCACCTGTGCCCACCCCTCTGCAGACATTCTGATTCACGGCCAGAAGGTGCACGTGCACGGGCCGCTGGCCAAGAACGTGGTGCACCCGCCGCAGGTAGGGTTTAAGGTTTAGGGTTTAGAGTACAGGTGGCCAGAAGACGGTTGGCTGTACTGCTTCTCACCGCACGTTACCGCACGGGGCAAACCGTGGTGCCGCCCAACCCACTCCACCCGCGCCGCCTGCCGTGCCATCAGATGAGATTCTTCAACATCATGCCGACCACGCTCCCCAGGCATTTAACCATGCCGCACGTGCAGCACGCAAGACCCACGTTGTGCCTTTTTGTTTCCTTCCGTTGCACCTACGCCTGCGCACCCAACCGTGATTGCCTTCCCTGCGCACCTGTGCACGCAGCACGCCCCCAAGACGCTCAACTACGCCGCCGTGGCTCGCGAGGAGATCCACGACGTGGCCTCCCACCCGCCCCATGTGGCGCTGTCGCCCCATGGCACAACGGGGGTGGAGATGTGGGACAAGGTGAGCACGGGCGGGGGTGGGCAAGGGGCGGGGCAGGGTGGGA
>JTEE01000305.1:1010685-1049600 GCA_002896455.3 Chlorella sp. ArM0029B | reverse complement strand
GGGCAGGTTTGGGTGGGTGGGGTGAGGCAACATGAGGAGGCGTGGGCGGGAGAGCTGGCGCCGGGGAGCCAGGCGGGGTACGGCCCGCAGCAGGCATGCACTGCACAGCCAAGGTCTGTGGAGAAAGAAAATTGAAGGGGTGGACGACGGCAGGCAGCAGGTGTGGCGCCACACCTGCTGCCTGCCTTCGTCCACGCCTCCAGCCCGCTTTCTCCACAAACAGTGCTCACGGTGCCCCACCGCGCACTGCACATTTGCGATGGGCTCACGGCCCACGCGGCACGCGACCTGCTGCGCCTGCTGCCCACCTCCCGCTGCCATGCCGCCTGCATCCCACGCACACATCCCGCACCATGCACCCGCACTGCCGCTCAGGCCAGCTCTCTCTGGGCACACAGGGATGATTGAACTGTCGGGTGGCAGGGTCGCTGATTTCGGGTCTCAATTTCCACCGGGCCTACCGCCCACCTCCCGCCTTCCCTTGGGAATGTGGGCACCACGCATTCCCTGGTTCCCTGGCCCACCTGCCGCTGTGCCCTGCTGCCTGGCTGGCATCCCACCACGTGCCGCAGGTCAACTCCCCCAAGGCAGGCCACCACATGGCGGATGACCTGAAGGAATGGGCGCACACGCTGGTGGGCTCACCCAAGCAGCCGGAGCAGGGTGCAGAGCCGTGAGCGCCACGCCGCCACGAGCTGGCTGCGACATGGAAGCAACGCAGTTGCAGCCGGCCTTGCGCCGCCCCGCATGACCCTTCTCTGCCGCGCCCGGCAGCAGGTGGGAAGCTGTGTGCGGCACATGCCGCAGGGCCGCGTTCTCCGTCCTACAAGGCTAACCTCGGCCCACTTCGAAGCCCCCTTCACATTGCACATGGCGCTGTGGCTCTGCAGGTGCTGCCGCTGCTTGCATGGGTCACCAAAGCATCTTGTGCCTGCCTCCCGTTTCGACTGCACACCGTAATCTAGTTGATGCATCTTGCAGCATGTTGCCCTGTGTACAATGCATGTTCCTCCTTAATTTTGGCACCAGCGAAAGCCGAACTTCAAACTCCGCTGCACACCAGTTACCATGGCGGCCTGTAGCCATTGCCTGGTTTGGTGCCGGCCCTACTTGCCCGCTGCCTTGCACCCCATGCCTGTTACTTTATCTCCGTGTCTATGTGTAACTGGCTCCTTTGTTTGGAATGGGGTCCAGAAACTGGGGCAGCGGGTTATGAGCACAGCGATAACGCTCAAAGCACAGCAAGGCGAGGCAGGGTTTTAGGGCATTGGCTCGTTTCAAGATAAGGCGCTGTGGCACACGGGGTCAGGCCTGCTTCGTCACGACGGCACGTTTGGGGTTGGCGGTATCGGGCTCGCCTAAAGCCGTGGAGACGTGGCAGGGGGGACAGGAACACGTTTTGGTAAGCTAGCAGTACAGTTGGGCAGGGCACAAAACCGGGGCTAAGAGGGGGTGACGTCGATGTCCTGAAAAATCGAGGGGGGGGAGGCAGCGCTGACAGTGGGCAAAATAGGTTCTTGGGCTGCTAGCGCCTGCTAGCAGAGCGCACGAGATACGGGTTGCTAGAGAGCTCACGGTATGGAGGAGCGGTAGAGCACAAAGCATCGCTAGGCGTCCTGGACGATCCAGCATAGGGTGCGCCTGAGCAGCAGGCATCACTCGGCGATGACCGTCATAGGGTCCTCATCTGCCGCTGGCACAGCGCTGGCGTGCAGCCCCACCACGCCGCGCTTGAGGCTGCTGGCCGCCCGCCGCAAGCCGCTGTCGTTCTCGTGAAGCATCTGCGGGCATGGGGGCAGCGGGAGGGGGAGTCGGGGTGAGGGATGGGGCGGGGTGCACCGACAGCGGTGCATGGGCAAGGCAGTATCGATGCGACAGGATGCATGCTGTGCTGCACATGAGGGGTGCGCAAGCGCCGCCGCCAGCTTGGCGAATTGGCAGCTCACTGCTAATTTGGGCCAGGGTGATGGATGTAGCAGGAGCCAACCTCCCCCCTTTCCTCCGTACCCCGGTGCACCCCACTCTTCTTCCCATAGCCGCCCCTTCTGTTGCACCAACGAACAGCCGCCCTCTAGAGGGACAGCATGCAAGCGGGCGGGCACAGGGGGCCCAGGCACGGGCAAGGCACCTCACCTTCAGGAACTCGTTGTAGTCTATCTGCACAAGCGACAAGGTGGGGCGAGGCAGGGCAGAGGCAGGGACAGGGACCGGCGTGTTAGCGGCATGCTTAGATGCAAGCATGAGAGAGATGCAAGGACATTGATGCAGGGACTGGCAAATGGACCTTAGCCACGAAAGAGCAGGCCAGGGCAGGGGTGAGCACAGCCGGGCTCATGCAACGCGCAGCACAGCCTCCAGGCGCAGGCGTGAGTGTGTTGTGTCTCTGGCAGGTTCACTGCGGCATCCCCCACGTGAGGCTGCCAGGCTGGCACTGCTCCGTACACCCGCGCAAGCAGTACGTAGGTGCCAGCTGTGCCCACCTGGTTGTCCCCGTTGACATCGTACCGCTTCACCGTCTCCTTCACCTCTTGCTCTGCAACACACAAGGCAGGCAGGCGGGGCAGGCAGGCAGGCCAGGAGGAGAGTGTCAGGCACGAAAAGAGAGGCACATAGCAAAGAGCCCCAGATACTCTTGGCGCCCCGGCGATGGTGGGCAGTCAGGATCCAGAGCTAGCTAGGGAGAGTGGCAAGCAACACACAGGTTGGCTGGGACAGGGGCTGGGCACAGGCAGAGCAAGGCAGGAAAGCGCCCACCCCGAGCGGGACAAGGCGTGTAGAGATGGGGACAAAGAACGCGAGCTGCCCGGCTGGGCAGGCGGGCAGGTATCTGGCATTTGCCATCCAGGCCCTGCCCTGCGCACCTGACATGCGGCCAGCCATGCCCATGGCTGCTGCCACCTCGTCTGCTGTCAGCGTGCCACTGCCATCCTGCAGGCAGGCAGGCACACAGGCGGGCAGATGCAACACGTGAATTCATCTCTACTTATAAAGCTCAGCCTGCACTGCTACAGGCGGCATTTAAACAAGTCCTTGCCACCGCAAGCAAGCCACCCAGGGCAGCGTCTCAGAGCACCATGCCAGCACAGCACAGCACAGCACAACATGCCAGCCCCAATCTCTGCCTGCCCCGTACCGTGTCCAGCGTCTGGAATGCCTTGATGCACACCTCCTCCCGCTCCAGCATCGAAAGGTTCATGGTCTGCGAATGGGCAGGGTGGGGCACACAGGGGAGCACGCAGGTGGGCAGCCAGGCAGAAGAGTCTGTGGTTGGCAGGTAGGCAGGCACACAGAGGCCGCCAGGGGTGGGGTGGGCGTGAAGAGGGCCTGTTGCGCCCGACATTCCAAGGCACAGCCAGCTGAGCATACAAGAGCGGCTGCCTCCCTTGTCAAGCAGCAAGCAAGTCCCGACCAGTATGATGCTTGAGCCATTCTCTCCACTCACCGATGCTACAAACTCCTGCGGCGGTCACGGAGGCCAGGCGGGCAGGGCAAGGCAGGGAGGAGAGTGGGTGAGAAGTCGCGTTAACTGGGTGCAGGTTAAAGGAGTGAGCGCCTCAAGCTCAGGCTGCAGGGGCCCTCCCTATCACCCGCTTTCCTTCCAGCCTGCCGTCGCACCCCTCACGCATCCCATCAAAAAGTACAAGCCCCTGCTGCATCCACCTCCCCACCTCCTCATCCCACCCCACCAACACACGGGTGCCATGCTCTCCCACCTCGTAGTCGATCACCCCGTTGCCGTCTACATCTGTGTCCCTCAGGATCTGCTCCACCTCGCTGTCGCTCAGCTTGGCCTGCCGCGCCAGGCCCTCCCGCAGCTCATCCAGCGTGATCTGGCCGTCGCCGTTGCAGTCGAAACTTTTGAAGAGCTCGCGCAGGCCGTGGATCTCCTCGTAGCTGCAGCGGTGGTGAGGTCGAGGGCATAGAAGCACTCAGTGAGCAATGCCCATTCATTCAGAGAAGTGAGGAGCAGAGCAGCAAAGAGCACAGCTTGAAAGCAGTGAGTTACGGCAAACACGACGCCCCTCGAGAGGGCTGCCCTGCACCATCAGCAAGGCCACTTGCGCCCCACCAACCCCACCAACCCTCCGCCCCGTTTCCTATGGCGACACCGCCAGGCGGCTCCACCTGTCGCCAGCAAGGCCACCTGATCCCGTCCCTTGCTCCCCCCCACCAACCCTCCGCCCCGTTCCCTATGGCAGCCCCGCCAGGCGGCCGCACCTGAGGTGCTGCGCCGCCGCCAGGATGGCGGCCTTGCGCAGCCGCGTCATGCCCGCAAAGTTGCGCAGGCGTGTGATGACCACGCCGTCCAGCGGGCGGTTGGGCGCCACGCCGTGCGTGTGCAGCCAGGGGTGCTCCAGGATGTCGCCCGCCGTGGCGCGCACCTTGGTGTCAAACGTCAGGATGCGGTGCAGCAGGTCTGCACACACCCGTCGAGAAGAGCGGGAGCAGGCAGTGGGGGAGCAGGGGAAAGGGTTGGAGGGACGGCAGTGGGCTTGTGTGTCCAACATCAAAGTGCTCGGCGCAGGTCTGCAAATGGGAAGGGTGTGGAGGAAGGGCGGTGGCTGATGAGGGGCGGTGCAGCTGGCCACATCTTGGGATGCACGGCACCAGGGCTGCCCTGCCTGCTTGGCTCCAGGGTCCCCACAGAAGCACGCCCAACACCCTAGATCCCGCTGCACATACGCACCCTTGGCGGCGGGGGAGATGCTGGGCCAGGGGGCGGTCTGGAAGTCCAGCTGGCCGCGCAGGATGGAGGTGAAGATCTCCTTCTCGCTGCAAAAGGTGGACGTGGAGTGCAGTGGGGTGACAGGCAGGCGGCAGGGAAGTGGCTGAGCAGGCAGGCGGCAGGCAGCCTGGCAGGCAGGTGGGCAGGGGGCACACCTCGCTCATGCGGTGTGCTTCACGGCGCAGCACTCGCACATGCAATTCAGAATGCCGCAACTTTTCCTCCGAGGGCCCCTCCGGCTAACCCACGACCACAGCTGCCCAGCTCTGACTTGCTTGCCCCAAAGACAGTATGACTCCCAGCATACACAACATGCAACAGTCAACGTCAGGAGCAGCATCGGCTCACTTGTCCCCCCAGAAGGGCGGCATGCCGGACAGCAAAATGTACAGCACTACGCCCAGGCTCCAGATGTCGCACTCCGGGCCGTAGTTGCGGCGCAGCACCTCGGGCGCCTGGTGGGCGGGGGCAGGCAAGCGGACATCAACTGGTGAAGGGGGCCATCACAACTTTGAGTTGTGCGCACAGCAAAGCATCAAAACAGCTGTAACTTTGCGGTTCTCCCACAGCATGTCCTCTACACACGAGGCCACTGCGCCATAATCTCTTGTTTTGGCAACTTCAACTTCAGCATGCAGAGCAGGGAGGGTGGTTCTGTTGTGACCCTGATCTGCCTTGGCCACATCAGTCTCAGCCATGGTTCCCGTCAGTGCGCACCCATGCATGCCGTAATTGCTGCTGCCAGCATGGCTGCCGCTGCCACCGCTACCGACCCGCGCACCTACCCTATTGCGCCAAAACAAAAGATCAGGCGCGGCAACCTAACCCTGAGGTCCCGGACTGCTCTGTGCATTGGCATGCAGTCCCTTGCCCCATCCAAACACAACTTCTCCCCCCGTCCCAACAGCCCCCATCCACCCACCACGTAGTATGCCGACCCAATGAGGGCGCTGAAGCGCTGGTTGGGCTTGAAGAAATCAGAGAGCCCAAAATCGCACGCCTGGTTGGGAGGGAGGAGGAGGGGAGGGCAGGCGGTAGAGAGAGAGGACGGGTGCAGGGTGTAAGGAAAGGGTAGTGCGTCCTTTACATTACTCTTTGCTTTGCGTCCGCCCAGCTGCTCTGTTTCCGCTTGACGATGTGCCCTCTCTCTGCCAAAGGCCCCGCCCAGCCTGCTTACCGCTCTGCCGCCGCGTATATGCACTGCTGCGCAGCACCCACCTTGAGGTCCGCCGCGTCCGTGTCGTCTGTGAGCAGGAAGTTCTCGGGCTTGATGTCGCGGTGCATGACGCCTAGGGAGTGCAGGTGAGCCACCTGCAGTGCCAGCCGGGAGCGGGGCGGGGCAGGCAGGCGTGGGTGGCGGCCTGAGGGGCCAAACCAGCCTTGCAACCCATCACCATTTCCCTCCTGCAGACCACTCTCGGCAGGCCAAGCTTGACCTGGCCCCTCACCATCCCACTCCTACACATCACCCTGAACTGGCTAAGCCCGACCCGGCCCCTCACCCTGCCACTCCTACACATCACCCTCAACTGGCCAAGCCCGACCCGGCCCCTCACCATCTCCACCATGCGGCGGAAGTGGCGGGCAGCGTCCGCCTCGGAAAAGGTGCCCTTGGCCACGATGCGCTCAAACAGCTCGCCCCCCACGCACAGCTCCATCACAATGTGCACCGCAAACTTGTCCTCGTACACCTGGCGGGAGGGGAACAATGGAGGGCCACCGGCAAGCAGAGGCACAACATGAAAGTAAGTCGAGGGCAGCGGCGGCAGCAGCAGGGACCCGCGGGACACCAGCAACACACCAGGAGTGGGTGCTGCCAGCCACACTTGGACGGCGTGCTGCCAGCCAAGCCCAGCCTGCCAAGCCCGGCTGCCATCAGGCAACCCACTGCCCGGGACGAGCGCCTGCAACTAGCACAACGCACCTGCTTGAGGCCCGCCACCGTTGTGTGGGGTGACACCAGGTTCAGGATCTCCACCTGCGGCAGGGATACAGGCAGGTGGGTGCAGGCGCCAGCACATCAGTTGATCAGCAGCAGGGGTATGTGCCCAGGGGAGGCCGGGGCCGGCAGGCTCTGCGCTGCAGCACCCACCACTGACAGTTGCCCCAGGGCCCGACTGCGGCCAGTCATGCCAACTTCACAGCACCGCAGCAGCAGCACAGCGGTGGGTCCTGGGGGTGCCCACCTCTCGCCGCACATCATCCACATCCTCCTTGGCAATCAGCTTGGCCTTGCTGATGGACTTGCAGGCATACGCCTCCCCCGTCTTCCGGTCCAGCACCAGGCGCACCACACCGAAAGCGCCCTTGCCTGCAAGCGAGAGGGGAAGTTGAGAGAAGGCTGAGAAGGTGAAGCGGGGGTGCGTGGCGAGGCAAATGCCTGGTGGGTGCACGTGCACAACACAGCCCACGCCAGCCCCAGTCCACAACTCAACAAGCGCAACGCCGGGGTGTCCGTTCGTCGACCACGCCAGCTGGCGCTGACATCGCTGACGCGCAGCAACAGCACCCACCCACCCAGCACATTGCCGACGCTGTAGTCCTCCTCCAAGTGAGGCCTGCAGTGGCAGCAAAGGAATCGGAGTGCAGCAAAACCTGTCAACTGTCAACTGTCAACTGTCAACTGCGGCCGCTCTTGCTTCGGCCGGTCAACACGGTTGGGTGCAGCGTCGAAACCGGACCAGCCGTAAAGCAGCGCTCTCTCACCCTGTCTCGGGCCGCACAATGTCCCTCCACATCGTCGTCATGACGCTGGCACTGTTGGGCCTGTGCCAGCTGGGGCTCCACGGTTACGGTGGCGTGCTGCAGCGCAACGGGGCAGGAGCGGGTGGGCGACGAGACGGACGGCGGAAGGGGCGCTGCCTGCCGCACTGGTGGCATGGTGGTGCGGCAGTGCACGATCCAGCCCTAGGCGCCTGTCAGGGCCGCTCCGCAAGCAGCTAACAAGCGCGTCGGGGCACGCAAGTTGTGCAGTTCAGTGGAGCCGCTCCAAGCTTGCGGGGCGGCCAGCCGGCATACAAGCAGTCTCACGGGGGTACAATTAACCGCAATTACCCGAAACGGGCTTGAACAAGCCAGACAGAGGCTCTGTCAGAGCGGTCGTCGCAGCGGGGGTGGTCTCCTCTCGCCCGCTTGCACCGGGCAGCCCAAAAGACACAGGAGAAGTGCAGGGAAAGCGATGGTCGATTAGAAGCCTTCCTCCCCAGCAGCTCTCGGATGTGTCAAGCGTGGCAAGACCTGCAAAGAAGTTGCGAGGCGCCTGCTTGCAGGAGAGCCGATTGATCTGCGTCGTGATCTCGCAGGATCCGAAACTCTTAGCAGGTGCCAGTGCCCAGCTGGTCCTCGATCGAAAATTGAGCCGCTGACAGGTTCCCCCTCCCTTAGACAGCCAGCCTAGCACCGCACAGTGCGCCAATCCACAGCCTACAGAGGCATCATGAGCGGCGGTCGGCAGGGGCGGCAGCAGCAGCTGTCGCCGCTGGCGGCACTGGCGGCCTTCGACCGGCGCTGGTCAAACGGCCTCTTCAGGGCAGGTGGGTGCTAGCACACAACCGCCCGCCGCAGTTGCCGTCAGCAGCATACCTGATGGCTGTGCGCAACGACCACCAGTGTATGGCGATGCCCTCGCCGCTGAACAATGTTCTGCCTCTCATTGCCCCCGCCCCGTGCAACCTCCAGGCGGCTCGGTGCCACGGCTGGTGTGGAAGCTGTTTGAGCTGTCTGGTGACGGCCTGGTCTGGCTGGCGCTGGCCCTGGGCTGCGCACTGGCGCCCGCAACGCCAGCGGCCCTGCGCGCCTGCTGGGCCAACTTCCTTGTCGCCTGGGTGGGTGCCTGGGTGGGCGGGGTGACGGGGGCGCGGCAACTTCCCGGCACGAGGGGCAACATTGGCTATGTCACAGGTGCAGCGTTTTACGATGTGTACGCATCCTGGTCCCCTTATGTACAGCCACCCTCCGACCGCAACCGCCCTGGCCACCTCACTGCCCGCCCCACCCGAACCTCTCTCTGCCCACCATACCCGCTCTCTGCCGCCGGCCCCCCACCCCCTTCAGGCTGTGGATCTTGCACTGGTGGGGCTGCTGAAGGGCGCGGTGCGCCGCTCACGCCCCGTATACAACCTGCGCTCTGATTTCACTGTGGTGGTGGCTGTCGACCACTTCTCATTCCCCTCGGGCCACAGCAGCAGGTGGGTGCTTGCCAATTGTGCCGGTTGTGCATGAACAGGAGGCGACTGAAGTTCACAGCGGCAGATCTCAAGTGAGGGGTGCGGCAAGGCGCTGGCCAGCGCACAGTGGGAGTTCCGCAGCTAGGAGAGGCGAGGAAGGGAGTGCAGCAAGTCAAGACTTCCTGGCTGCGGTCCTTCTAGCACGACTGCTTGGCGTGCCCTAATGCTGCCGAAGGTGGCAGCACCCAACAGTGCCCCGCCCCGCTCACGTGCTTTTGTGCAGGGTGTCCTTTGTGGCGCTGCTGGCGTGGGTGCTGCTGGGGCGCACGCACCCCTGTCTGGGCGCCAGCGTGGCTGGGTGGGCGCTGGCCACCGCGCTCAGCCGTGCAGCAATGGGGTGAGTGCAGCACACGCGTGTGGCGCCTGCTGCCTGCGTTGAATGCATTTAGTCGGCGCTGCCACCCATCTGCCTCTTGCCTGCCTGTCATTGGCCCTGCGTCCTCGGCTGCCCTTTGTGCATCACCACCCTGCCTGATCCTACAGCCCGCCCTCCTACGGCCCCTGCTGTGCAGGCGGCACTACCTGTCGGACGTGCTGGCAGGGCTCCTGCTAGGCGCGGTTACCATAGGCATTTGCACGCGGGTGGGTGCTGCGACTGCAGATGGCCATGGCTCCCTCCTCACAGTAGTTGCTGGGCTTGGATGCAGTGTCGCTAGCAGCTGCCAAGGGTTTAGGAGCACCTTCTGGTGCTGCACGCGGGCAAGGTCCGAGATCCTCCCCCTTGTCCAATGCCTTCTGTGCAGGGGCAGTATAGCGCTGCGGGCCTCGCAGTGTCGCAGGAGCAGGCAGATGCGGCGTATTCGCTGGTGCTGGGCTTGTGGCGGCAGCTGGCTGTGGCAGCTGGCGGCGCCACCAGCTGACTCGCTTGCTGACTTCTTGCCTCTGCCTCTGGCTCTGCGCCATGATGCTGGTCCTGTGTACAACACAGACAGGTAGCCTGTAATGCTACCATCACGGATGACTGATGTGTTTCGGCAGAGCACTCTCCCGCTTCTTATGCCAGTACGGCACCCATGTGGGGGGGCGCCAGGTAGGCTGTGATTGAAGTGCCTCGTTTGGGCTGGCGCTTTGCAAGGCTCGCCCTCTGCAACATTCAAGTGCACCGCATTTCACGCCGCTCTTCCAGACTGCGGTTGGCGCAAGCTGGACGCCCGCTGCCCGGCCGCTGAGCCAGTTTGGCGGGAAAGAGCGCTATGGTGAAGCATGCAGGCAAAGGGAAGCGGCAACAGCCGGCCACGGAGCCACCCGCCGCGGAGCCACTCGCGCCCGCAGAAGACCAGCCCAGCTGCAGCGTCGGCACGCTCTTAAGCGACCGGCCTGTGCGGTTGTATGCTGATGGTGAGGGGAGTGAGCGCGGGGGTGCTGCGGGCCAGGTGATCACGCGCTTTTGATGGCCCCAAGGCACATGTGGGGCGGCCGCTCGGTGGGCAAGAGGGAGCACCTTGGCAGCTTCCAGCAGTGCTGATGTGCTTCTCATGCGTGGCATCTCTTCCTGCCCCTCGCAAGTGCAGGCATCTTTGATCTGTTCCACTTTGGGCATGCGCGCGCGCTGGAGCAGGCCAAGCTCAGGTGCCTGCCTGCCTGCCACCTGCATGCCTATGCAGGCACCTGCTCAGCACAACAGCACGCGCCAGCCGCAGCAGGCCTGCTCTGCACATGCCAGCCTCATCACACAGCTGTCTCAAAACATAACACAAGCTTTGTCTTGCTACGGCCGCCCGCCTGCTCACCTCCGCTGCTGCCCCTCTTCCCCATCCAGCCGTGTGCCACCTCACCTTGAGCGTCTCCCTTCCACTCTCCCTCTCCCTCCCGCCCTTCAGCTTCCCCAACGCCTACCTCATAGTGGGCGTGTGCAATGACGCGGACACTAACACATACAAGGGCAAGACGGTGATGAACGAGGACGAGCGATACGAGAGCCTGCGGCACTGCAAGTGCGCACTGGGGGTGCATTTTCGCAGCGGCAGCGGCAGGGCAGGGGCCGGGGCATGCAGTTACTATTCAGCTGCTGCGCAGGCGGCACGGCACAGTCACCATATTCTCAGGGGTGCCCATGCTTGACAGCGGCAGCGCAGCAGCGGCAGTCGCAACTCTTCGGCACGTGGGTGCTAGCCGCGCTCGTCCGCTGGGTGCATACGTCGCTGCCCCCCGCCCCCGGCGCTCTGCTTTCCACCCATCTCAACCTGCCGATGGGTTCTGCGAACCTGTGCTGCTGCTGCAGGTGGGTGGACGAGGTGCTGCCCAACGCTCCCTGGGTGATCACAAAGGAGTTTTTGGACGACCACAGCATCGACTTTGTGGCACACGATGCGCTGCCCTACGCCGACACGTCGGGCCAGACGGGTGCGTGAAACGAAATGGCGTGGGATGGAGTGGGGCTGGGAATGAGGGGCTGGCTGGCAGGGTGGAGGGCGGCGCACACCAAGCGCTGCCGTGCTCGGAGACTGTTGCGTGGATGGGATCAGGGTGAACTTGGAATGGCGGTGTTGGCCCCGGGGTGCAGGTCGGCGGTGGACAGCCCAGTTCCGATGCTGCTGCTGCCGATGCCTGGTGCCAGCACTGCGCCCTGCTGCTTGTTGCACAACCAGTGCCGCCGCGTGAGGCTGCTGCCCCTCCCATGCCTCCCTCCCTCCCTCCCCGTGCAGACGACGTGTATGGGCTGGTGAAGAAGCTGGGGCGGTTCAAGGAGACCAAGCGCACAGAGGGGGTGTCCACCTCCGACCTCATCCTGCGCATCATCAAGTGAGGCCGGCAGCGTTTCCATTATTGTTTTGGCTAACAAGCACATGTCAACGATCAGCGAAAGAATGGAAGCTTCGTATAACTGTTAGATATTGCGGCAGGGCCTGGCGGGGCGGACCAATGTGGGACGCAACACAAGCAGCGGGATGGGCGCAGGCGGCCGGCCACGGGGATGTTGTTGTAGGCAGCGCTGCACGCCGCCCGACTGGCGCAGCTGGGGTGGCCGGGCGGCTGCGGAGGTGGCCTTCAGTGTGCAGGCCGCGCACCCGCTGGACTGCTTCTCCACACCTCGCCCTGGCTCACTCGCACTCACAACTGGCCCTCGGTGCCCCCATTCCTTGTGCCACTCCTCACAGGGACTACAATGACTATGTGCTGCGCAACTTGTCTCGCGGGTACTCACGCAAGGACCTGGGCGTCAGGTGGGGGAAGGGCAGCAGGGTGGGGGGCAGGGTCTGGTGCGGCAAGCAGGGTGGGGGGCAGGGTCAGGTGGGGAACGCAAATTTTGTTGTTTTCTGGTCGAAGCTTCACCAGCCGTCTCCCCCCTCCTTTCTTTGCCCCCGCAGCCTGCTGAAGGAGAAGCGCATCAAGGCGAGCGCACACATGAAGCAGCTGAGCCAGAAGATGCGGCAGCAGCGGCTGCAGGTGGGCTTCTGCTGGCGGGATGATGGCTGGGGGAGGGTCTGCCGGGAGTTTCAGGGGGCGGCGGCAGGGCGAGAGAGCAGGCAGTGGCAGCATGGCGTAGCTGGCACGCCGTGCACGGAAGTACACTTGTTCCATGCATACGTGTGCGAGTCAGGCTGCCGCAGCCAGTGCAACCCTGCGTGGCCCCTCCGTGAATCGCGCGCGCCCCTACTTGCCCGCCTGCCCTGAAAACCAACCCTCCCTCCCTCCCTCCCTCTCACCCCTGCGTCGCCACCCCGGTGTGCAGGTGGCGGACCGCATCAAGAAGCACATGGGGCAGCGCGTGCCGCGCATCCTGCCCCCGGAGGTGGGCCAGAACATGAAGGACCTGGCAGCCAATGTGGAGAGCCTGGTGGACAAGGTGGTGTCAGGTGAGGGCCCAACCCCGGCTCCAACATCTGGCTCCAACAAACCAGACCAGGCAACAATCAATCAACAGCAGCAACTCAAACAACACCTGTTCATATCTATCTATCGATCGATCAATTCATTCATATTTGTTCATATCTGTTTGTGGGAAGTTGCAACTGCTCATGCGCTGCCGGTATTCCCATTTGGGCTAGCTATCTGGTGGCCAGCTGTGGTGGAAGGTGAAGACTGCGGGCTCGTGTCAGCTGCTGCCTGCCTGTGCAACTATGAAGCTGCCAGCTGGTGCTTTTGATCCCGCTTCCTGTGCATCCCTCTCCCTGTCATCGCATCCCGCTTCCTGTCATCGCATCCCTCTCCCTGTCATCACGTCCCCTCCTCCTCCCCCATGTGTGCTCCCCCCCCTTCAGGCGAGGCTGGGCTGGAGCTTGTGGAGAACATGGACAAGGTGCGGGAGGGGGCGGGAGGAGGGCACGTTATGTTAGCAGGAGCTTAGCAGGAGCAGCAGGGAGGGCGCCAGGCGGGCGCGGGAAGGCGGCACGCGGTGTGCTGGGAGCAGCAGCGGGGTGGGTGGCAGGCGGCGGCGGGAGGACAACATGCTGGGGGATGGGAGCAGCAGCGGGGATGTGCCAGTCTGGGGACCTTGCGCTACGCCAGAGGGAGGTCGGCGGCGGCGCTAATGGTCAGGCCTGGTCGGCCACAGCAGGCAGGTTTCCAAAGCCAACACCCGGTCAAGACGTAATCTTATCACTTTCCCTGGCAGCACTTTCTTTGCAGCACGTTCCCGCCTGCATCTCCTCCTTAGGTCACGCCCACACTCCAACCACCCCTCCCTCCTGTCTTGTTATCCTCCCATCCCTCTCCCCTGCAGTACGTCTCCGGTTTCATCTCCTCCTTTGATCACAGTGCCCTGACACACACACTCCCCTCACACTCCCTCCTTTCTTTGATCCTCCCCCCCTCGCAGTACGTGCCGGCTCTTATCTCCTCCCGTAGGCCACGCCCACACTGCAGTCCCCCCTCGCCCCTCAATCCTCCTCAATCCTGCCCCCTCTTCTGTGCAGTAGGTCTCCGGCTGCACCTCCTCCTTTGAGCACAGTGCCCCATTACCCAGGCACACACACTCCCTTCCTCCTTCCCTTCCCTTCCTCCCTCCTTCCTTCAATCCTCCCCCCTCTGCAGTACCTCCGGCCTTCTGCAGTACCTCCGGCTGCATCTCCTCCTGTAGGCCACGCCCACACTGCACCACCCCTCCCCCTCAATCCTCCCTCAATCCTGCCCCCTCTCCCCTGCAGTACGTCTCCGGTTTCATCTCATCCTTTGAGCGCCGCTACTCCAAGCTGGAGCGCGTGATCAAGCACACCGTGTCACGCACCCTGCTGGCCTCCCCCGCCGCCCGCAAGAAGGCGGCGGCGCAAAAGGCGGCGGCGGCATCTGCAGAGAAGACAAAGCTGCAACTCAAGCAGTCGCCGGTGGGGGCAGAGAAGCAGGCTCGCACGCGGCACGCGGTGGCGGCGTGAGGACGCTGATTGCACGATTGACTGTCCCATGTGTGGTGCACGATGCGCAGCTGCTGCTGCTGCTCGTGAGGTGCTGCCCACCGCACCGCCCGACCTGTTCCCTCCCTTCTGGCGTCAGCCGGGGTGCGCCCTCCCCTGGCGCCGCTGTTCCCTTGTGCCGTGTGCCTTGGCAGCCGCTGCCCGCCCGACGCCGACTAAGCGCGCGCGGCTGCCCCTCTGTTCCCGACTCGCCCTGTTTGTTTGCTAGCAGTGCCCCCTTTTCTTGCGAACTCTTCACTGTTACCCTAGAATTCACCTCCCTCTGCCTTACGCTCCATTCTTTCTTTGTCCGGGAGCCCCACGCTCCCCACCCCTGGCTGGTCCCTACCCACCCTCCCCACCAGCCAACTAGCCGACTGCCTTTTAATTAGTGCCCCCGCCCCCTGCCTCATGCCGCCCGTAACCCCTGGACAACGTCGCACCCTCCCTCCCTCCCCCACCTTTCCCCTGCCTTTGTCTCCCCGCGGCATGTAGCCTGCCTCGCTTCCCGCGCCCTCTGCACAGCCCCTTGTGAGTCCCACGCAACCGGCCGGCACCGCTGCTACACCATCCCGGCATGCCCACCTCCTCGCTATGCTATGCCATGTAACCCCGTGGAGAGGACACAGGTGGCTGTGTTGGGAACGGGAGGCAGGTGGGGCAAGAGGCATCAGCTGTTAGGTGCTTGCCCGCTCAAACGCTCAGCGCGCCTGCCACGTGGATCCCTCAAACTTGCTCTTCTTGTTTAGTGCGCTTGATCCCGGAACCTTTTCGAAGGACCATGTGCTGCAAGTCCGGGACTCCTCCAGAGCTGTCTCACACGACAAGGCTAGGAAGACTCCAACAGGCAACTCAGCAGGCACCTTGAATGCTGACTCAGCACTGCAGCGGCAGAAGGGGCGCGGAGGTGGAACTGCCCAGCGTGTGACGTGCCTGTTTCACAACATATACCTAGACATGTAAAGTTCGCACCAAGCGGAAAATGTCCACAACCCGCACGAATCAATGCAGAGAGTGATGCTGCCCCCGATGGGGGAGCCCGCTCATCCACTCCTAGTGCGGTGGCGGCCCAGAATCCAAGACCGTTCCTGCTGCCCCTGCTGTCGCCTGGGATTGATGCTCCTGCTGCTGCTGCTGCTGCTGCCCTGGTGCTGCTGGCATGTCTCGCTCCACTGGGAGCGCCGCCTTTGCCTCTGCCGATGCTGTCGTTGCCTGCTGCCGCGCTGCGCCTCCAGCGGCCATCGCTGCCCCGCCTGCCGCCCCTCCTTCTACTGCCGCTGCGTGCTGCGGAAAGGCGGCTTGTAGGGAGCGCTTGAGGGTGCGCAGTCGCAGAAAGATGGAGTCCAGGTCTTTCTTTACCCGCCCCAGCAGCACAGCGGAATGCGACAGCTCTTCCACCACCCCCGACACCTCCTCTCGGGCCTGGGCCAGGCCAGGCGGGCTCAGCGCCTCGCGTGCGCCCTCCAGGCGCGCAAGGCTGCACACGTGGGGTGGTTGCACTTGAGTTTAGAAACAGTGAGGGCAGCAGGAAGACGGGTTGGCGGTGAGTCGACTGGCGGGGCGGTGGCGGGCGGCAGCGGCAGTGACGGCGGCAGTGCAGTGCAGTGCAGAGTGCGCGAGAGGCGCTGTGTGACTACCCACATGCTGTTTTGGACGGCGGTGATCGCTTCCAGCTTCTCCCCCAGCTCCAGCTCTGCGCTGCCGCGACCGGCCATGCCTTCACTGGGCAAGTCGTCCAAAGGCCCTCTTCGCGCCTGAATTGTCGAATTTGATCATTCGGCGGGCGCACGGCTTTGAGCCCATGTTTAAACGGGCTGCCGTCACTCAGACCTGGCGCCTGGCTGCATCCCCGACTTTCCCGGCAATTCTGCGATCACGAGGACAGCTTGGATTGTCGGGCATTGCAGTTTCAGGCAGCGGGGAGAGGGGAGCGAGCAGCACTGGCGGCACCAGCGGCAGCGGCGCCGGCAGCGGTGCCACTGCGAAAGAGCGTGCAGCCGGCTACTTGTAAGTCCACTGCCGCCACCGGCGGCTCCCCCCAATGCGCTTTCAAGTGGGTGTAAAGTTCATGACGGTGTACCTGACATTGCATTGCATTCGTCTGCCACTGTACCTCCGAAATCTGTCGCCCGCTGCCGCCTGAGTGCGCAGGCGAGAGAAGGAGCGCAAGCAGGCAGGCGATGCAGAGGACAGTGGCAGGCCTCGCAGCCGGCTGGCAGAGGCAGCGGAGGAGTTCACAGAATCCCAGCAGGCCTTCATGCTGTCCTCTCCCAGCGGGCTGGGCGTGGGAGCAGAGGCCGCCATTGCACAGGCAATCAAGGACGGGGCGCTGAACAACCTGGCAGGCAGCGGTGAGGCCCTGCAGGCTGCAGGCTGGACAGTGCACCAGCAGCGGCTTTAGGAGCGGGCAAGGCGCAGCACAGGGAGGGAAGCTGGGTGTGGCAGCGCTGTTGCAGCAGCTAGCTCAGCGCTGTGGGCATGCCCCGCTTAGACCCCCAGACCCTTTGCCGCCGCGCCCGCTGCCCTTCCCCCAAAGACACTGTGCACTAGCCGCTGTCCCCAGAGCCGAGCCTAGGCCGCATGCTGTGTTCAGTGACCTCCCACACGCACACCTGCCGAACCTGCTGTCTGCGTCACCTCTGTGTGTTGCAGGCAAGCCGTTGAGGCAGGAGGATCACAGCGCGCAGTTCTTCCAAATTGATGCTCTGGTGCAAGCGGTGCGTGGGCACGGCAGGCGTGGGCGGTGGGCAGCTGCTTGTGCGTGGCAGCTGTGCAGGCAATGCCCGGCCCTCTGCTGGGCCCAGAACACACAATGCGCGCTTTCTGCCAAGACTCGTGATTGCCTGGCCTGCCTGCGTGCTTTCGGCTTTCCCTACCAATCTCTGTTGGGACCTATTGGAGCCACACCAACCAGCCTGCTGCTTGTATGTATCCTGCTTGCCCACGAATTCCAGGCAACCAGGACAATGGGAGCCCAGAATGTGCGCCCGCTCTCGTTGGAGCTGCGAGACGAGCTGCAACGAGAGCTGGCTGGCCTGCGAGCACAGCTTGCGTCAGAACTGGCGGCGGCCCTGGCAGCGGCGGCTGCAGCAGGCGAAGCAGGGTCCCAGGCAGCCAGCGGCGGCAGCTGCGGCAACGGTGGCAGCGGCAGCAAGAGCGCTGGGGGTGCAGCTGGCTCCAGTGGCAGCTCGCCGGGCTGGTTCAGCCGGCTGCTGGGCGGGGGTGGCGGGGGCGGGGCAGCGAGCAGCGTGCGCATGCGGCGGCACACTGTGGCGAGCATTTGTGGGGGGAAGCACGAAGGGCTGCAGCACGCTGGCCAGGGTGTGAGAGAATTGATAAAGGAGTACAATGCGGCAGTTCTGTCGGACAAGGAAACGTATGGAGCTGCGTGGCCCCTGGAGCAGACAAAGCAGCTGGACTGGGGGGGCGAGGTGGATGCCACCCTGCAGCGGCTGGCGGACGGTAGCACAGCAGGCGCAGCAGGCGCAGCGGGAGACAGAGGAGCAGGCATAGCCTATCCTGAGGAGATTGAAGAATGATTGGAACGCCCCTGCTATCCTATACCACCGTTACTCGTCTCGTCCTGTGCTGTTATGAGCGGTGCGCTATCTTTTTGTACAGGCTTTCTCAATTTCGTGTTCTTCTAAAACGCACTGCTTCCAACTAGGGACTTGGATCCGACAAAGAGGGTGCAACTCGATAAGCAAAGGGATGCAGGGCAGCCGTGCCAGGTCATGCCAGGCACGTGCCAGCAGTTCGACAATCGGCAGTGCGCAGCTCGCAGCCTCTTGGGCGGGCGGGCAAGCAGGCAGGCAGGCGACAATACGCTAAACAATCAAGCAACTCGCAGGCAAGTCCTGGGTGTGCTGTGTGTTTCTTTGTTTGTTTGTGTTGAGATTCATTCTAGGATGCGATACGCTGCGGACTGTGCGAGGTATTTGAAGCCGCAGCGTTCAGTGCCACCTCATGGCTCACCAGGTGCCTCCTCACTTCCTGCCGCCTCCCTTCTTAGCGCCCTTCACGACGCCGCCAGCAATGGTGGCCTCCTCTGCTGCCGGGGTGGTGGTGGTGGTGGTGATGGTGACTGGGACGGTGGCGGTGGTCACTTGCACGCCAACGGGGGCGGCTGCACCAAGGGGACCATGCACAGAGTGCAAAATCACATCAGAGCATGTACATGCGTAGGCGTGACCGAGTGCACTCAAAACGACCAGGCAAGCAATCGAGCAAGCAGCGTGCAAGAGAGGAACTGTGTCAGGCTAGTGGTCGTCCAAAAACATCGGCCTTTGGAACATCAACTCTATCAACTCAATCAATCAGTCACATTTCCAAGTCCAAAGGGGAGCCAGCAAAGGTCTCGTGGGGTGGGGGGTGAGTTCACCGGAAGGTAGTTTGCAGCAAAGTAAAAGGAAATGTGCGATGCGGGCACTGGCGGGCTGCTCTGCTCTAAACTTCTAAATTCCGATACACTCACCCCCCACCCTGTACCATGAGACCTTTGCTGCTTGCCCTGGACTTGTTGATAAACATAATCAACAGGCTTACCCGTGCCTGTTGAGCTCCTCATGCCCACAGTGCCGCCGGTGGTGGAGGCCTGCTCGGCGGCGTGGTGAATCTTGGACTCAGCCGCCTGGGGGCTGGCCCCGGTGCCAAACACGCCGCCGCCTGGGGTGGGGTGGGCAGCAGGCGGGTGAGGAGGTGGTGAAGTTAGGAAACGTGGGGTGAAGCAGAAGGCCACCCCTGTCGTTTGGAAGCAGCATGCAAGACTTGTGGCAGGAGCAGAGGGGTGCAGGCATCGCCAGGCCAGCAGACGAGGAAAAGTTTGATGCGCGCCTCATCGCAAAAGCCACTTCTTCAGAGATCCCTCACCTCCGCTGGCGGCGCCGGCAGCGCCCGCGCCCGTGTCGGAGGTGGGGGTGGAGGCACCCCAGCCAAACTTCTGGGCTGCCTGCTTGATGCGGGAGCCGGCACCCTGGGGGCTGGCCCCGGTGCCAAACACGCCGGTGCCTGCCGGGGAGGGGAGGAAAGGAGGGAAAGGAGCAGGAGGGCATGAGGAATGGGTGTGAGGGAGTGCGCTGACAGGGGGATGGGATCAGATGCAGGGGGCAGTGCAGAGTTGGGCGGGGCTGCCCGGATTCGAGCATGCAGCGTGTGGCATTTGCATTCTGCGTGCAACAACAGTTAGTGTTTTACAGAGTGCAACAGATTAAATCAACCTGTGGCAGTGTAACATCACAGTGCCTGGCAGTGCCAGGTGTGTGCCTGGCAGTGTGAGGTGACACGCAGGGCCCGAGCGCGCAGCGGAGGCCTGGGCAAACCGGCGTGGCTCACCTTCGGCAGCGGGCGTGGTGGTGGTAGTGGTGGTAGGGATTGCTTGCTTGGCAGCGGAGGCCAGCTCAGCCGCGGTTCCGGCAGCTGTATCACAGGCAGAGAGGGGCACATAGCAGTAGTGTCGGTGCTTGCCTTAAAGAGAGGGCACATAGCATCCCGTGTGAAGCTGTCGAGGCTCGCGAGGGGCATCGCTCATCTCCCACAGCAACAGATATGCATGTAGTGTTCTTAACCACAGCACAGGGCACTTCCAGGGGAGTGGACGCCGCCTGCCCTCCTGCCCACCAAAAGCCAAGAAGACTCTTTGCCAGCCATCCGATCCCCAGACCTGGCCCACACCCACCTGTGCCAGCGGCGCCCAGCACCGCCTCCTTCCCCGCCTCGGTTGTGGCAGCGCCCTCGCGCTTCCCCGCCTCGTAAGCCTCGCCTGCAAGAGCCAATCAGCAGGGCAACAAAGATCAGGTGCCGAGCCGGAGAGTAGGACTACACTACACACTTGCCACCTGGCCTCTTTGCGCCCAGGCGTATCGAATGCTGAAGCATTGGGTGCCTGTTCGTTGCCTGAAATGGTGGCCACCCACCTCCCACTCTTCCCCGCTCCCCCAGCCTGCTCACCCCGTAGCGCAGCCAGACAAGGTTCTCATCGTACATCTGAGTCAAGAGGGACTTGGCAAGACTTGGCAAGACTTGGCAAGACTTGGCGAGTCCCTTATGAACCAGAAGTACAAAAAGAACCTGATCTGGCTGTGCTTCGGGGTGAGCAGGCAGGGGGAGCGTTGACTGGGCAAGCGGGTGTCCACCCAGGGTGCTGTGCAGCTTATCTTCCATAGATAAGCTGTGTTGAATGATGTGGGCGGCAAACCAAGGTTGCCAGGGTTGGGGTTGGGGTTGGGGGAAGGGGGCTGCGCCCCCCTCCACACCCCTCCCCGCTATCAAAACGGTTTAGTAGGAGGCCATTACCCCCCAGGGAGCACACTGTGTTAAAGGCACAGGGTGCACCAGAGCAGAGTGGGGCGGGGCGTGAGTGCCAAAGCACACAAAAGCTGGCAAGCACTTCCCTCAACCTCCTATGTGCCGCTGTTGTGGCAGACAGGCCGACATGCAAGCAGTGCTCGTCTAGCCTGTTCATACAGCTTGTTACATCCCCTGGCAGAGGATGCAACTTCAGGACGAACCCGATCCCGAGAGGCATGCACCACAAGGCCAAATTCCCCCCCCCCTTGTAACCCTCCTGTTCCTCCCAGCCCCTCCTCCCACCTCACATCCCGAACTTCACCATAAAGGTGCCTTCCCATCTCATGGAATGAAAATTGCATCGCGTGTTGACAGTTTGATCTTGAAGTTTGATGCAATCTCACCCGTCCCTCCCCATCCTCTCGCATCACATCCCTGGCTGACTACAACGTGCATCCGGCGGATTCCGCAGTCCGACTCACCCAGGCGTGCCTCCTTGGCTGCCCCCACTCCCTCGGCGCCGATCTGCGCCACGCCCTCGGCAGCCTGCTGCCCACCCGCCAGCACGGCGGAGGCGGTGTCGCGCGCCGTGCCCACGGCAGCGGTGGCGGTCTCGCGGGCGGTGTCCACAGCCTGGCCTGTAGACAGGTTGGAAGGAGCGCGGGGCAGGGCAGGGGTGAGTCGGGAGTGCGTGAAAATGCAGTGTCGCAGCCTGACTTGTTGAGAAGTCAAGGAGGGACATGCGGCAGGGCAGGGGTGAGTCGGGCGTGCATTCAATTGCACAGCCCGCAGCCCGGTCTGAGACAGGTCAAGAACGGGAGTGGGGCAGGGCAAGTTTTCAAATGAGGCAAGGGCTTGCATGCAGCTCACAAAAACCGCCAGCAAGCACGTCTCTGGGGCAGCGCACTGCCACTGTCACCATCTGGCACAGCGCACTGCCCCGCTGCAAGCCTCATAGCCAGCAGGGCCGCAACACATCGCTTTCGTTCTTTCCCACAAGAGCTTGCCAGGCAGTCGAAACAAACACGAGTGTGAGGAAGCTAGCTGCGCCTCTGGGTAAGGGCCCACAGCGGGTCACAGCGTGTACGATGGCACAACAACTCAATCCAAAAGCAGCGCCTCACCGACGGCATTGACGGCCCACAACAACTCAATCCAAAAGCAGCGCCTCACCGACGGCATTGACGGCCCACAACAACTCAATCCAAAAGCAGCGCCTCACCGACGGCATTGACGGCCCACAACAACTCAATCCAAAAGCAGCGCCTCACCGACGGCATTGACGGCCGACTCCTTGGCAGATTCGATTGCAGGGCCCGCCTCGCGCCTGCCCTGCTCGTAGCCCTGGGTGGCACTGCCGGCCACCTCCTGCGGACAGACGTGAGCAAAGATGGGCAGAAGGGGCGGGTGCAGTGGAAGTTGAAGAGAGAGTAACCAAAGTAGAGGACAGGGGAGGTGGTAATGCAAGCGAGGCGAGGAGAATCCTCCCCAGAACACTGGGCAACCGGCAGCTGCTCCTTCACCCACTCCTAACTGTTGCACTTTTCCAAGCCACACTCTCCTAACTGAGCTAACGGCAACTGCCCCTCACACATGTCCTAACGGATACACTTTGCCAAGCCACACTTTCCCACTTTAGCTGACCTCTACACACACACACGCAGCCCAACCAACCCACCGTGGCGGTCTCCCTGGCCTTCTCGGCGGTCTGGGCGGCAGCCGAAGCCGTGGCCTCGGCCGTACGCTGGGCGCTGGCCTGCGCTGCCTCCGCCGTCATTGCGGCCGCCTTGGGTGCCTCCTCAACTGCCCCCACGGTGGCGCCCGTCAGGAACTCGGCACGCTCGGTCAGGCCTGCGGGGCAAGATGTGTGCAGGAGGGAGGCAGTGGTCAGTACACTACCGAGCACAGTTGCGGCAGTACAGTCTTGGACAGATGTACACGCAGGGTGGGAGAATGAATGGCGGAGAGAGGATGGTTGGGTCTAAGGAATGGTGGCGTAGGTCGAGAACTGGCCCGCTCGGTCAGGCATGGCGGGGAGGAGGTTGTTTGTGGGTGGGAGGTTGGGCAGGAGGGGGAGATGAGACAACAGTACACACCCGGATGCCTCATCTGCTCCTTCCTTACATTGGTCGTCCTTCCCCACCCTTCTGCCCGCTGCCCCAACGTCACGTACTACCTCCTCTCGGCGTTAACTTGTTGCTGACACAGCATCCAATAACGAAGTGATTTGATCCGCACACTCTTCCATTTCCAACAACAGTATCCCCCACACCCATGCCTCACCCTCAATCTTGTTCTCAGTGGCAGCCTTGGACTGCTGGTAGTGGGAGGAGTAGGCCTCCTGGGCAGGAGCCAGCACACGCTGCACAACAAAGACAGTGCGAGACAAGGGTGAGCAAGTGTGGCAAAAAGGGAAGTGCCAGTTGACCTGAGTTGCAAGGTGTGCGGGCGCAGGGACAAGGCGGGTCGGCGCTGTGTTGAGCTCCGCCTGTTCCGACATGCCGTGCCACTTCTCGCCCTCATTCACTGTGGCTGCCCTGCCGTGCTGCACTGTGCTGCGCTGTGCTGTGCTTTGCTGTGTGGTCACCTGAGCGGCCTCCTGCACAGCGCCAGTCACGTTCGCGGCAGTGGACAGCAGGCGCCCGGCGGCAGCCTGCGGGGGGAACGCAGAGCAGGAGGGATTTGGTGGGTATCCTGCCTACCCAAATTTGTGGTATCCCTCTCCCAGGTGCGGTATGACATGTGCACGCTGCGCACGCTGCGACGAGGACCATAGACCCGCTGCCTGTGGCAAAGCACATGGGCTGGGTTCCGGCAAGGGCCCGTGCAGGTGTGCTGGGCTGCGGGCAAGTGTGCGATGGGGGGTGAAGCAGGCAGGCAGGCGGGAATCTGGAGGACGCTTTGAGGAGCAGGTCTGCAGGGAGTGCTGTGCTGTGCTGGCTGGCACGGAGGCAGGAAATAGAGGCAGGCAACGATGGGCTGTGCCCAGCAGAAGCCTTACCTGGGCGGTGTCGATCACGCCCCCCACCAGGCCGGCCCCCTTCTCCTGGGCGGCCTGAGCCAAGCCACGAGCCTCCTCCGCCGCACCCTCTGCAGGCGGCAAGGGCAGGAAGGCAAGTCGAACACACAGGGGGGAGAGGTGCCAGGGTGTGTGCTGTGCTGCTAGAACCACACCCACAGGATGCACGCCCACAGTGATGCAAAGAAATGGGCAGATAGAAGGGGGAAGGCAGCTCCGGCGGCAACCGAGGCAGCGCTGCTGGTAGAGGCTTCTCAGGCAAGTCGCTTTATGCCAGGTCCCCGAGGGTCAGGCCCTTCAAACATCAGGCAGGCAGCCCCCCACTCCTTGCCCCCACCCCCTTCCCCGCTTGCCTGTGCCGGCGCGCGCAGCCTCTGCGGTGGTGCCCGCCGCAGCCTGTGTAGCGCCAGCGGCACGCCCCACCAGCCCCTTGGCAGTGTCGGCGCCCATGGTTGCGGTCTCTCCAGCCATGCCGGCCAGGCGGCCCGCCTGGGCAGCAGCCGCTTGCAGGCGCTCGGCGCCAGGAAGCTCCTCGGGGGCGCGCTGGACTACGCCCGCCACGCGCTCGCCTGCAGGAGGAAGGGTGCACAGAAGTGAATGCCAGGGTTGATGCAAAGCAGGCAGGCAGGCAGGCAGGGAGAGTCGCTACGCGACGCCCGTCACGCGCTCTCCTAAGACAGCGGGGGTGCGACAGTGAGCAAGGTAGCCCATTTCGGGGTTCAGGGCAGAGTTGGTTTGCAGCACGGAGAGGAGAGCCAGGTGCAGGAGGAATTAGAGAGCGCTGCTGAAGCAGGGACAGCTATGGATCAGGAGTGTGTGACAAGCGGGACGGCAGGCAGGATCGGGCTTACCCCCAACTGCAGTTTCCTACCCTGACCCCTCCTCTCCTTTTCCTCCCCGCAGAGAGCATCGCACTCACCCCCCACCCTGTTCCGTGAGACCCTTGCTGGCTCCCCCCTAAACTTGAGATGTAATTGCATGATTGATTGACAAGGGACTCACCTGCAGTGGTGGCCATGTCAGCGCCGGCAGCGCCCAGGTTGTCCAGCCGGGTGGCGCCGGCCTGCTTGCCCTGCTGATAGGCGGGGCTGTGCACCACGTGCTGCAGAGAGAGTCGCAGGGGCAATAACGAGGGTGGGATGTTCAGGATGGCGTGGGGTGAGGAGCCAGGGGCAGCATGGGAGAGGGTGGGAGGCCCAGGTGAGGCTCCTTGGATGGAGGCATGGGCGTGCAGTGAGAGGCAGAGGCAAAGGCAGGGTCAGGGGAAGAAGCAGGTGCGGGCAGAGGCAGTTTGCGAGGCAGTTTGCCGCATTGCACAGCAACAGTTGTGGTGAGCGCCGTGCTCCGGGAGAACAAGGCACTTGCCTGCACCGCGGTGCTGAAGTTGCCACGGGCGTAGAGCAGGGCGTCGCCGCTGAACTTGCGGGTGCCCTCGGCCATGCCGCTCACCACGCCCGCGCCCTGCACCAGGCGCGGAATAGAAGGAAGAGCAAAGTGAGCAGGAGCAGTGCTGTGGCAGGCTGATCCGCCCATGAGGCGGCAAACATACCCCTGAAACCGCAACCGCCAGCAGGCAACAGAGGAGGGAGTTGCTCCCATTGGAGAGCAGGGGAACAAGAGGCGTCCAGAAACAGAGCGGCACGTTCCAGGGTGGCGCAGAGACGTCTTGGTGCTTCGGTCGGGGCTTGCTTGGTTGCCTGCCATGTGCTCCACCACAAGGAGATGCAGAGCACACGCATGACCAACAGCAAAGGCAGACAGGAAGCCCACGAGGCCGGCCGTCCGACTCGCCTCGAAACCTAAACCGTACCCTTAAATCCAACCGCCAGCACGCAATTGCAGCACAAAAGGCAAACACCGCTCAGCAGGCACAGCAGCTCAGCAGGCACAGCAGCTCAGCAGGCACAGCAGCTCAGCAGGCACAGCAGCTCAGCAGGCAATGAGCTCAGCAGGCAAAGCAGCTCAGCAGGCACAGCAGCATGCCTCACCCTGACGGTGATGCGCTCCACCATCAGTGCCATCATGGTCAGCCAGGAGGCAACAGTGGTGGCAGCGTTGGCGGCGGACTGCAGGGGAGGGCAGAGGGTGGCACAGGGACATGCAGCATTGGCAGGCGGTCTGCCAGGAGGCAACAGTGGTGGCAGCGATGGCGGCGGACTGAAGGGGAGGCAGGGGGTGGCAGGGCGGGGCAGACGGGCATTTGGAACAGAATTTGGAGGATAGGAAGGCGAAGAGGCACCGTCCAAAGCACTATAGATGGCGCCCGCCATGCACACATGTTGCAGCGCCTGAGACGCCTTCCGACCCGGCCCTCACCCAGCAGCCTCCCCTTGTGGCCCGCTACTGCACAGGACAGATGCAATCTAAGCGGTGCTCGTGTCTTGCTGAGCCCGCCCCGCTGACCTGCAGCATGCCTGCCCCCACGCGCAGCGGTACCGCCACGGTTGCGATGCCGGCGCTGAGGCCCAGGTCAGCGGCAACAGAGCCAGCAGACAGCGCCTTCTCGGTCATTCCGGCCAGGCCTCCCACCGCTGCAAGGGGACGGCAGGTGAAAAGAGCAAGCAGAAGGGTGTGAGGGTTGGGTTGGGCGGGGTGCAGCTAATGTAAGGAACGGGCAGGGCGAAGTTGGGCTGCACGCTGCCAGGTGCGGCTGGCCGGGAAGCACAGTGCGGCTTGAAACTAGGTGTGCCGGGGCCACTTGCACGGTGGTGTATTAGGCAAGCGTGTCATGTTTGTGTGGGACGGTAAGCAAGTACTGCGAGGGGTAGTACTGGTTTACCGTCCCACACGAACATGACGCGCTTGCCCAATACACCAGGTGCTTCCTTGAGCCCACCACCCTGCCGGCTAGGACAGCTGGACGCCATGATCCCACTACAAGGTGACAAGCGGCATCAGTAACCAACCAGTCCAGTAAACAGCCGTGGGCCCTCACCTGAGCCGGTGACTGACGCCACGGCGACGCTGGCGGCAGGCACGGCGCGCTCGGCCAGCCCCCGGGCAATGCCCTCAATGGCACCCGCGGCCTGCAGGGCGGGGAGGGGAGGTGTGACGAGGGGAGATGTGCCGTTGATGGGGATGAGGGATGGCAAGGGTGCGGGCAGATGGGCGGGCAAGCAGGAGGCGGTGAGGGAGGCAAGGGCCAAGGTGCGGGAGTCGGGGAGCTGTGTAGAAGCCTGCAAGCGAGCCCAGCTGCGACACAGCTGCCTAGTGTGCCAAGTGAGCCGAGTGATACCTCGACTCAAAGACTGCCCAGCAGATGGCATGAAGGCTGCTGAATGGCCCAAGACAAGACAGGCGGCCCACCTTGTATGCGGCCTTCTCGCTCTCCCCCACAGCGGGCGCCACAGCGGGCACACGCTCTTTGGCGGCCTGCACCACAGTTGGCAGCAAAAGAAGCAAACAGGTTGTGGGGTGAGGCGGGGCGTGAAATGCACATGGTGGGGAGTTTATCACACTCACACTGTGCGGAGCGCAGCACAGCAGGCACGCAATGCTGGGAGGTTGGCAGAGAGCACAGGGCCCAGGTAGGGTGAGAGTTGCGTTGGCCAGATGAGAATCCAAACCACACCCCAACCGCCCGCAAGGCAGGGCAGCGGTCTAAAGCATCCAAGCACTTCGTCATCCCTTGAAGCAACACGCTCTTGAGCGATGCCCAGCCTCCCAACACGCCCCCCACCCTCCAAACCAGGCACACACCTGAAAAATCTCTCCTGCCTTCTGCTGTGCGCTGCGCCCCAGCTCTGTCGCCTGGCCCGCCAGGTTGGCAGCGGCGCCCGAGGGCTGCGCGCCTGCAGCAGGGGAGGCGAGCAGGCACGTGGGGTGGCTGTTACCTGAAAGCGCGGTGTGCAGGCTGCCAGCTTGCTCTACAGCCCAGCCCCTGGAAGCGGTTCATGCTTCTTGCTTTCTAGAGCGGCCTGGCAATAGACCCTCTGTTCTGTTCTGATAGCTTCCGATCCAATCGATTGCGCACCCATGCCCTCGTCTTAAAACCAACCCAGTGCCCAACCCTGTGCCCCACCCTGTGCCCCACCTGCACGCATGCTGGTGGGCAGCGCCTCCGGCTTGATCTGGCTCACGGGCACGCACACCATGTCCTCGCCTGCAGGGCGGGGTGGGGGGGCGTCAGGGGTCGAATGCGGGGCGAGCGAGCCTACGAGAACTTGGTCTTGACGAGCTGAAGTTGGGACCACTGCCCGCCAGAAAGCCCCTCAACCAGCCGGACAGCGGGACAGCGGGACAGAAGGGCACAGCGAAGCGGGGCAGGGCAGGCAATGCAGGCCATAGGGGGGCGTGGGGCGTGGGACTGACCTGCGGCGCCGGCCATGGCGCCCCGGGCGGCCTGCTCCGTGGCGTTGAGAGCACGGCTGCCCACCTCCTTGGCACCTCCAATGGCGGCCTGCAGGAGGGCAGGAGGGCAGGAGAGAGGAAAGGCAGAGCGAGTCGACATATATTGCATGCATTTGTGGGGATGGCACCAGGCCCTGCCGCAATTGTAGTGAGACGAATACCAAAGATTCCCTCAAGCCCACCGGACGGGAAGGTGGTCCCAGCTTGCACAAAGAGGCGCAGCATTCAAAACACCTGGGGAACAGAGGCGACACAATGCATGGCCAAAGCCCACTCCTGGGCGCTGTGCAGTAGCTCCTCTTCCTGGCTGCTAGTGCAGTCGCCAGGCACCCTCCCACTGCCTGCCCACCACGCCACCCACAGCCACAGCGTGACCCCACCACACCACCCACAGCCACAGCGTGACCTCACCTTGGTGGCGCCCACCACGGTGCCGGCGGCGTAGGCGGCGCCCTCGCCAGCGGTCCTGGCGCTCTCGCCGGCGGTGACGGCGCCGGCAGCGGCCGTGTCGCGCGCCGCCCCCGCCATCTCGCCTGCAGTTGAAGAGGCGAGAGCAGGAGGGCACAGGCAAGTGTGTGAGGGAGAGTATGTCGATGAATCAATGACATTATAAGTCCAGGCGGGAGCCAGCAAAGGTCTCGTAGGACAGGGTGGGGGTTGAGTGTATGAGCTGTTGGCATGACACGCAGGGCACAGCACACGGCAGCGCTGGTGGAAAGATCACAGGCGGGCGTGTCATGGCAGCGCTAATGAAAGCAACATAGGCAGGGCAGGGCACATTGACAGGGGACATCCAACGGCTGCGGGAGCAAGCTGTGCGGGCATGTGTGCAGGGCAGACCATGAGACCGGGGTTGCACACGTCACGACTGGCTGAACGGTGACGTGGCGCCACGTCACTGGTTAGCATAGTGGCGCGTGCTCCTGGCTGGTCTAATGGTCTACCCTACACACAAGCCAGCGCAGCCAGCGCCCGTGGCCGCCCTCGGCCCCGGACTCGCCTCCCTGCTGCACCCCATGTGCATGTGTAGTGTGCCTTTGCATGTGCTCGTCTGCACCTCTACCTAACTTGAGAATGCCAGCTCAAAGCCGCCGGCACCCCCAGGGACAGGCCTCTGCCCGTCCCCCCTCACCTGCCCTGGCCCGGGTGGCCTCAAACTGCTCGGCAGCGGTGTCGGTCAGATCGTGAGCGGCCCCCGTGGCAGCTTCCTTGACCCCCTGCGCGGGAGGAGCGGCGGAGAGGGACCGGCCAGGTGTGAGATGAGGCACAACCAGTGGTGGCACATCATGATTCTATGCTAAAGCTGGTCCCGTGAGGCTGGCACAAGGTACAACTACTAATTCTGCCAGGGAGACTCGTCCACGGCAAAGGAAGCCGCCGGAACTGCCGAGGGCACAAGCAGCTGCCCCAATAGGCTGGTCGCATGCCTCGGCGCACCTCGGCCCGCCCATTGCCGGCGTACAGGGTCTGGCGGGCAATATCCTTCATGCCTTCAACCTTGTCAGCTGCGGATTGGGGTCCAGAACACCACAGACAGGGCAATTGAGCAAATTGGGGAGGTGGGCAGGAGGGGGGGCCGGCAGCACTCAGGACGGGCGGTGGGGCGACCAGAGTGTATTGCCTTAACATAACCCTTGGTCGCCAGCTGCCCGGCCCACGCTCAATCTGGATCCGTGTCTGAAAGCTGCCTGTAAGCTGCCATGCCAAGCCCACACCACCTGCAGGGCGCCCGCCTGCCACACCTGTGCCCTGCGCTAGCGAGCGGCCGGTGGGGGTGGGCAGGCGCGTGGGGGTGCCGGGCGCTCCCTCACCCATCATTGGCTCCCGCACATGCTCAGCCACTGGGCTCTTGATCGTCTTGGTGTGCCCCGGACCAGCAGCCTGCAGGGCAGCAGGGCGGAGGAGACAGGTGGGGGCTCAGGAGAGGCAGCGGAAGCTGGCGTGCGGCCATCCCGCTTTGAGGGCGTGAGGGGGAGCGGCGGTGCCTCTGGCGGTGGCGGCCCCCTCGGGCCTTGGACGGCCAGGAAAGGCAGATGTGCCGACCTGGTGGGTGGCCGGGACGGCCGGCTCCACGGGCAGGCGGCGGGAGGGGTGGTTGTCAGCCATTCTGGCGCGCCGGCGGCCTGGTGCTTGGCACAGGTGCTCTTGGCGCGGCTGCCTGGTTGCGTATGTGAAATGTCGGTGCGCGGCTGTGAGGATATAACAACTGGGATTAATAAACCAAGGCGTGCCTGTGAGACCTTTGTTGGCAGCTTCCTTGCCATGGTGGCAGTGAACGTGGCGGGGAAGCAGAAGATGCCAGGTTATCCATTTCGACACAGCGCGTTCGCACTGCAATTGCGAGAGGTTGAGGTCTCGAAAGACAACTAGTTCCAAAGCGTGCTCAGAGAGAGAGAAAGCCAGGACTGACTTCACCCTTCTCTCGGAACCCCGCCATGCCAGCCCCGGTAAGTGTTGATCAAAGTCAGCAGGGTTGCGGCGGCTCTGGGCAGCTGCGCCTCCCGAGTTCCTTCCCTGCCGGCCGCCGCGCGCGCCGCACCCGCCTGCCTCCCTGGCACAGCCGCTGTCGCACCCAAAACACACACGGCACACCTCTTCAGCGCTTTGAGCATGCGCACACAAACAAGACACATCCTTTCAACGTCCCCTCACATCTCTCTCCTACCCTCGGGTCCCCCGCCCGTCGCCTCACGCTGCTCCGCCCTGCCCCTCTCCTCCGCCCTGCCTCGCCTCCCTTCCCTCTTTTGCAGAAGCACAACCCAATGCCGGAGGCCTGGGTATCACCGGATACACTGGCCCAGGCAGCCCACTACGATTACGAGGAGGCTGAGGCAGCGGTGAGGCCTGTTTTGCCTCACCTCTGTGGTGACCCCCCCGCAGCGCGACACGCCTCGTGTGCCGTGTGGTTGGCAGCCACGAGAACTTCTTGAGAACTGTGCCAGGCGTCCAACTACTTCGTGACATTTATGCTCAACAAGACGCCCCTGTCCTGCGCCCCATGCTGTGCTGTGCTGTGCTGTGCTGGCAGGCCACCATGGGCATGGATGAGTCGGCAAAGGCGGCAGCAGCAGAGAAGGCAAGCGAGGCGGTTGGCGGGCTGCGCTCCACCGGTGAGCAAGCAGGGGAGGTGGGGGAAGGGAGGGGAGAAGTTGAGAGGGGCAGGGGAGGCAGAGGAGTTGGGGAGGCAGGAATTGAGAGGGAGGCAAGGCAGGGTGGGGCGGGGGAGGGGAGGACGCAGTTGAGAGGGAGGAGGGGAAGGATTTAAGAGGGGGAAAGGAGTGTGGGAAGGGAGGGGAGAGCGAGTCGAGGGTGAGAAGGGAGGAAGAGTCGGGACGGATGAGCGGATGGTGAAGGCAAGGGAAAGGGTGAAGGGAGGAGGCTAGCAGGGAGGCCCTGCAGCAATAAGAAGGAGGAGATGCAGGCAGCCTGGCATGCAGGGTGGTGGGAAAGGGGGGCGCAGTCTGGTGCTCAGGGAGAGTGGTGGCCAAAGCTGTGTGGTGGGGAAAGCGAGTGTGGATGCAGCTGTGGGGTGAGGAGATGGAGGGGCACCAGCGGTTTGACAGCTCGGGAGCCCACAAAGCGTCTGGTCCCACCCTGCCGGTAGCATCCACCACCCCAAGCAGCGCTCGACGCACTGTCTCATCCCATGTGCTTCCCGAGCCGACATATGAATCATGTCTGCCTCTGCCTCTGCCTCCACTACAAGGTAAATATCAGCCAGTAAAAGCGACTTTGACTTGGAATAGTCAAAACCTCTGCCTCTGCCCGGCAGGTGCGGTCTTGGAGGGCACCGCGGCTGCTGCCGGCGACAAGCTAGCGGCAGCCAAGGACACCACAGCCCAGACCACCGCAGACCTCACGTAAGGCCTTGTTTATAAATGACCATAAATGACCCTTGCTAGCCTTGCCCTTGCTGCCTGACCCAGTGTGCCAGGGTTGTCCTCACACAAGCCAGGGCAGCCGTCTTGATTTCGTGCACAGCACACCCTTAGCCAGCGCTCTCCCCCGCCACCCCGCTTCAGCAGCCTGCTTCATCTTGTCGGTTTCTCATTGCAAGAGCCCCTTGAAGAGCCCACCCACCCCCTTGCTTCCCCGCCCCAACCTGCCCTCGCTACCCGCAGCTCCTCTGCCCGGGACACAGCCGCCGACGTCGGGCACAAGCTGACGGCCACCGCTGAGGTGGCGGCGGCCCGGGCCGCGGAGGCCGCACAGGCCGCAAGCGAGAAGGCACACGAGGCGCAGGTGGGCGCGGGAGGGCAGGTGGAGGGATTGGATGGTAAGTCTTGGGAAGGTGACATTGGCTCTTTGGTTGCTTCAGGCTGCCAGGCGGCTCAAGGGGCGGCACCAAGGCGAGTACTGTGCATGGAGGCGGGGGTGGTGGTGTGGGGCGTATGCTTGTGCCCCGACAGAGTGGGCGTTCAGACCTCAGTGCCAGCGCTGGGGATGTGTGAGGCTGGGGCGGTTCTTTCCACCCCTCGGCGCAGCCTCGCCCCCAAGGCTGAGAACTTGGAGCGGCTGTGGTGTTTTGCTCGTGGTGGGTGACCTTTTTAAAGCAGTGATCCTGACACAGAAGCCGCAAAGCCAGATAAGGTTCACGAGGGTTTCCGGGTTTAGGACACCAGAGATGCGTGGCTTCATGGCATCACTGAATTCTTTTGACAGCCAGGGGGACAGAAGCGGACACTGACGGTCTGCTTGCCACCAATGCCTGCGTCATCTCAACCTACGAGCCGGGGAAAAGCCCTTAGGTAGACACCCCGCAAGCCCACCCGCCGCCCACCTGCCCACCCTGCCGCACGTTGTGTGCAGGCGGGCGGCAACGGCGGCGACGGCAGCGGCCCGGGCGGCGGTGGGGAAGGCTGGAGCTGGGAGGGGTTTAAAGAAGGAGCTTCCCGGCAGTGGGACGACTGGCAGCAGCTGCCTGGGCGGTGGGCCGAGCAGAGCAAGCAGGCAGCGCAGGATTTGGGGCAGCGGTTTAGCTGGCAGACGGTAGAAGAGTGGCAGGAGCGGCACTGGCAAGCGTTTGAGGAGCGGCAGCGTGCCAGGCTGGCGGCACTGACGGAGGAGCAGCGGCAGCGGTGGGAAGAGTTGGAAAAGGAGGGCAAGGAGTTGTGGAGGAAGGAGGTGGGGGCATGGGAGGAGTGGCAGCAGCGGTGGTGGGAGCGCCACCACCCAGAAGAGGCAAAGGCCAGGCAGCAGGCGCAGTCTGGCAAGCCGTGCAAGCAGTGCACGCTGACTTACTTGATGCTGCCGCTGCTGCCAGACTTCAAGGAAAACATCCGGACGTTTGGGCGGCGCACAAAGGTGCCGGGTCGGGCGGGAAGGGCCTCGAGGAAGTTGGGAAGGGGGCGGGGTGGGGCGTGGAGGCGGGAGGCGGCGTGGCCACCCTTGACCCGTAGCTACTGAGCATCCTGTGCTTACACGTGCGATGCAGAGCTCTGCCTTTCTTCGGGTCGTCGCCTTGTGCTTTGTGCTAGTCATGCTGTGCTATCAGCCCCCAACCTTCAGGGGGGGCTCTGTTTGACAGCGCTGGCAAGCCCTGTCCTGCCTCCTGCGCTGCACATTGCCATAGGGGTGGGATTGCAAGCACCAATATGGCTGGCTGGCTGCAGCCGTACCTCTCACACACCCCATTGCTGCCCCTGCCCACCCTACATCCGTGCTGCAGATGGGCATTGTGGGGGAGATGCGGGATGCTGGCACGATGATGGCTGACAGCGTGGCGGCAGCTGGGGAGAAGCTGGGCTTTGGCGGCAAGAAGGAGTGAGAGCAGCCCCGCCCCCCCTCCGGCAGCAGGCACAGGTGGCTGCTGTGCAGCACAGCAGGATGTGGACATTTAGGCAGAATGGATGGCAGCCAGCCTGTGCCCATACACGCAATTACTGGCCGGCAGGCGCCTTTGTTGAGAGCTTTCAGCTTTGTTTGTTCAAATTACACAAGGCATTCCAAGTGCAGTTCATGGGCACTGCAAACAAAGCTGAATAAGCGGTACAACCAGCGGAAGGGTTACGTGGGATGAAGAGCAGTGACAGTACAGCATGAGCAGACGGGTAGGCGGGGTGCACACACAAGGGAAAGAGCAGCAATCAAGGCAGCTACATGCTCTGTGAAGAGTGCGCGGTGCGAGAGCGGGATAGGATCAGTTAGGTGATTCAGGGTGCCAAGGAGGGAACATGCACCAATCTCGAGTACACGCAGAGTGAAGACCCAACACTGGGCAGTGAGCAACTCAAGTGTCAGCTGCAGTTGCCTGGCACACGCAGGCGTCCTGTGAGCTTGCCAGGCGCTGCCAAGAGCCAGCTGAACGCGTTTCGCTTACCACCGGCGTGTGTTCAGAGGCCGGCGGATGTTAGCTGCTGCCGCACCACTCCCAGCAACCCAGATCTCCGTCAGCAGCCGGGAACAGGTGCTGCGTGGACGTGGCAGGCTCTGAATGCTGTGCAATGCCAGCTGCTGCCGCACCACTTCCAGCAGCAAGGCATAGGTTAGCATGCCCGGTGTCACGGTGACGTGGCAGCCGACAGCTGCCGGCGAATGCCAGCTGCAGCCGCTACAACCGTAGCCGCTCGTCAGCTGCCGGCAAATGCCAGCTGCAGCCGCACCTTTTCCAGCAGTACCTCCATCTGCTCTAGCTGCCCCCAGCTGAACGTCTGGTGCTCGGGGGGCTCGCTTTTGGCGGCCTGCACAGCCAGGGGCGGGGAGCAGGGAGGGGTGAGTGAGAGGTGGAGGGCGCAGTGGGGGCGCACTGAAAAAAGGCAGGCAGGAGATTGCTCGGCAGTCTGGCTTTTGGAGGCTTGCACAGATGGACCGGCACCGCATAGCAGAGGGGCGTAGGGCACAGCGCAGGAGAGCATTGCAGGGTGGTGCGTGCGAATTCTCAGGCGCCTGCTGCCTTGTAGATACAGGAAGGCCCTGCAGAGAGTAGTGGCTCATCGCGGGCAAAACTTGCTGCCAGCCCCTGCCGGCTCCTGACCTGCAACACCAGCCCCGCTGGTCCCTCCTGAAACACACACACATGAACCGAACCCCAGCCCTGCCCGACCTGCACCGCGCAGCCCAGCTCCTGCCACGCGTCGTCGTACCGCTTGTCAAAGTAGAGGCAGAGGGAGAACTCCAGCTGAGCGCGCCTGCAGGCGGGCGGCAAGGGGGGATCGAGAGGTGTTTGAATGACAGCGGTAGCGCAGCAGCAATCTTCTTAATCGCAGCGTGCGCACCCCGCCCTTTGGTCGAAGGCTTGTGTGCTCTGCAGGTGTGCGCTCAGCATGCACAGCACTGGCACTGGCCCCAGCCCCACCACGCGCGAGCCTTACACAGTCCTGAGGCAGCCTCTTTGACACTCTTAGAGCCCAGCATGAATGCAACGCCAGCATGCATATCACTGTGCCCCACCCAGCTGCCCTCTCCCCCCCACCCCTCTCAGCCTCACAAGTCTTTGGGCAGCAGCCAGCTGCGCTTTTGTGCCGCCGCCAGCGCTCGCTGCAAGTGGTACCCCTGCCGCGGCCACCACTTGGGCCCAGCGCCGCCCTGCGCAATCCAGGGGGCAGCACAGCGGAGAGCAGGCGCAGCAGTCAGTCACAGCACATAGCAGGCGGTGACGGGAGACAGCACAGCGGAGAGCAGGCTTAGTCGGCACTGGGGGCAGCGCGTGGAGCAGAACAAATCGCTCTGGGGAAGCAGGGCAGCAGGATGCACTCCGGCACAGAACAGAGCAGGTGCAGTCAGAGACTGAGCACAGCACGCAAGGCAGGGACGGTGTGGCGCGTGGGAAACAGAGCAGCAGGATGCAGTGGGGCACGGGCCAGAGCTGGCGCAGTTGGCAGTGGGGGCACAGTGACGGGCAGGAGGCACATTCGGCCCGCAGCGCGCAGAGCAGGCAGGACGGCACAGTGGGCACAGAGCAGATCAGGAGGCACAGCCAGCACAGGGGCACAGAGCAGGGCGGGTTTAGGGGGTTGGGGTATATGGTGCAGCACTAGCGGGCCCTGCAGCCATAGCGGCGCGCCTTCTGCGTGCACACGTGTGTGCGGGCGGCGCTGCGTGTGCCCCAATGCAATGCCACCTCTGCTAGCAAGTGACAGCTTGCTCGCATGGTCCTCACTCACCCGCCCCTCCAGGCCTGCCACCGGCTCTGCAAAGCTGACTCGGAAGAAGTCTCCCTCGGAATCTTCCCCGGAGCTGGTGGACACTTCCACGTCTTGGTACTCACCCAGAGCCACCTGGCGGGGGCGGGAGGAAAGCAGGGCATGGGAACAGGGAGGGGAAGGGAGTTGGGGGGTGTTGTGGCGCCAGGGGCGGATCTTTTGCTGACAGGCAGGGGGACCCCGTGCTCCTTCCCCCAGCGCCATCTGGCGGGAGGGGAGGAAAGGCGGGGCAGCAGTGGGGAGGAGGCACGCGTTGGTGTGGCACAGGAAAACAGCGCAGGATGTGCGGCGTCGGGGGGCCAGGGAGGAGGTGGTGGTGGAGGGTAGGTGGCGTGGGGGGTGCGCAGGCAGGGGAGGAGGCAAGAGGGGACGCGGCAGTAGGGTGTGGTGGCGTGCAGGACGTGGGCAAGGCAAGCGGGCATGGGAGGAGGCGGAGGTAGGGGGCGGCGGCGTGGGGGGCGCAGGCAGGAGCACAGGAGCACCTCCATGCATCGCCTCCCAAATCATGGACACGTGCAGACCACTTGGCACCACAACCCTCCACCTCCATGCAACTGCACCCACCCCCGCCATCCCACCATCACAGCCGCCATCCCTTGTTTACCTGCACGTTGATTGGCACCAGACGCAGCCAGCTCAGTGTGCCCCTCCATCTCCCTGCACCTGCCCACCACCCATCATACCCGCCCCCAAAATTTTGTTAAAAAGACTTCATCTCCCCGCCCCACCTGCATCGTCTCCCGAGCTTATCAATACGCACACCATTTGGCACCACAAGCAGTCAGCTCAGCACATCCCTCCATCTCCCTGCACCTGCACCCACGCCCGCCATCCCTTGTTTACCTGCACGTTGATTGGCACCAGACGCGGCCAGCTCAGTGTGCCCCTCCATCTCCCTGCACCTGCCCACCACCCATCATCCCCGCCCCCCCGCCCCGCCTGCATCGTCTCCCAAGCTCATCAATACGCACACCAACTGGCACCACAAGCAGCCAGCTCGGCACATGCCTCACCCTCCCTGCACCTGCGCAACCCCACCCGCTATCCCACCATCACTGCCTGTCATCCCTGATACCTGCACGTCGATCGGCACCATGAGCAGCGGCTCGGGCGGGCAGCCCACGGCCTGGCACCAGTGCGAGTCCAGCAGCACCCTCAGGATTCCCGCCAGCATCAACTCGCTGCCGCACGCCTGCAGCGGCGCCTCAACCTCAAACAGCTCGCAGGCCTGGGGGGTGGGAGGGAGGGCAGGGTGAAACAGGCAGGTTGGCAGGGAGAGGGACGAGAGGGATGCAGGTGTGGGACGTGTTGTGCAGAGGGCAGAGGCGGCAGCTGCCCCTCTGCTGCAGGCCTTGGGCACTTGGCAGGTGGAAACAAGCGAAAAGGGGCAGCCAGGAGCGGGAGGGGAGGTGCATATTGGGGACGCTTCTTTGAGGCTGGCCTTGCCCCACGAACTTGCAACACTCTGCAACAACTCTCTGGGGCCTCCACCCATGCCCCCCTCCACCCGCCTCACCTCTGCTTGGGACAGCAGCATGCCCTCGCTGTACGCATCTATGCAAAACGACTCGCCTCCCGCCCCCAGGTGGATGCTGCCGTCGGCGGGGATGAGCACAAAGTACCTGCACGAAAAAGGAAAAGGTGGGAGAGCAAGGGCAGGAAGTGCGGCTTTGTTTATCACCATTTGGTGGGCTGTCGTCGGCGGGGCTGAACACGCAGTCCCTGCATGGAACAGGAGGGGGAGCAGCAGGCAGAAAGTGCGACTGTGTTTATCACCATTTTGTGGGCTGCCGTTGGCGAGGTGGCTGAGCACAAGGTGCTCAACGGCTCCTGCAGAAGGGCTCTAGCAGGCATGCGAGCTTCCTTTCTACGTTGCCTCACTTGCGTGCAGGCCTCTGGATTTCACCCCCACAACTTACCCGGCAAGTTCCCTCGCCCTTGCGTTCCGAACCCGGTGGGTCAAGAAGACCAGGCTGTGCTGTCAGGCGCCCTGCCCACCACCCACCCACCCACACCCCTCTCACAGCACCGCCCAGCCCCACCTGCCGCCGTCCAGCGCCACTGGTTGCAGCGGCAGGCTGAGCCGTTCACAAATCTCCATGTACAGAACAGCCAAGGAACCAGAGGTGCCGTTGCCGTTTTCAAGCACGTTGGACAGCCGAGAGCTGCAGGCAGGTGCAGGGCGGGAGGGGGTGGGCAGGTGCAACAGGGTGGCCGGGAGAGCCGAGGGAAGCCGCCGCCGCGGCAGCATGGGGGGTGATGCATCAAGGCAGGGTGCGGAGTGTAGCGCAGGGAGTAGGCCGGGATGGACTGCTGCAGATGGGAGTACCCATGCTGTTGTTTTCAACCATTTTGCAACTCCCATGCCACTGCCCCACCCCACCCCACCCTGCTCTGCCCTGCCATGCCGCTGCAGCTGCCGCTCACTCAAGTGGGTCCCCAAAGCGGCGCTGCCGCCGGTAGCCGTGCCGCTCAAACAGCACGTGGTTGACCGCCTGCATCGGGAATGCACGTACAACGGGTGATAGGGTTTAGGGTTTAGGGTTTTAGGGTCTGGACTTTAGGGTTAATGACGGGAGCAATAAAGTAGGCTTTGGCAGCAACAGGGTACGGGGGCCGGGGGGCTGAAGGTGGCAAGTTGGTGCTGGCATGGCCGGCTGCCTCCTTTTTGCAGCATCCCCGCCACACACCATTACACGCTGACCTAGCATGGCAAGCTGTGCACAGACTGCCCATGACACTTCGTAGCAACCTGGAAACATGGAGCTCGGGTGACAGCTGCTGCCTGCTCTTACCCATCCCCTCCACCCCACCCCACCCGCTCTGCCCACTGCCAGC